>OX438815.1:241370-841370 GCA_949316475.1 Hypomecis punctinalis
CTGCGAAAACTATTGATGATGGAATAAAATAATGTACTACGACTTTATAGAACACACCATAATTTACAAAAAATGTCGCGACAGCATATATCTAACTATTATAGTTAAGCCGTAATAACTGTTCTTTTATTCTTAAAAATTAATTGAAATACCGTCGCAGGAAAAGGATCTTAATTTGTATCTTGGTATTAATCCTTATCAAAATAAATTATTTCATATTCAAGACTGTTTCAATAGCTTTATGCAACTTTTTAAATTATTTAATTCAGACATTTTATTACAAAGATATTACGAGTTCAAAAATGTAAGTATTATAAAAGTTTCGTTTCGCCGCTCACTCCGCTTGGCAATTCATGTACTTTGTACAATGTACATAATACAAAATTCACTTCGAGCAAATATCTATAGAGTCACAATCGTGAAAAAAGTGTCCGAGCCAAAATCCTGCCCAAGCTACGTAGTGGGCAGGCTTTTTAGTTAGTCGTAAGGCGATTCCAAGCCGACTACAACGCCGCGCGATGCCAAAGTGCTCGGTTACAGGCACTTATTACGTGACATAACGTCGAGATTCGAGGAAACGGGTCATTGAGAATTGAGAAGGGTGCTTGGGCCATATCCACCGCCAGTGCCAGGGCCCAGTTAGGGTTGGTGCAGATTGCCACACAATATTTTCCTTCGCCGAAAAGCCAACGATTTGAAATTCCGTACATAAGTTCCAAAGAAACTCATTGATACAGGATCGGGACTTGAACCCACCACCTCACGATTGTAGGACAGGCGTTACTACCACTAGACCACCAAAGTTATATATCTCCGCCATTAGTGTGTCGATTTATGTTTTATTGGTAGTAAATAGGTATGCAGTGGCGTAGCGTGCCTTGGAGGAGCCCAGAATCAAACATAGTTGGGGAGCCCAAAAAGAAGGAGCACAAAAGAAAGAAATATCCTTGCATTAAATTGAAATAAATATATACCGCCTTACCGCAAAAGATTTAAACACTGTTTAGCCGTACAATTTGTACTGTTAAACGTTGTCTAAAGCCTGCGTAAAACTTTAGTGGTAAGACGGTTATTTATAAGTTGTCACTTCCTCCTAGAAATTGAGCTAGCCAAACAATTCAAATGAAATATACACTTTTCTTGCCTTTTTTTTCAGGAAATTGATAATTGATAATGAATAGAATATAATTACCTATATATCAGCTAAGTAAGTCTAGCTGAAGACGATTTCAGTTGTTATAAAATTTCTGCCTCTTAGGACAACTTTTGGAAGAATGCTTAACCCGGGAAAAAAAGAGATGATTTTTTTCGGGAAGCACGAGATTAAGTGACATTGTGGATAACATTTTACTAGGTTTTGCTTACACACGTTAAAACCCCTGTAGCCCGGGAGCCCCGTATTATTGACACGGCTGATACTGCGGTAGCTACACCCCTGCACATAGTATGTGAAACGAATTGTCGACCTTAAAGTTCTCGAATGTAGACAATGTATTGGCAAGTGTAGCGAAGGTCTTCACGTGAATCTAAGATCTGGTCGTGACGTCCGGAACACGTTGGATGCCAGCGCTTCGATTCCTTCCATCACAGCTCTTTGGGTTAGCAAGTTGAAGAGGCCTTAGGTAGGGCACACAATTCGTAGAAGTAGAACTGATGTCCAATGTTTTTCAAAATTCTCGAGTGAAGACAAGATCAAGAAACTAACTTACATGAGTAGAATGTATAGACTGTGGGTCTGTAATATTTTAACGTCGCTTTCATTCTCATCATTGTCATTTTCTGAAATCAGGGTTATATATTATGTACAGCCACCCAACACATACGAACTCACTTTTATTTAGATATGTCAATACCTACTATCTCTTTTTCATAAACTTCGAACAGTTTAAGACTACGGAAACTCTCGCGATTTGGGTAGGTTTTAACTCATCATAATGGTTCATCCGGTATGTCTAGCATGTGTGTGGCGCATACCTACATTACGTGGTAAGTATATGTATAGCCAATCATACCCGGGCAAAGCCGGGACGGGCAGCTAGTATACTATATATTTCGTAGCAGCTGTTACAACCGTTAGCCTAACCAGTATTCGAAATACAGTACAGTATACAACATCGTTTATAAAAATACACGTGCACGCTGAGTTTCTTGAAGATAACTGTGACAAGTTAACTTAAAAAAACAAAAAGCTTTTCGAATCTGCATAGGAAGGTAAATACTATCTCTATTTATATCTGTATCAATCAACTCAAACATAAAAATCGTAATATTTTCTTTAAAAAATAGTATGTTTAACGTAACATAACCTAAAGATTGAAATTAAATGATATTTTAGTACAAGATAGAAAAATAATAATCTCCTTAATTTTACACAAACAAATTTAGTTAATCCCATGAAAAAAAAATATTTCAAAATACATAAAAAATATATTAAAAATCTATAAAAAATATATAAAATATATATCGTAAATATATTTTTAATAACAAACTTTTGGCCAATTTCTATATATATATTATACATTTTTAATAGATTTATAATATATTTTTTGTACATTTTGACATTTATTTCTTTAATATTTATTTTCGATTTTTTGCATTTTCTGAGAAGATTTACTATAGTAACATATATATTTTTTTTCACCATCGGAAAGTAGAGATTTCAACAAACAGAAAACATACCAACTTTTTGAAAAAAGCTGATATTTTGACGGTTGAATTTTCGAGTGAAGGGTGTTTTTTCGATATTCATTCAAAATTAGGTGAAAAAAATTAATATTTTTAATCAAATAAATTACAGCGTATTTGGGACATAAAAAGGTAAGTTTACACCAAATTTTGTTAAAAAAAAAAATTATTGTAAAAGATAAAAATAAAAAATCAAAAACTCGGTTTTTTGGATTTTTCACATAAATTTTGAGGTTATGTGAAAAAAGTGTCAAGACAAAAGTTTTAGATCTTTTCATTACCTACAACTTTGTTATTTGACTTTTTTCAATAGGACTTTTAGTTTTGCCGGAAATCGAGAAAAACCGTTTTTTCCCCTTAAAACGCCCCCCTCATCCCCTTCCCGACCTCAGATCGCCCGTAAATTATTTTTCCTTTTATTTTTATAATATTCCCCTCCTTTTCTAATGGGTTTCATCCTACTATTATTTTTTTTGGTTGCATAAATTATCGAGCCTGGTGTAATATTACACGGACACAAACACGCCCGCGTTAAGCGGTCTACACACCAAAGCCGCTGACCCGGCGGCACAGCCCGGCGGCTTAGTGCCGGCGGGTTAACCCGGCGGCTTCAGAATGTCCAAGCCGAACGACTTTGCCGGCGGCAATGCCGGCGGCACGACAGCCGCGGCATGTGGTGTTCTAGTAATAAGTGATACGTCACTATTCTATGAAAGCCGGCGGGCAACTGACTGAGTGAGTGGAGAGAGATGCCGTCGGCATCGGCATGCTGCCCCGCCGCCTTGCCCGCGCGGGCGCAAGCCGGCGGCATGATTGTACAAAATAAGGCCGGCACGGGTTGGGCCGGCGATCCGTGCCGCCGGGTCAGCGGCTTTGGTGTGTAGACCGCTTTATGTTTCACGCCTACTGGCAACGTTGCGTTTTGTTGTAAAAATTGCACGATCTCGTTGGGCGTCACGTGTCGTGTTGCGCGTCATTTGGCTAGTGGAGACGAAGCCTTAAGAGCTCTGCTACAACAATGTAGAGCAGGTGCAGTGCTGTGCGGTCGTGCAGGGTCTTAAGTGCTATTCTATGCGCTTATGTCTGCTGTCTGTAAAGAAAACTTGTTTCATGGTTATGGTGTACCTACTTAAACCAGTGGAGAGACTTGAGTTTTCATACAAAATGTTGCTGTATTGTACGTAGTATAATACTCATCACTGTGCATTTACAACGTTTTCTATAATTCTACCCGTGTACAAAAAGTTCATCTACTCACGACAATACAGTTTTTGGTCGTGTTTTTGTAGTAAAAGTATATAATGTTTTTATATCTCTAAAATTCCCTGCACTTTACAAGGCATCAACCTAAACCATAAACTATAAACCATACAATTTTTAAACCATAAACATATATTTAATTGAGTCCTGAGTTATATATGTAGAGATACTTCTAGCTGGAGTCTGTATTGTCGGTCCTTTTCTGTCTGATGAAATTGGCGCAGATCCCGAAATGTAGGTAAATAATGGAGAAATAAATTCACAGGAACTTAGCATATTCTTATTAGAAAGTAATAAACTTAGCTTGTACGAAACTAAGTTTAACTTAAATCTAGACATGTCCAGCCAAGACAAAGAAAAAACTGGCGATGCGACGTGTGTAATGCTACCTGCTGCCTGCACATTGGCGTAAAGTGAAGATTAATTAATTATTCACTGTTCACTTAGTTCTTGTTGTAATGAAACGGCCAAGTCAAATATATATTGAATATGGTGTAGAGTTTGTGGAGTAAGGACTTGTAGAGTTAAAACGTGTAGAGTTAGAAGCTTGGCTCTACATAAGATCTCACAACTTTTTGAAAGTGCGAACTGTGGTCTTGGCTATATTTCACATGGAGTTTTTTTTGTTGGATATATTATTCCTGCCTTCTCTTTGTTGCATTTGCCAAATGAAATGAGCAACAGATGCAAATGAAACCAAACAGTCGGTAACAATTATGTACAAGAAAAGGAAGAACTGGTGGATGATACACCACGAGTGCGTAGTATTATTATTATAAATCTTATTTTCCACGCGTAAGTTAACACTGGTACCTACATGAGCTATTATGGTTCCCGTGATGTCATTACCACTTAGCGCTGCCTAATGACGAGAAGCATAGGGTTAGGAGAGTTTATACTCAGTATTATGTGCTGTACTTTAATCAGCCTTTTAATAATCCACTGCAGGACGTAGGGCTACCCACTAAGGATAATTGACCCAGTATCCAATCCACCACGCTGGCCAATTCCGGGTTGGTGGATTGACATACGCCAACGAATTTCTTCAACGGACGTATTTCCTTCACCGAAAAGCCAGTAGTGTCAAATTGCATGGGTACGGGACCCAGATTTGATCCCACGACCTCACGATTGTAAGGCGGGTGTCACTACCACTAGACTACCATGGCATTATATTATTATAACAGTATTATGTAGTCAGGTTTAATAACAGGGCTCCGCCAGTCGCCGCCGTCAGCTGCCCGTGACAGCCCGTAATAGGAAAACGAGCAGAATCGATACAATCCTGGATTTAATAACAGGCAGTGCGACCACTGTTGCCAGTGTAGCTACTTTATAGCCAGATCTAGCTATTTTTGACAACAAGCAGCTACAGTTTTAACCAGAATATAACTCATAATATGTAATATATGACATACAAGTCTGGTTTTGAACGCATTTGGCGGTCTTTAATCTTTATTAGATATAGCAATTGTGCACGGGCTCGTCATGCGCGGGATAGTTAAAATATACGTATGCGAAAACTACGTTAATTCGCATAATCAGCTACTATTTACTCATTTTATCAATTTCTATCCGTCTATCAGCCATAGGACTTGCACTGTAGTACATAGGCCTCCTCTACGGATCTCTAATAAGACCGGTTGGAAGCGGCTTGTATCAAGGTTTGTTTGTATCGATCCAGATGGCCTTAATAAGGTCATCTGTCCACCTTGTGGATGGACGTCCTACGTTGCGCTTTCCAGTTCGTGGTCTCCATACGAGAACTTTTTGACCCCATTTTATAAATTTACAGTATGCTGAGTGTGAGTTTTCTCGTAAACATGACGCACTCGCCGCGTGCGCGTAAACATGTAATTTGTAAGAAGAAATGTACAGCGCCACTAGCGGCGCGTTTTTGAAACACTTTGTGCGAGAGCAAGTTCATACAAATTAGATGCTTACGCGCTGACGGCGAGCGCGTCATGTTTACGTCAAAACTCACACAGTTCACTAAAGATATTTCCACCAACTCAGCTTCTATTTCAATTTCTTTGTAGGTACATAATTTAATTTAATATTATTTTTTGAGTTACTAGTTAGTAGCGTATGTTCTTACCCGAGAACATGATTAGACATAATAGACATAATTTATTTTTATTATTTAATTACAGTGTTTACTTGCCTGTTTTATTTCTAGAAGGCTCCACTAAAATAACCTTCTCTAGGATTGGTGCAGACACCACGATTGTTAAAATGCTTTGATCTATTTTGACCAAGTATTACCGACTTCAAAAAATCAGGAGGTACTATGTCCATCTGTATGTTCATCGATATATTAGCCAATTGTGAACCGATTTAGAAAAAAAATATTTCAAAAGCGTAGTATATCCGAGGTGGTTCTATTTTAATTTTATTGAAATCAGTTGTGCCGTTTTAGATAAATCAACAATACTGTACAATGTACATGGACGTCACATCGATTCGTGCAAACTACTCGAATTCTGTACATTTTAAAGACGGTAGTGCCAAATTAAGCCGTGGTGGTCTAGTGGTAGTAACACCCGACCTGCAATCGTGAGGTCGTGGGCTCAAATCCCGATCCCGTACCAATGATTTTCTTTGGAACTTATGTACGGAATTTCACATCATTGGCTTTTCGGTGAAGGAAAACATCGTGAGGCAACCTGCATATGTCTGTAGAAGAAATTCAATGGCGTATGTGAATCCACCAACCCGCACTGGGCCAGCGTGGTGTATATGGCCCTATCACCCTTCGTGGGTAGGCCTACGTCCTGCAATGGACTATTAAATTAGGCTGGTACAGGTACAGTGCCAAATTTGGCGAAAAATAATTTTTGGTGTTGAATTTTTGTCAATCCAGTAAATTATTTTTCAAGCTATATTTTTTTAAAACTTGCTACCGCTGATCGAAGGGCTACCGAGAGGCAGCAGTTGGCAACCCCGGGCTCTCCACAAAGCCGGGTCGTGTCGGATCGGCTCTAAATGCTTTTGTTATTTTTTAGGGGCATTTCCTATAATGGCCCGTTCCGACAATGGCCGATCTCAACGAGGTTTTTAATTACACGCCGCTATCGAAGCACCATTGTGCCGCAGATTGGCTGATAGTTACTATAGACTTAAGTCACAGTTTGATAATCAGTTAGTATCGAAAATTCGGTTTAATTTTAACCGGTCTCACGCACGCTCTCATCCCCCGGAGCTTTTAATGCCGTAATTTGGAGTGCTTTTACTACATATTTGGTTTGCTTTGTAGTTGGATGAGAAAGAAAAAACTGTACGATAAAAAATCTATTAATAAGTAGCTTAATATAAATCTGCGAAATGGACTTGAGAATAGGGACTTACAATTAATACGAAATGAGATTTTTTTTTAAATTACTTGGAAATATTACGATTTCGATGGATGGTTAATTTTAATAATCTGTTTCTGTTGAATTATACTTAGGTCACAGATTTCCATAAAAAAGTGACTGTGACTTAAATAATAATCTGGTAGCTTACTTTATAATCTTTAAAATTTAAATTAATTATAAAAAAATTAAAAGCATTTGACTGTCGTGAACACGGTATTATAAAAATACTCTTATTAAATTCCGAACTAAAAATAACCACATTTTAGTAATTTCACAAGCCTGACGTACGTTTACAATTTTTTATCATTTTTAGAAAGAAATTTTAAATTTTCTTGAACGCTCCAACGCTAAATTATGCCTATACCAATATTATTTTTACAGCACATCGTTCATAAAAGTTATTAGATTGCTCTGCCAGAAAAAGTAGACAGGGACTTAATGAATACAGTTATTATCTTTTCTGAGGAAACGGTATTGATCCGCGCTATTTATAAGATTCTGGAAAATTTAGTTATTCAGGTCGCCGAGCTATCAAACTGTAGTAGGTACTTATAGGCCTTCTCAATCTTAGTACTATAGGCTTAAACTTCTGGGAAGCTGTGAAGTTAGCTCCAAGCTGTGCGAAACCCAATCCTCGTGCATCAGTTATTTGAGCTCCAGTTAGGATCATTCAAAATTAGTCATCATTCAAAAACGATAATGATCTCATGATGGAAAATTTCTCGAGTGGAGTAGGTATTAAAAATAAGAAGATAATCACCCTATGAAATAGTGCGACCTGATTTGTTCCAATAATACTTTTATCTTTTTAGGGTTCCGTACCTCAAAAGGAAAAAACGGAACCCTTATAGTTATAGGATCACTTTGTTGTCCGTCTGTCCGTATGTCGAGACTCTTTATCTCGGGAACGCGTAAAGATATCGAGTTGAAATTTAAACTATATACCTAACATTATATTATTTATGGTCTCTTTCAGTTGTGTAAGATAAAAACTTTTCAGTTATCGTATAAAAAAGATATAGCCGTTTATGTCGTTAAAAACCGCATATTTCGACACTCATAACAACCAAAACCTACAGGGTACTTCCTGTTGACATTGAACTATGAAATTTGGCGAGAAGTATTGTCTCAGAGTACACATATAGGAATAAATCTGAAAACTGTACATTTGCAATATGGGCTCAAAATTCAAAGTGAGTAAATCGTATTATGTAAGGTATCATATAAAAGAGCTTCATTAGCACATGCTAAATCAGGTTTTTAATTATTTTAACAATTTGTAATTTTCGAAGTATGACGAGCAAATTGAAAAAAAAAAAAACTTTTTTGTCGATGATTACAGTAGGTATAGGGATTTTAACAACTTAAGTACTTCCTGGATTTGTACGGATTCCTCGGTGTGCGAGCCTGACTTGCACTTGTCCGGTCTTTTGAAACTATCGTTACTACTAGAACTAAGAAGTAAAAGTATTGAACAGTGAATACATTTTCACTTTACGCCCATGTGATAATAACGAAACCGCATTATATTGACTAAGGTGTAGTGTGAAGTGAGGGCTTGTAAAATTAAAACGTGAAAAGTTCTTTAGCAGTAGGTAGTCTAGTTCTAGTTTTTACTGTATGACTGTATGTTCACAACCGATAATACATTATTTTACTACATAACAACATTAATGTAAACCAGTTTAACCATTTATCTCGAATTGCATCTTACCCCTGAAAGGAAACGATAAAAGGAACATATGGGCGCCGGTCCACGTGGGAACTATATGGTGAGGGTCAACTGCCTCACGGCTCTTTTCACACTGCTGTCGTGTATTCCAAAAGATAAAGAATTAAAATGGTGGAGGGGTGAATCGGTAATACAGTTTTTATTGCTTTACATGTTATGATGCTGATTATTTATATTATCGGAAACGGTATTCCGAACACGCATGGGTAATAACCATTTGTTTTTATTATTTACTAAAAAAATATAGTACGTTTCATATTCTTTTATTGGATTAATAGAAAAATAGTAAATAGTCCATTAGAAAAATAGGAATATTGATGAATAATTAATTTCGAAAATTATTGTTATATCAATGTTCTAATTTGATAATAAATTGTTTCAATTTAAATTTGTCCTCCGTGCTATACCTATACAATGCCCTGCCCATTGCCATTTCAACTTCCTATTATCACGAACCCATTCTCACACGCCCGATTCAATCTCAGTGTGAGAACGAGGCCATATCTCACTTAACCTGTATTAATACGTATTTCTTTTTTATGAACGCGAAAGTTTGTGACCGATTATAGCGTAATTTATTCCGTTCCGGCGAATACCTAATTCAAATTTTCCTAAAAATAAAGGTAAAAAAATATTGTTTTGCTGTTTTCTCACCGGAATCTAAATTAAGCAACGCACTTCAGTCTCTGATCACAAAAGAAACAATTAATTAATCGTTACTTCACATGTTTTTAAACAAAAGAAAACAACGCTAAAAATGTTCCGCGCTAGAAAGTAGGTAAAATTGGTTTTGACAGATTGGCCATAATTATGTATGATTATGGCGATGCGTTTACTCGTATCTTAAATAATAAATAAGTGAATTAACTCTTTCCTACTTAAACACTAATTCTAAAACACTGAAAAAATGCATTAAAATATAACCTAAAACTAGTGCAACAAACAAGGGCTTTATTGCTGATACGAGTAGCAATCTCTTCCAGGCAAACCTTTCGTTTAGAGAGGAGTTAATAAATAAAAAGATGAACGGACTTTAGATTAACTAATTACACTGATGAGATTTCAGAAAAATGTGAACCAATATCGAATAGATAGAGACAGAGAGTGATTAACATCTTTAATAAGGGGCCAATCTCACCTGGCAAGATTGGAAGGCGAAATTACACGCGGACGAGTTCATTAAATCCGAGCTTGATTCTGAATTAATATTCTTTCTCCCGAGAGCAGCTCTTGCGGCGTCTACAGCGTGGGGTAATCTGTGGCAGGTGAGGGCGGGAGAGGAGGGGATTAACGCTAGATTTAAAAAATAATTATACGGTGGAAGAGGCGCGGGTTCGGCGACCCACTCGCGGCTTTTTGTGTGGAATTTGAGACGTCTCACACACACGTAGCAAATATGAACGCTATAATTTGTTATTTTTTAGCTGACTCATCATTATCATCATGATCAGCCTGTACAATCGACTTTCTTCCTCGGCCTGTACCCAGCAAAGTAAGGGAGCGTTCATATCTATTCTGTCATACATAGGTAATTACATTGTACTAGTTTTTACCCGTGGCTTCGCCCGCATACGCAATATATCATTATAATTTATAGCCTATGTATTATTCTGATATATAAGCTATATTATTGCAAAGTTTCACCTCAATCCGTTTAGTAGTTTTTGCGTGAAAGAGTAACAAACATCCATCCATCCTCACAAACTTTCGCGTTTATAATATTAGTAGGATAAGTAGGAAGGATGTGACACGGCTCTCCCTTGTGCTATTTTTACCTGAATCATTGATCAAAACCGAAGGTGCTTAGGTTACCAATTTTTTACTGACCTAACTTAACCTAAGCACCTTATTTTTGCGAAATACAAGGTATTGATTTGCCCCGAAATTACGGAAAATTCAGATGTTCCGTGCCTAGTAAACAATAAACCTTTGAATTTTGACGAAATGTGTAGAAAAGATATTGACAGTAGTTTCTAATAATTATTTTTTGCAAAAAATAGCATAACTGACTTCACCCGTGGTAGGTACAGAATTCGCGAATATTTCGCACGGATCGATGTAGCAGTTTCACATTATTGTTGATTTATCAAAAATGGCTTAGACGATTTCGATAAAATTTAAAAGGGACCAATTTCGAAGTATACCCTTTCCAATAAAAAAAGAATTATTGAAATCGGACTACTATGAAAACAGTTATGCGTGGTTAAACATAAAAAAAATACGCGTCGAATTGAGAACTCCTCCGGTGGTTTGTCGGTCAAAAAAGGGAAACTGTCAATGGGAAGAGATGACTATTTCTCACAATTTAGGGGCTCGTTCTATGGTTGGAATAACTGTGGATATATTCCTAGATATTATAATTATTTATCTAAAAACAACGTCTCCAACTAAACTGCTAAGAATTTTACATAAGAAGTGCTATTTATATTTCCTTTCCCAGTTAACAGGAAAATAAAAGAAACTCACTACACAAAGGGACTTTGATGTAAAGTGACGATAGCGAAGTAAAGGCGAAACTAAGCGACAACACAACAAAGCCGAACAACAAAGCAATATAAACCGTGCAGCACAAAATTACACGCCATTGCCGCGGACCGGGGAAGCACCCCGCGACGAATCTCGCATATAAAAAAAATAGTAGATAAAAGAACAGGGGAGTAACCAAAGAAAATTAATTGTTGTACCCGAATACAATATAATATAAGCAAATGCTTTTAGAAAAAAATAATTACTAAGATCTCTGATAAAAGATGCTCCGAGAAAAGATTAAAGACGCTTCTGCCCATCCGGTAAAACAGGATGAGTGAGAATTAAAATTAGGTATTGTAATAATAGAAATGAAAGGAGGTCAACAGAAATAAACTGATAATATTGACGTTTCGTCCTTGGTTTGGCTAAATCTAAGTTTGTAAAAATCTAAAAATATAAAGCAAAGCCTTATTGTACAGGGTGTTCGTTAGTACTGTACAGTGTCTTTCAGAAGTGTATATACATGTATGTATGACCTAAGTAAGTAAGTACATAATATACCTATGCATAAAATTATGCTTATCGTAAAATATTTTAAGCAAAACTTTTACTATGGGACCAACTGTGGAAACACGAAATATGTTCCATAAAAAAGTTCATTGTCTATCGACAGAATCTATAGAGCAGCTGATTTTTGCGAATCAAGATTAGTCCCATAGTAAAAGTTGCTTAGGTAATGATGAGCATATAAATATACACTTCAGAAAGTTCCTAAACTTTGCAAAACATCAATCACCTTGTAGAAGAAATCAAAAAGTTCGGGCACAATTTCGTCAGTAAAAGACGAAGATTGTTTTATATTTACTTCGAAATCCATTTCATGCGACCAGTAGCAAAATAAAGGATAAATAGTTAACTGAATTACATCTGCACGTTTCAAATACCTGTAGGATTTATTACACGACTGTACCCGACATCAATTGTCAACATTTGAAGAGAAAGACATTTTGCGTCGCAAAGACTGGAGCACCCCAAACAAAGGCTGTCCTTTGATATTCTGCGCAGGCCTTGACGTATGGGAAATGCCAACAATAGAGGGTATTATATGATAAGCAGGAATGAAAATATATTATGTCTATTTTTACGCTTTATTGATTCAACTTTTGTAGCCATATTCTTTAAGAAAGATTCTTACATTTAGTTCAAAGGCCCACTAGAAATGGGTCTCATCATAATGTGTCTTAAGAGGCAAAATACATACATAACGAGCAGCTATAATATGGTATTTAACTTATAAAACGTGCAATATTTCTGAAGATATAAAATGTCTCGGCTATATTGCATTTTGTATCATTTTCTTCATAAATCATAACATTTATTTGGCATCTCGAACTAAACTGTGGCACAAGTTTTTACAAACACAACAAGTGAGTTCTGACATTTATTGCTGTTATTTAAAAATGGTGTATATATGTATATATTATCTAACTATACTTAAATTAAATTAAAAATGTAACTAAAATAACAACGATAGAAGCAAGAGCATAAATCTAATAAAGAAGATTTTATGAAAACAATTTTGAATATCACCCCTCGTATTTTTATACTCACGCTATTAAAACGTTGAGCAACCGAGTGAAAGAGCTCGTATTGTACTAAAGCGCCCTTATTCCATTCGTCACTCGCCTATTTCAAAAATATCATTAATTTTTATTCTCTGAAAATTGCTGTCTGACTTCGGGGTTGAAATTGGTAGAGTTTGTGCAAGTAGAGAAGCGTCGTAGATGAGGGCGCCCGTGTGCCATTTTTCCATGTCACGTTCATAACTCTGCTGTCATTGCTAGTACAACTAAAAGTGTTTGATATTTGAATAGCAAAAAGTGTTTGATAGTTGCGGTAGACATCAATTAGGTTTTTATCAGTACTCGCGTCTACCAAGTATAGTTCGCGCTACACAAGTTGGTAGATGTAAAGCTGCACAATATCCAATCCTGACTGAAGCTCACATAAAACCGCACGTTGATTGGTTATTTCGCAGCTTGTAGCTAACTTCACATCCTTCAACTTGTTTGGCGCGGCCTATACCGTGATTGCTGATCAAAATCTTATTGTTACTTCACCGTAATGCCACGACGGATCTCTTTTTGCACATACTCTATAGGAGTTATTTTAACGTGTTTTTTATCGGTAGAGTTGTGGAGAGGCTTCGCGAGCACTTGTAAGTGCGTCGGCGACATGAAAGGGTCGCCAGCCCCGCCCTCCCGCGCCCCGCGCTAAATTAAAATAACTGCCAGCAATAAAGTAATTTAGGATACCTTTCCTTTTACTGCCGCCGGTTTTTATGCCATTCACGGGCTCTCTACGCTGCTCCGGTTTATGGCCATTAGGCACCGCTGTGTACTCCGATAGTCCTGCCATTGGAGCCCTGGCTGTTACAGCTTTACTGTATTCTCTAAATCGTAACAATGTTATGATACTTTCAGATTTCTCGGTACTGATAGCGCGTGTATGAGTTTTATGGTTCTTTGTTATTGTTGGGTAAGAAAGTGCGTCGTTTTTATTGGTTTAGTTCGTCTATCGTCCTACGCGGACCAAGCTCTCGTACCCATCGTTTCTGGAATTCAGTGTCGTTATTTTCTTTTGTGAGGAATTTAGTAGTTGTTATGACATAAATAGTTGGAAGTCAATACTGAAAAAAACCTAGTTAAATAGGGTATTACAGTCATTTTTGAAAAGCATCCCAGTTAGATCCTGTTGGTCTAATAAACCAATAAAAAAATACAAAAAATTTTTTTTTAATTGTTAAGTGTTTTAAAAATGCATTTTAATTTTACAATTTCAAATATTCGCGCGTAATTTACGTAAAACGATGGATGTCATTATTTTACTCTGTGGTCATGAATCACGTCACTATGCTATGTAAACAATGCACGTAATTATTTTTCACGATAGTGTTTTTGTTTGTAAGTTTGAGATTTATGTTGAAAATGAGTTATTATAAATGGTTAATAATAAGTTACCGTTCGTGTGCTGTTCCTGGAATACTAGTGTACAAACACCGGACAAACTATTCAATGTTTACATAGCCGGATGACGTCATAACGGAGCGGCGACTATTTTATGCACAGATTAAAAAGACGGAATATTTTGTATTGATTTTTAAAATTTATTTTGGTGTTTTATGATCTAAAAGGTTCATTTTCCGATTGCTTTTTGCTTAAGCTATCTCAAAAATACATTTATAGATTTTTTCTCGTTCATAGTAAAATACCCTATTGTACCAGTACAGATATATTTCGCACAGCTAAACGTCCAGTCTTCCCAAACGTCTTTCAAAAAGTAGGAATCTCTCAATTCGTCGTCGTCTGTTGTTTGTGGACCGATTGGCAAGTTTACTCGCTGTCAATAGATTAATATTGTGAAATGGTTTCATAAAAATATAATTTACTTTGCTTCAGTAATCTGGAATCAATTATTTTAGAAACTATGAAAATTGTAGCGCCTTCAGAAATCGAATAGCAATATCGGTACTCCCTTGCTGTTTTCGGACTGAGATCGACTGTATAATTATGAAGTCGGTAAATGGTTACGTAAGTATTTCTAAAAATAATATATTTCTCTTGTCCAAGCTTATCAAGATAAATGCAGAATGTTTACAAATTAATGAGATCACTACTAGAATAAAAATCGTAAAACTAGAAAAAGTATGTAATAGATAAATTATGGAATGGAATCGATATCTGTCACCACAAAGAAGAATGATACAGACACATATCCGCTACGAATCGAGTGTTCTGTCGTAAAGAGCGGCCCGAGGAAGGAACTCATGCTATGTGTTTCCTGCAGTAAAATTATTTTCATAGTAGATACCTACTACATAACAGAAAACCCATAAAATACCTACCTAGGCAGTAGGAACTGAAAAGTAATGGCGTACTTATCTAATTGTTTACAGCCAACTAAGTTTTAGTTAGATGTAAAAAAAATAATACGGCCTAATACCTTTTTGTCTATAAAATTAATACCTATATTATAATTATGATAATATGTTAATCGTCTTTAATTAAGGCACTTATAAAGTAACATACTTTTAAAACAAATTAAACTTAACATTTCTTCTGTAGCTTATTCTAATTATATCTATACTTAAAAATAAACAATTAATATTACATATTCCCATTTCTAAGCAAGATCACAGTCAAGTTTATATAATTAAACTTAATACGTATAACTCTATGACAAATTGTTAAGAGTTTGTAACTGTTGTTATTACTTTTAGGAAGACACTGCTTTTATTATATCAGTTTTTAAGGCACCATTGTATGTATAACTAAAATATGGGTATACCTTTTAAGGGTTACGAAAAAAATAACAGTTACGTCGGCACCTTGGCGTCTTGAATATTGCCCGCATTGTTTAGAACCAAACTAGGTACTTGGAGCCTGTGAATTTATCTACGAGTACAAACGCGAAGTAAGGTTGAGACAGATTGGGTTTTGCGCAGCTGCCGCCAAAAATTTGATTTCGGCTGTAGGTAGATATTTGTTTGGTATATCCCTCAAGTGTCGCGGCACCTCGGGCAGCCGACTTCCGCCAGCGCTCTAGCGTCGAGCTCGTTGACGAGCTGGCAGACTTTGAGGCGCGCTTCAGCCACTAGCGCGGGTGGAAAGCGCGCCACCACATCCGCCATCGCTTCGAAGAACGTGTGCGTCGCGGAGCGCTCCTGCGCCTCTGGCAGCGTGTACTGGCTGTGCACGTCCGACACCAGGAGGCCTGACGCGTCCGGCACCGGCGACGACGGCACCTCGACTGGGGAGTCTACGCGAGCTTTCTTCTCAGCAGGCTCGTCGTCTTCCGGCTCCGAGAAGGAGTCTTGCTCGCCCGGCGGCACCACAAACACATAATTCTCTGCCTTCACGTCTACTTGCGGCTGTGTCTCATCAGCGACTAGCTGCGTCTCATCAGCGACTAGCTGCGTCTCATCAGTGACTGGCTGCGTCTCATCAGCGCCTGGCTGCGTCTCGTCATCTGCCTTCTTCTTCTCATCAAAGAGGAACGAGAGGAAGTCCATCTGTCCCATGTACTCCCACCGGGAGCGGCGGACCGACGGCGACTCGCGGCGTTTCTTCATGTAGTGGTCTCGGAAGTGGCGCCAGCGTCGCTTTGCTTGTTCAACTAGAAGCAACATTCCAAATCTTATTGTTTATATCTTTCTTCAGTCGCATTATCAACGGATTATGCATTTTCTAATGTCAAATAGGAGATTTGTCAAATCAGTAGGTGACCAAATCCTAATCATCAGCTATGAATTTCTAATGATTGTAACAAATTATTTCAAACTGACTGAAGACTTGAAGTATGATACATACTTTTTGTTACTATTTCGCGAAGCTACACAGCTCAAAGATGGCCTTAGGTATGCGCAACTGGTGATATTTTTATCAGCGTGCCTAAACCTTATCCTGTGAATTTCCCGCGATGCCTAGTATTTTCCTATTTATGTAGGTATTGTATTTACTGTACCTATCTACCTAAAAAAGTAAATACAGGCCTTGCTATACAAAGCCGGGGCGTGGTTCAGACCATCAATATAATAACTTTTACTATTCCAACCTGAAATTCGAAAAAAAATGTGCAATACATAGGTAACTGGAACTTAGAATCGACAAAATGTATTTTTTCTTGATTTCTGGGTGGAGGCGTTCCATGGTAAAATTTATTCAGTAGGCTTAGTAGGTACACCAGTTCTGGTTAACCCTGTATACTTAAATATAATTAGGCATGAATAGGTATGTTATGAAACTATGCTCACCCGGTATATCAATCGCCGCGCTGATGTTTTCCCACACGGTTTGTTTGGTCGCGTTGTCCCGGTAGCGCTCGTGGTTGCTGTCGTACAGAACGGAGTTGCAGCGAACCATTTCTATCAGTATTTTGTCCTTGCTTTTAGAGAAAATGGCTCGTTTCTCTTGCCGAGTCATGGCGTGGGTGACGTAATACGTGACGTGGATGCGGCGCGGCGTGTGGCGCGGGACTGGCGGCGGCGCGTGCGGCGCGGGCGGCGCGGGCGCCGGCGGCGAAGCGTGCGCAGCGCTCGGGGCCGCCCGGGTGCCCGACGCCCGCGCCGCGCGCACACGCACCGTCCGAGCAGCGACGCGTCGTCGCGCCGTCGCTCGCTCGCCATTGTATGCGACACTTTGTCTCTAGCCGGTCCCTTCATTATTTGATTAGGTATTTTGGTATGTCTCTGTCATTGTAATCAGGTCCAAGGTCGACTAATGTCCCAGACCTATAGTTGGTTAAACGTTTCGTTGTACCTAGTAGGTATTTCGTTGATGAATATAACCTCCACTAAAACGCTTACGGATTCCATCTTAACCATACCTTTCTGTGTGATGTGTTGTGCGCATACAGTGGTCGCGTCATATAAAAAGAATGCTGGAGACTCAAGCTGCGTACAAGGAAGTTTAGCTCCTATTACACAGTTGATAGGAGTTCAGTAAATCTTCTAGTACGTATAACTGTAGGAAGGAGATTTAACTCCTATGGCGTGTGCAAAATGAGTTAAATAGTACGAAAACATAGTGCCGAACTAGATAAGTGCTATCGGTAGGTACTTACAAATCAAATTATTCATGTTCTCGAAGATACGTGAAGTCTGTCAACCTTTGTTTTGCTGACTACAATGACTCAGTTTCACGGTCAGTTACTTACTTATAGGTACCTAAGTACAAGATTATTGTCCACGACATTATTTTACAAGTTTACGACACAACAAAAAAAATAGGTACTTACATCTAAAGTTGGAATGAGGTTTTGTAACACGATCTTTATTGAAGAGAGCGTCACTTTACCAGGCAACATAAAGCCTCTGAAATAACTCCCAGCAGATTATGTCTCGCCTCTGCGCAGCGACCACAAAACCATTACAGGACTCGGCGCAAAACCACAATACTATTTCTCAAGCCGGCCCAGGGACGAGATAACATTGACTACACCAACACCGCAGGTTACCCCTGTAGTTGAGTAGACTCCGTATTCAATCATCACAATAATTTAAGAGCCATGCTCTTGTCGGTGAAGCAACTTCCATGTCTGTCGGTGTTCTGCTAGTGTTTTCAATTTCAATTCAATATGGTGCTAAAAATAGACATTACCTACATCGTACACATTTACCAACTGGGTACCTACCTACCTATCTAATCTAATACCAAGCAAAATAATATGCTGTAAGTTTATAGCAGTTATAACCACTGAGCATTTATCATATGTTCTATTCTTCACCAGTATTATTGTATTATCTTCTTTGCTTCAGCTTGCAATTTCAAAACATCATTTTCTAAAAAAATTGGTCTTCAAGAACAATAAAAATTCATAATATCTGTGAGCTGTGAAGAAGATGCGCTATCTATGCAGGCGACTGTTAAACCAACTCTTTGAACCTACCTACTGCAAAACAGAGACAGTTGACTGAATTTTCAACAGCCCCATCTTAGAGCCTAGGTCTTGACTTCTGGTGGGTGTTGGTTTGGTACTAAAGAAGTATTACATAGATTACACTGCACGACTCGCAGATATCCTTCCTTTAAAATGGCATGGCAATGTAAATGACGGTTAGGGAGTAAAAGTACGAACATGTACGCCTACTCTTACTACAGGGCAACATAGTCCGTAGTCTAATAGGGGTTTTAATTCAGTTGCGTGGTGAGTAGATAGGCATCGTGTCATTACGGCTCCCTAATTGCCCCCTGCGCGGGGCAACCGGAGGGCAAACTACAGGGAACGATGACAAAAAGAGCAATTTGGGCGCTTCCGCCGCGCGCCGGCTACTGGCTGCCAGCTCTCGAAAGGCAAAATCGGTAGAAGTGCCAAGAAAAATCTGTATACAGGGTTATTTCTAATCAATTAGCATACTTTTAGGGGCTTATTCTGTATATCAAAACTAACAAGTTTTGTTCTGCAACTTTTGTCAAAACTAAAAAAAAATTCAGCTGTTCCATACACTTTGTCGCGGGTGAACGATATTTTTCTATGGAAAACCCACTGACCTCCATATTAACAAGTACGCTGTACATATGGAGGTCAGTGGCAAACCCAATTTTTTTTGCGTTTTGTCAAAAGTCGCAGAACAAAAGTTGTTAGCTTTGATGTACAGAATAAACCCCTAAGAGGATGCTAATTGATTAGAAATAACCCTTTATATGTGCCAAAATCAGTATACGAGGATTTTTTTAAATAATGCTTTTTTATAGACGCCAGTGGAGCCGGATCACCACACAAAGTAGCCTATCGTCCTATCCTATCCTATCCTCTTTACTTAGGTACTTAATTCATATTGGTATATTGTTCTGTCGTTCGATCTCTTTCTTCGTGGAGTAGACGTTTTATACGTATAATAATAGACTAGTGATTGGCCATGTAAACAACATAATTATTTCTTTGTTGCAAACTTGTGTTTGCCGGCCTTTTACCGGATACACTTCGGAGAGTGCGCCCAGGAGTTGCACAATCTGGTCCCCCCTGCACCTTTCTTCTATCGTACGGCTAGGCAGACGTGACCAAAGCGACACCCTTTTATAGTGGACATTCCGCGCGTTAGAACCAAGCGTATCGAATCCTTATTCCTCATACGAACAGCCAGAATGTGGAACGCTTTGCCTGGGTCTGTCTTCCCGTTAAAGTACAACGTGGGTGTCTTCAAATCCCGAGTAAATAGGTATCTTCTAGGTAAGCGTGCTACACCCTAGACAGCACATCTGCTCAACATCAGGCAGTGTGTAGTCAAACGCAAACCTATTCGAAAAAAAAATTAGTAAAAGTAAAATGAAAATCAGTAGAATTTTCTATTAATCTCGAAAATCAAAGTGAAATTCATACATTCATTTAAAAGAAAACGGGAAATTTTTAGTAGGATCAAAAATAGTTTGATTACCACGTTTCGGTATTTAGGTAGGGTAGGACAAGCATAAGATCGGTAGAAATGCCAAAAATCGGTAGGTTGGAGACCACTGCTGGCTGGCGGCCAAAACACGCGCATCCCATACAAAACCTTATCTCCCTACCCTTTGGTCGAATTCCCAGGTAAAGTGGGGACAGTCATTACGAGTTACTATTACCAAAGAAGATATAATAATACTATTACTACGGAGTAGCGAGTGTGTATCGTTTGTCATTACTGTCTAAGTGCCAGATTAGAGGTTTGTTTTCGCGACAGGATAATAAGAGTCTCGCTCTGCTGATCGTCGAGGAAAGTGCCTTCAAAATGCGTTGTCAGAGGGGAATGATTATTATTGTAGTCATTTATCATATGGTAAAGATACCAAATAATAACTACCTAACCACACTGGAATTTCAACGTCCATACCCCATACTATAAGCTCTTAACGCAAGCCGATATCAAATCATATTGGCTATCGTCTCCTTTTCCCTTCAGTCGAGAGAGACAAAACCCACATACACGTGCTAGAGCTTACAGTACGGAACCAGACTCCAGATTGATGATTGTTGCCGCAAGTCATAGCATAAAAAGTAAGTTCGTATCTAGGCCGGGTGGCTAGTTCTGGTGTCCGAGTTTTGTGTTTGTTTGAGCCATCTGATGGCCTCTGACATGGCTAAACGATTAGAACAACCGGTATCTATAATTTAACATTATCCGAGCCACGGTAGCGCTCAGCTGGAAATGTCTCCTGCAGCCACCCGTCTGAAGACTGACCTTAGAGTATTTGTACTGTACTGTACTGTATCAGCCTTTTTTAATAGTCCACTGCAGGACGTAGGCCTACCCACGAATGGTAATTAGGCCATATCCACCACGCTGGCCCAATGCGCGTTGGTGGATTCGCATACGCCATCGAATTTCTTCTACGGAAGTATGCAGGTTGCCTCACGATGTTTTCCTTCACCGAAAAGCCAGTGGTGTGAAATTCCGTACATAAATTCCAAAGAACTCATTGGTACGGGACCGGGATTTGAACCCACGACCTCACGATTGCAAGGCGGGTGTCACTACCTCTAGGCCACCATGGCTTAGAGTATTTATAAGTTATTTATTCTCTAAGAGACTGACCGTGTCGGACATTGCTCAATTTTGGTTACCTACCAGCCTTTTTAATAGTCCACTGCAGGACGTAGACCTACCCACGAAGGGTGATTGGGCCATATCCACCACGCTGGCCCAGTGCGGGTTGGTGGATTCACATACGCCATCGAATTTCTTCTACGGACGTATGCAGGTTTCCTCACGATGTTTTCCTTCACCGAAAAGCCAGTGGTGTGAAATTCCGTACATAAATTCCAAAGAACTCGATTTGAACCCACGACCTCACGATTGCAAGGCGGGTGTCACTACCTCTAGACCACCACGGCTTAGAGTATGTATAAGTTATGAGACTGACCGTGTCGGACATTGCTTAATTTTGGTTACCGTTGACAAAAACCTAGTCAACCTAGGTATTGTACCTACGCTATTAGCTCTACGTTATAATGACTATGCCATAGTTACCATGCACAGAATGCGGCGAGCTACTTTAATCTCAGAATGACAAAAATCCAAATATGTATCAGCGCTCGTTATCTCAGAACGTGTTATTTTATCAAGCACGCGGCGTGCCGGCCACAGAATAGGCCATAGCACGTCAGTTATCCATTTATCAAAGTTATTATTACATATTCTGTATCATAACTAACGTAGAGTTTGTTCAACTTCCCTGGTAACTTTTTATTTCTACGTTTTACTTATTTTCTCTGGATTTACACCGGATTTAGAGCCTAACAGATTACGAGTCGGTTGTTAGCGTTTATCTACAGTTTCAATGGATCCTATTACAAAGGATTCCATCCGTCCCTCTGTCAGAGCTCTTTGAAACGTGACATTGAAGTTAAATGCATTTTTTTACAAAAGGTGTATTACTATGGCGGCTGCGTTTTGTAGCAATAAAAGTTTCGTAAAAAGTAAGGGTTTCAGTACCACATCGTCTAAATGTATCGTATCTACTTATAAAAAGCAATTTCTGTAATGTCGGTAGGTTTTCAAAAGCACAATAAAATTGATGGCCAATGTTCCAGGGCACACCGAAACAGCGCAGGTAAGTTGTTGTGCAAATAAATGGTAACTTCATTTGATTACATTTCTTATGTTTCTGAGTGATGAACACACTTAAATTTAAGAAGTTCTAGAAATGTCACTTGTACAGTTTTTCACTTAAGTTGTATTGTATTCACAGAAGAGAAAAAGGTTTTATTGTAGCCGGGTAAGATATCTTATCACATGTAACTATACATCGATCCTTCAGTCGTAGTCACTGCTGAACATAGGCTTTCTCTATGCATTTTTAATAAGGCCGCTTGAAAGCGGTCTGCATCCAGCGCGTTCCTGCGGTTTTAATTATATTATCGTTAGTCGGTGGACGTCCTAACCTGCCATTTTAACTTCAAACCTACATCACAGACTTTTGGTTGACCTAAAAACCTAGCAAGAACTAGAGCTGAAAGCCTGGAACCCTTGAAATTACTTATTCCATTTTAAAAATTATCTTATCAAAATTTATGTACCGAAAAATCGTTTCTTTGTACCTATGTGTAGACTGGAGACATCAAATAATCGGCCAAGTACGAGTCAGGCTCGTGCAGGAACTGTTCCAAACCGTATGGAAGCCTTAATACCTACATATATTTTAATTTAATTATTTATTTTTGAAGGGAGTTACACAACTTAGTATTTTTTTAAAATTTCAAGCATATTCCTGTTGCCATTATCTACTTACATAATTATTTTTAAATACGTACCTACATACTTAAAAAGATAATGACATAGAGACAAAAGGCAAACACCTATGTTTATCGCGTAAATGCTTGCCCTGGGTGGGAATCGAACCCACGCCTCTTTGACCCAGGAGCCAGGGTCACTAAACACTAGGTCACTGTACACCTGTTACCTAGAAACTTACATCTACTTACTATATACTAAATGATAAAATATTTGCGTCTCCCACCCCAAACGTATCCCTCAGTGTCATATCCACGTCATGACAGAATAGAATCCACCGTCCTCCGCGAGAACTGACGGAGGGACGGAGTCACGTTAATGGTAACAGTATTGTGACTCGGCTCTGTCCTTGAAATAAATATCTACAGCCCCGCGTGGCAACGCACTAACACACGCTAGAGCTGCCCGCCTGGTAGGTAAATCGCACGCTTAGGTACTGAATACAAACCCACAGCAAAGAAGATACAATAATACTACGCCCACAGCTCGTTTCTCACTACGGCGCATCTGCGACTGTTGAGTGTTGGAGTACCGAGTGTATACCAAAATCCGAAGTGCGTACGAGTATGATTCGCGTTCCGACCGTTACGAGACGCAATACTGTATAAGTGTATACCATCGTGACGGAGTGACGCAGAGGAGTGCCTCCACGCCTCCGGACGCTGACGACCATTAATCTGCTGCCTTAAGCACGCAAACACCACACACAGTATTATCAACCTTGTTTCTATGGCACAAGGTTGCAAATGCAGCTAAAGTCACTTCGATGTTTCCCAGTATCGTGTCAGAGCTTCCCAGAAGGTCTGGCGGCGGCAGGAGGAGGGGATTGATGGTCTTCGGTGTCACGGCGACGCAACGCACGGCTAATTACTTGCGTGTGGGTGTTGTGTTACCCTGACTAGAGCTAGAGCCGTGTTAGCACTATATAGGTATACACGTTAACGTAGCTATTCAGGGTTATCTGCTTGCGCAGTACTAAGCCAAAAGAGGGTGATTCAGGCTATCATTATAAGCAACTTTCACTTTGGGGACATAGCGCAACTCGGGGAAAAAAACAGCTTTTCTGTACAAAATTGCAACTGTGAGTCGACAAAATATATGAAACAGCTGATTTTTTTTTCGAACTCCGGGTTGGCCTCATAGTGCAAGTTGCTCAAAAAGGTGGTCTGAGTTACCTCCTTTTGGCTTAGTGACGACTCTGGATAACCCTGTATACGTTGCAAAACATCCTTAAAGGCTGAATCAAACAACTTGGCGACCGTGATGTCAGCCACAAGTAGTGGATAACCCAATCTAACACCATTCCCATAACCCATTCTCTCTCCAACAGCTGCGCGAGGATCGGGTTTTCCGCAGTTTATTGTTACCACAGAGCCGCCAAGTTTGTTTCATTCGGCATGTGCTATCCTTATTCTTCCTAAATATTCACAGTAGGTACTTATTATTGCATTGAGTATAGCAACGAAAATGCGGGCGAAACTGCGGTCAAAAGCCAATTGGAAATGTGACGTTCCGCCCTATTTACGTTTTTGGATTGCTCAAAAACTCCAATCTCAAGCTCAAGCCTTAGATAAATTATTGACAATAAATAATCAAAGCATGTCATTATACATAATTACGCTTGAGCCTTTGATTATAATTAATGACATGTTATAATGTTTTTAAACATCTAATTACATCAAAAAGTTGATCAAATTCTGATAACGATGCGTACAAATCATATTATTATTCTGACGTAAACATGTTCAGATTGATTTAGTAACGAGCACTGACCTATCTAAAGTTTACTAACTCAGCTCATAAATGATTCATGTTTCTCCAAGACTACACACTACACTAAACAATAATCTCATTTATCTAGGCCAGACTAGTGGCGCCATCTGTTGAACGGCCACTCAATTACCATTAGGTCGCAACTCGTAACTCGCACCGCTCGTTATCATACGGAAAAGTATTTTCGAATAGTGAACACGATGACGTGACGATGAACAAGGGACAAAGTACGGGCAATTTAGTAAATCACTATTCCGCTAGAGCGCGCTACTCGTTGCTAAGATGTAAACAGAAAAGTGGCGTGAAATAAAATAATTGAAAACGGTTTGTGGTAAACCTTTATTACTGGAAATTACCAACAAAGCGAAATTACGACTAGTATCACAGTTACGTAATAATGATGGTTCGTTTATAGAAGCCACTTAAGTACTAAGTCATTATAATTATATGCTAATAGGTAAGTAGTAACCTTTGTTTGTGTAGATAGTTATTTGTCTAGTCTTCATTGAAGATAATAAAATTGTGTTAAATAGCGGCTAGTGTTAAGATTTCATCTAATGTACTTAACGGTATTTTTGGCACGTTAACATCTTTCTGAGTACCTACGTATCTCGGTCGTATTTTTATAAACTGACGTTTTATTTTAGCGCCTACTAAATATCTCACAGCTCGATGGTAAGATTTTTATATATTTTTTGACGGAGCGAAATTCCTGTGTGGCTTGAAAAAGAATCACGTCAATTGGCTACTTACTTCTTAAATGGCGAAAAAACCGTAGTTAACATACAGACATCATGTACATAAAGCTGAAGTGTTGATTTGACAAAAACATTTCCGTTGTGAAATGTCATACATTTTCACCTAATCAATACTAGAGTCGGTCGCTTCCATTGTTTGAAGCACTTCGTACCAAAAGGCACAACGAGTCCTGGAATTTCTGATTGTTTGTGGGGTTCAAGTTCGAGGACCTGATGCGTCAGCTATCCGAATCTGGCTTGTACAGGAACATGCCCTGGTGGTGGTACCCGCAGGGGAAGCTGAGCAGCGCGGGCTCGGTCGCGCAGGCGCCACGGGCCAGGTCACGCCAGGCGGCGCAGCGACGCGCGCGCAGGCGGCCGGCGCGCGCCCACGCCGCGAACACGCGCCACGCCTGATTATGGTCGCACTCGATGCCGGCGCGCGCGCATCCCGCCTGCCGCCCGCGCACGCCGCCCACGTACACGTCGGCGTGCCCCGTCGGCTCCTCCAGCCCCAGCACGCCCGCGCTCGAGTGGATCACCTCCACGAACGCCGCGTCCGACTTGCGCAGCCGCAGCTCGGAGCGCGTGAAGCACGGCCGCGCCGGGTCCAGCGCCGTGATGCGCCCGAGCTTGCTGCCGAGCCCCTCCTGCACCAGCTTGCCCGCCATGCCAGCCACGTGCGCGCCCAGGCTGAACCCGATCACGTGGAGGTCGGACGGGGGGATCCCCGCCTCGGTCAGGTTCCGGACGAAGTGGTAGAGGCTGCGCGCGACGGGCTGCACGCGCGCGGCGGCGGCGAGGTAGGTGCGGGCGAAAGCGCGGCGCGTGTCGAGCACGAGCACAGCGGCGTGGTGCCGCAGCAGCGCGTCCACGAGCGCTCGCGCCGCATCGTCGCGCGGCGAGTTCCACCAGCCCGGCACGTAGAGCGGCAGCGGGCCGCGCGCGTGCCGCAACGAGCTAGCCGCGCGCGCCGCGCGCAGTCGCCGCGACCCGCCGCGCCGGAACTCCACCACGTCCATGGGAGGCGCCTCCGCCGCCTGCCGCGAGAACAACACGTCCAGCGGCAACAGCTCACCTGGAAAACACAACACACAAGTAATGAGATCAAAAATCATAGTTTCGACACATTTCAGATAGGAAGAATTCCTGGACCTTCAAATTTATTGAGACTTCGACCTCTGTTTCGAATAATAGAAAATGTGGTACCTAGGTGTTTAATGGTGTATGCTCATAATGTAAAAATGAAAGTGGAATCCATAATAATATGTAGATATACTTTTAAACAATTTAAACAATGAAGCAATTTTTATTTCGCTTCACAATAAACTTTTAAATTACAGTATAATGAGAATTCCTTTCAGGCAAAGGTTTGCCTGTATCAGAAATCCCCGCTGGTATTAGTTATCGCCATTTCCATCATTCGAGACAGGCATCAGACTGCTCTGCGCACGTCATCGTCAGACAAACAGCAATATTATTGTCTACAGAATTTGCCTCTTGAAATCTACTGACATTGAACTAATGTAACTATTTTGAAGCATCCAATTTTTATTGTCAAGTTCCCAAGTGTGTGAATTATGATTATCAACAGTTTGAAATTGAAATAATTGTAAAGACCTCGTTTGGCGTAAAAATTTCATACTCGTCTCATTTCCATACGCTATGTGTTAATTGGACAGCTAAAGTGATGCCGTGGATGATTTGATTAGCTCCTGAATTGTGAGGGCTGCACTTGCCAGTCTTGCCACCATTGTAAAGGCTAAATCATCTACAGTTGGAATATCTATTTCTAGCAAGAGGTATTTAAAATATTATCTTATTTAGTTTTAGTACCTACTAACTGGTTAAAACAAAGTGAGTTAGCGGTGCGTGCCAGACTAAAAAACCACAAGCATAAATCATTCTAAGCCATAAAATGTCTTGCCTCTTTATTTTTCTTACAGATAATTTGCAATTCAATTCAGAATTCATATTTATACACATTATAATTGAGGAAGACAAAAATCAGATAACAAAATCCAACAAGATGAAAAGCATTTAAGCACGTTTGGCCAGTGCGTAACATTGTCATGATTTTAAATGAATCACGCGCATTAAAAATTCCGCTGACGAATCGAATTTTCATAAAGTTTTGTACGTTCTGCGTAAACTTTATTGTGATTAGAGTGTGACGGTGATTTATGATGTAATTCATCATTTCTCGTGCGGCGGGTGAATGTTGACGACCTCATTGAGGGCCGAAATGGTTAATGAAGCAATTACGATGTGTTAGAAGCCAAAAATGGACGCGGGCGTTCGGGACACGGGATGTGGCTTCAGAAGTGGAATGGACGGGAATCCTCGTACCGTCAACACCTGGTTAACTGTAAATGACGATGCGTCACTTTATGTGATGATGAGATAGACAACGTAGTTTCCTATGGTTCATCTATGCCATTTCCTGCCGACTACAAAGAAGAAGGAAGAATTTTAGCCGTTGTAAAGAAGGGGAGTAATGATTTTTGGTGTGTATGTTACACGAGATCATCGTCATATATAAAAACCAATTCACTTAAATTGATCGAGCGAACGAAGTGAGAGAGATCTTCGTTTTAACGGAAAACCACGAAAACCCACAAAAAGAACTCGTTTGACGCGACGTGTAAAAAGTGACTGATATTATACTTTGCCATCATAAAATAAGGACGAATTTACCTTAACGCTGTCTCGTTCTGACACGTCGAAAGAAATATTGCTTGGTGTGCATCCTAGCCCGGCTGATGTTAGTCTTCATCTACAGTTGCCTTTTTTTTAAAAAATCACGACGAAACTTGGTACATACACAGGTTCTATACGTACATTAATAGATTGCGATTTTTGACCGACGAACAACCGGAGAAGGTATACATTTCGACGCGTATTTTTTATTTTATTTATAACCACGCATAACTTTATTTATAGAAGTCCGATGTCAATAATTATCTTTTTATTGGAAAGAGGGATTGGGATACTTTGAAATTGGTCCCATTTAAATTTTATCGAAATTGGCTCAGCCATTTTTGATAAATCAATAATAATGTGAAAAATGCTACATCGATCCGTGCATAATATTTGCGTTCTAGCGATGCGCCCCGGCTTCGCACAGGTGTATTATACATATAAGCATTTCTCTTGAATTACTCTATTTACTCTATCTATTAAAACAAACTGTATCAAAATCCGTTGCGTAGTTTTAAAGATATAAGCATACATGGGGACAGACAGCGGAAAGCGACTTTGTTTTGTACTATCTAATGATTCTGTACACGGGTGAAATCGGTCATGCTATTTTTTGCAAATAATAATCATTGATTAGGAGGATTTTCTTTGAAAAAAGGCGGGGAAATGCTGTTGCTCTATTTACCAGCCGATTTTGCGAAAATTTGGCAATATTATTTAGTACGATATCTCTAAATCCTAACAACATTAGCGAGTATGGATGGACCAAATCGGTCAAGAGAGAGAGCTACTAGCTTTATCTGTAGAGGAATTTTTGGTATGGTCCTGATAAACATAATTATTTTTTTGCAAAAAATAGCGTGACCGACTTCATCTGTGTACAGAATTTGGGAATATTTCGCACGGATCAATGTAACATTTTTACTATATTGTTAATTTATCAAAAATGGCTCAGCCGATTATGATAAAATTTAAATAAAACTGATCTTGAAGTATAATCCTTGAAATAAAAAAAAATAATTATTGAAATCGGACTATTATGAAAAAAGTTATGTGTGGTTATAGGTACATAAAAATATATAAGCGTCGAATTGTATACCTCCTCCGGTGGTTCGTCGGTCAAAAAGTGTAAATTATGTTAGTACTTCAAGCATCTCCAAAAATTGTATAGTCGAAAAAAAACTTGGTTAAAATAGGTACTTAAAATCTAAAACATCAACAACTTCAGTGTTTCCTAAGTCAAGTCAAGAAATGTGCAGTACAATTATTTTTCTCATCGTCTAGGAGGTCTTTGAAGTTGACATTCTATGGATGCCATTGCACCCGTCATCGTCGTGAACACGTTTTATTCAGCCAAGAACACGAAAGATATAAATAGAATATTGTTTTAGGGTTCCGTACCCAAAGGGTAATAACGAGATCCTATTACTAAGACTCCGCTGTCCGCCCGTCTGTCCGTCTGTCTGTCACCAGGCTGTATCTCATGAACCGTGATAGCTAGAACGTTCAAATATTCCCAGATGATGTATTTCTGTTGCCGCTATAACAACAAGTACTAAAAAAAGAAAAAAATAATATTAAAGGGGGGGTTCCCATACAACAAATCTGAATGTTTTGCCATTTTTCGCTCGATATTAATAACAGCGACAGCTAAGGTAGGTATATACATGAAATAGTCACAGAATATACAATTAAATATGCACTTTAAAAATAAATAACTATTTAAAATAAAAAAATATATATTTAAGGGGGGCTCCCATACAAGTAACGTGATTTTTTTGCTCGATGTTAATAACGGCAACAGGAAGATGCTTCAAATATTTACAGAATATTAAGTTGTAGGTATGTTCCTTCAAAATTAAATAACTGAAATAAAATATATTAAGGGGGGCTGCTACCAAACGGTACGGAACCCTTGGTGCGCGACCCCGACTCGCACTTGGCTGATTATTAAAGATATTTTTAAACTTGCCTTTCATCTAGGATTGTAACAAATGTATAAGTACCCTTTGGATACGGAATCCTAAAATAGCCGACGTACAGGTGGAAGACGCGGCGCGCATCAGGTTCCCCACATTGTCCAGTATTAGCGAAGGACGTTAAACTTTCTAAATAACCTGAACATGTATAAGTAAGAATCCGACATACAGGCGGAAGAAGCGGCGCGCACCAGGTCTTCCACGTTGTCCAGCAGCAGCGAGGGCAGCACCGACTCCAACGCGCCCAGCGCCTCGCCGCGCGCGCCCGCCAGCACCACCAGCACCAGCAGCACACTCATCATCACTGACCACTACCACCACAAACAGCACTAAGGTCTACAGTCGTGACCAAACTATCAACACAATACAGCACTATGGTCTACAGTTGTGATCAGTCTACTATCACAATATAGCACTAAGGTTTACAGTTGTGATCACTCTACCACCACAATACAGCACTAAAGTCTTAGGTTGTGACCACCCTGCCACCACAATTATATCACCAAATACTACAGTTGTGACGACTCTACTACCACAACACACCAAGAATACGGTCTACGGTCGGCAGGAGTCTACTGCCACTACAAGGTATATCTAGAGCTTGACAAGTCTTCTATCACAATTTGTATTTGACAGCGCCCATGTCACCACCATTCATCACTACACTACTCCACCACCTCAAGACGCCAAGTTCGCGACTGTTTTCGTAATTTTGCACACTATCTTCATTCAAGACCGTTCTGTTATTTAACGTCTGACCTATGTTATTGTTCTACAGAAATGTGACTTACAGATATTCTTCACTTCACCATTAAACACTAACAACAATTCATCACGTTCACGATTGTAGAATCTCACTATCACAGAAATTACAGATTGCCAGCACAGTCTCGCACGTCTTCAGGTCACTTATCATCAATATGTTTAAAAGAGAAAAAAAGTCGATGTCTCTTATCTTACTCACTGTTTCTTTCAGAAGTTCTACATGCTAGAAGAACTGATGAACTGTCATCTAATTTGTCTCGTTTGCTCTACAATTCTAACAGGAGTATCACCATGTTTATTGATTACAAGCATCACAGTCTTGGCTCGATCTCTGATGAAATGTTCCAATGGTCGGTTTTTAAAAGCATCGGGTCAGTGGTCTCGATCACTGATGAATGTCACGGTAGTAATGAATGGGAGGCAACCTGCGCGCACGCGACCCGTCCTCGCACTGCGCCCGCGCTTACATAACAGTAAATAATAAACAAACGTGCCGCTACCCTTGAGGCGGGCGGCGCCGCCGGCGGACGCTAGTGCTGCTGAGACGTGCCGAATTGCCGATCGCAGGAGATAGCCCGGATGAATCGAGTGATAAGACGTGGAGCTATTGATAGCTGATAGACAAGAATGTGGTAGGGAGAATGTAGCTGTTTGATGCGAAAGAGAATTATTAAAATAAATTCTAAATATTTTTGTACTAGAGCAAGTCGCGTGCCTTGCACACAACCTTTGCTTAGCGCTGCACAGTATTCTTAGCTTTGTGTGTGTTTTTTTATTGCCCTGTTACCGAAACATTGTAGAAAGCGTGCTATTGTCAGATAAGCTCTAGGTGGAAATGCCAAGGCGATGTAAAAAGCTCTGTCATAACACAGTTTATAATATGGGATTTGAAAAAATATTGTAGAAAAAAAATAGTGACGTCGAAATCCGATCATCAAATTCAAATTCTAAGTCAGCCTATTGTCCACGACTTTAAAATCTTTGCCTTCAGACACACTCCATAAACTTGATCAAAGTCGTCATAAACAAACGATATACCTAATTATGATATTTATCACACCACTGCCACTGAGCTTCGATACCGACCTTAACCTCGAGAGTCCACATGACAAGTCATTTTACATAACTAGCGACGCAGCTCCGAGGTGCGGGAGGAAGGAGGTACTAGACAAAGCGCAGCCTTCGCCCGCCTGCTCTTCAAATATAAATGGGCATTTAAACGCGCCCTTCTGAATAGCAATGGTATTAAATGTTCGGCACTTAAAAATACAGACGCACATGGATAGGATCTTGTCGTAATCATATTTTACCTCCGTATTATCTATATATTCAAAGCCTGGTTATAGGCCGGCTTATATACTTAACTGGCACACTGCTCGAACAGTTTTCTTACTCTAAGACATCAATGTGCATCTGAACTAATCGATCTTATCCTACCATCCGCTGTTTACTATAGGACAGTAGAAAAACGTCTCACTACCACCCCTACACTATCGATTTTCCTTTGATACGTATAAAACGGTTTGACTCGACATTTTTGTCGTCTGTTCATTCGTATCGCCAGGGAATGGAACAGTCTCTCAGCTTTCCTGTTTTCTAAGAGATATAATCTAAAGCTTTTCAACATCAGAGTATTCTCTCTGACTCTATGTTGATGTAAGAAAGAAACTGTTGAAAATCGTTTATACCTATTAGGTGCATGAAATTTCTCATGAGAATGGCACGTAACAAATAGATAAAATAATTATATTCAAAAAGTAGGTACACATTTATTGTTCTTTGGTAAAATATACTAAAATTGCGAAAGGTGACGTATGTAAACTGTACACAATGAAGATTGAAGAATATAATGGGATCTTAGCAAGAGTCAATTAAAGTGTTAGTGCACTAAGTTTACTACGACATAGTACTAAAGACAGTCAAATAGAATTTCATAAGATGTTGATGTATGTCTACTCAGATGGTAAAGAGGGTGCTTGAATGAGGAGCACGTTTGGGGAAGATAATAACCATAAAAGGTAACAAAGGATACTGATTATGCAAGCTTAGACAATACACTCAAGGTTGGGGTCAATAACTACTACCTATTTTAAATCGTGAGGGAACCCACGTAAGTTGAACTCTGAGATATTCATCCAAAGATAGGCTTGTTTACTAAAAAAGTATAATTAGTCCGTCAAATAGATTATCAAAAAATATTAGACACGTAATTTTTCTTTTGTCAATTTAACAAAAAATGATGAAGATATAGCCTGTTAAAGTTCCGCATGACATCACTAACCGCTATCAAATGTACCGGCTAGTGCCTTTACTAGCCCCCAATCTCGAATTTTGATAAGATTTATCTTTGTCACTAATTGTTGGATTCACAAAAGAAAAAAAAACGTATCTAATATTTTTTGATAATCTAACTGACGGACTTATTTAAAATAATGATTTTAATACCCAGTAAAATCCCTATACGTATTTTGGAAGATATTGAAGTACGATAACAAAGGCACATTTACCTGCGCGGTGGACTATCTAACCATAACCATAAGAAAGCTTCCGTGTTTAACAGTAATAAAGCTTATACATGTGCAACAATAATTATGTAAATCAGTTCCAGTTCATCACAGAGCCGAGACATGAGAAATTATGCATTTGGTTGTACTGTACCGTACCAGCAGGGCTTAGCCCTACTCACGAAGGATGATTGAGCCATATCCACCACGCTCAGTTCGAGTTGGTGGATTCACATACCTACGCCATCGAATTTGTTCTACGAACTTATGGTGATTCCTTCGCGATGTTTTCCTTCACCGGAAAGCCAGTGGTGTGAAAATCCGTACATAAATTCCAAAGAACTCATTGGTACGGGACCGGATGTTACTTAATAGACAATAATAGACAATAGACAATATTTTATTGACGAAAACAAAACACAGAAAATACAGCAACAAAGATTGTAACTACACTAAAAACTAACTTAATGAAAATCAATTTTGTAAAACTTTCTTCTATGTAAGTAGGTACAACTAATATAGGTTTTGAAAATCAAATTTCATTAGAATAATTTCATCCCACAAATAATTCTTCTTCAGCAAAAGGTATTTAGGAACTGGGATGGGAGTGAGCAAGCCTCGTGGGTCGTTTGCTGAGCATATAAAACGTACCATTACATTTTACGAGCTCGTATCAGCTGCCATTTTGGCGCGGGGCCGTTGTCCTGTGCCGTTACTATTGGCCTGATTTTATTGTGGTAGCTGCTGTTTTGATAGCGTCGTACTTTCTCGTAATCTGAGTGATGCTTATTTATATGCCTTTGGCCGCATTCTCACAGATTAAGTGACCTACTGTTCCGAAGCAGAGGAATCTAATCTAAATAAATTCTTGGAAGTTGAATCTTCATCGTCTGTCGTAGGATATCCAGTCTATAGATATAGATTTCTCTTTCTCCAACTAGTTTAATCAGCGTATTCCTGCAACCTTTTTAATGGTTGAATGTTTTGTCGATTTAGAATTGAAATGCACAATCCCCATAGTATATGTAAATAATTGAATGATAAAAAATGGGAGAAGACCCAATTCTCACACTGACTGTGGGACCTTACAACCGTGGCTTTTGCGTGTTTGGTTATGCGTGATATGTGCCCTGCCCACTGCCATCTCATGTTCAGATTGAAAATAAAGCTATGGTTAACTGCTTAATGTGCCACTTACCTGTAATCAATTAGGCGATTTCCGGCCACCACTGGAAGGCTATAATTTCAGCGTCATCTCTTGCATCACGACATCCTCTACAAGACTACCTACATCTGAACAAAGATCAATGCGGAAATTCAAAGATTCATGCAGCATTTGCGTTTTATCGTGCAATTCTAAAAACTTCATTAAATCATAATTATCATTTATTTCCTTAATATCATCCAAACGTTCTATTTATGCAGGTATGATGTCAGATACTGTTTGCTTCAATCTTAAGTTAGAACGGCTAGACGCAAGGAGGCAATGAGGCTTTCCTAGTATGTAGTACTTATTGCTAGAAGGCACATTATGTCACGAGCTGGCCTTTACTTATCTTTGCAGTCACGTCGGGCGACGATGGTCATGTTGGGCAATTTACCGACGTGCACCTTCTAGCTGGCTAGATGTCACGGGCGGAGGCAGGACAGTTCGCAGAGGTAGAAACTATTATCTTATTGTGCCCGGAGTGTCTAGAATTTTTTACCTTAGAATTTGTTCCTAGAATTGTTTTAAATTGAAATACATTATTTTAACTAAGAATAAGACTCAAAGAGTTATCTTTGTGATAAGCATTTCAAAAATCTGAAGCGAACGCAGGATTTGAACCTGCCCCTTCGGATCACTAGCCCGACGCTCTAAGAATAAAACTCAAGTTATTTAAGTTTTATTATTTAATCTACAATTTATCTTATTTCATTTATTGTATAAGATAAGATACTAACTTAGTACTAAAATGTATTGGATAAAAAGCTCTATTGTCTTAGTCAGTAAATTATTAGAATAAAAATATGTAATAACATTACGTAATACTTAATAGGTATAACTATTTGTTAATGTCAATGTCCTATTATACATATTTTAATACAGTGATATAGAATTCCGGAAGTATAAAAGTAAGTATGTATTTATAAATAAAGTTGCTCTTGGTCGAGGTCGGCCGCATACGCGCAAATCTTGCGATGTTGACCGTTTGTTTCTACCACAGAGCAAAACTTGCGAAGATGTCGTCTGCATACGTACCTTTCACGAGAGGAACAAGAACAATTTGTTCAAACACAAAAATACCTACACGATGATCTAGAATCGAAGAGAAGTTTACAGAGCTGACAAAAATGCAGGTTACAGTGGGGTATTTGAGGTTGTCAGAAGACCCTATAGTTGAAAACACGATAACTCTAATATCACTACCGGTGACGCGATCATAAATCTTAAGGCTTTATTGTTCATACGAGCAGAGCCCTTAGGTAGTCCAGGTTTTGCGTAGTTTACTTCGAGTGAAGCTCCAAACATTTTGCTTAGTAATATAGAGCCATGCGGAAACAATGGTAGTTTCAATTCACATGTATAAGTACCTGAACTAACCCCTCCGGTCCCTCATTATTACCATCTATCGATCTAGTAATATTGCAAATTTTAAGTAGGTCTTTGTCGTTTATATCAAGTCTCCCATTATTTAGGTAGTTCAACAATATAATATACTTTTTTATCTTGCACACAGTCAGTTACTTAATTAGTTCAATTATGATTCAGAATGCTCATCTAATGTAGCTAATGGCGTATCTCTCTATAACTATCAAAGATTTGGTATAATACATCCATGATAACTATCTATAGTCCATACCAATTCTATCGTCCCATCGTACTACTAAATGCGCATGTTTGCATTTGCATAATCACCAAATGTCAGGTTCATTTCCGAGGTCAGCGCGCCAGCTCTACACGACTTGTTCAACTTTATAGGAAGGTACCTACAACACAATACTTGATTATGTATTAGTCAGTGATGTTTTTTGTAGGGTATTGCTAAGCGATTAATACTATGTAGCATCACGGAAGATCTACTTACTCTGAGTAGTGATGTAATGTCGGTGCGCGAGCCGACATCCTTGGCATTTTAGTAGAGATTCACGGTCAACGATCTTCTAACTATTTGATGATTGTGAACAATAATTGCATCATTATTGGGGAGCCAAAAGACATTAGATATGGAAATCGTCTTTTTGTATTTATAAAAAGGTTTCTTTGTTATATCTAATGATTTACTCATAAGCTTTTTGTCATGAAAATTGTGTCGCGATTATCAAAGTTTAGATTATTTTGTTTGTGGCGACGATCTAGGCTAGATGTTGTTTACAGCTTATCCAAATATGTAATCCCACTTTATTATCGACCCTGTGTCATAAAGCTTTTTCTTTTTCTCAAAGTATAAATATAATACCTACTATAATATTTTTCTTATGAATAATATATGTAGGTGTCCGTACCCAATGCGTTACGAGTTGTCACATAATTTCTAGACAGTACATACCTACCTACTTTTCAAGGCACTATTATATTATGATTGATACAGCAATTCAGTACAATTGACGGCAATTTTTTCTATATTACATTATGGGCACGCAAACAGGGTACTTACTAAGACGAGTATAAGAAACTGCCAAGTCCACAGAATCTGACATTGAGCACGCTGCACGCGCGATGTCCCGTCTCACAGCGTGGCTGCTGCCGGCGGTGCTGCTTGGCAATTCCGCCACATCACTGGTAAGAAACCAATTGACTATTGGAGTATTTCCTAAACATGTATATTGGAATACTCTATGCCCTGTTCATCCCAGCATTTTTAGCCTATTGAAAAGGACCAAGGTCCAAGCCTCTCTAACACTATGATGAGTTCAAGACAAAGATGTTTATAAATTCGGGGACTCTTAACTACGTTCAGAGCAAATGCAATCTAGGATGCCGACCTAGTGGTTTGTTAGGGTTCCGTAGTAAAACGAGGAACGAGTGTGTCTATTTGGTAAAAATGTTTTTATTTAACAATTTGGCTAGAGATAAACTACCTATTGAGTCAAATATATTTATTTGTACAAATAAATTCAAAATTAATTTTAAAAAAATCGGATGGCTCTTTTCTGTTTTTAACTGTTGTAATAGACTCAGAAAAATATGAACTTTCTCGAAATGTAACGAGTGTTGTGGTTAGAATTTTTGATTATTATTATACCAGCCTCCATACATTTTGTGGACATGTCCTTTGACATTATAATAGTTTAAGTATAGATCTCAATTTGAAATACTTAAAAAATTTAAAATGTTGTATTGAAGGGGTACTTACTCCTTTAATTTCTAAAGTACGCCAGCAGGAATGTTAAACATTTTTGAGTTTATAGACCATATTATATTAGCTTTCATCCTTTCATCTAATGACATCATAAAGATTGGTTTTTATCATCATCATAATCATCGGCGCTATTTACAGAACTATCATACGCGTGTCTCGACATGCACTTGACAATTTACTGCTCTGGTCACTGCAAAATAAGTTTCCATCTGAACTCAAAATACACGGTCTTATCGTTTCATCCGCAGCCACTATACGAGGTAGACAGTCACCCGCTAGCCGTGGTATCGGAGCTGGGCCAGCGGCTGGCGTCGCACTCGCGCCTGCAGGAGGCTGACATCCACTCGAGCCTTCCCTTACTGTTTGAGCCCGGGGATTCTCGAATAGGGCTGTCTAAGCTGGAGGCGGGGGACTCCCGGCTAGGGCTGCCTGCGAGGTTGGAGCCCGGGGAGTCCCGTCTTGGGCTGCCCAGCCTGCCCACGCCGCAGGAAATCGACACCATCAAGAAGGTAGCGCAGATCCTCGTCATGCTGGGAGAACAGGTACTGGGCGATAGTGGGTGAGTCACCTTTCATACGATTATCCTATTTCACGGTAGCTAATGGTGACTAGATGGAATAATACTAATTGAGGGAACCCTATATCGTTTCAACAATATCTAAAATACAAACCTAGAAGTAATGTAGAATAAGTAAGTAGATGGTGGATGAATTGGCCGTATCCGTTCCAGTCATCATTCATTAATTGCCTCTGTAAATATTTTGAACTTTACTTTTATTTTGTAAATTCAATAGAGCTAAACTAAATACTTTCCTAATGCATACTGGAGTCAAGTAAATTTTGGCCACTGTACCAGAACTGGTCTTCAAATCCGAAAGAAGGTGATTCTGACTATCAGTATGAACAACTTTTTCTTCAGGACCTACACGAAATTCGAGAAAAAAAAACTGTTTCATACATTTTACAGAGTTGAAATTTTGGATGGGACAACTGGTGGGTGATTCTGTATGAAAACAAGCACGTAACGCGCTCTGACGTGCTCTTTGTTTTTAAGAAATTAGTATGAAAATGACTTATTTTTGAAATAGCATAACTGAAACTCGGTTTATAATTGATTTTAATGTAATTTTACATTTATCAAACAGTTCTCCAAATAAAGTACAAGGAAATAAAAAAATTACTTACCGCGTTACGTTACGTTTTGTCGATAGAGAATCAGGCCCCAGATTTTATGTTAACGTTGTTCATAATTATGGTTTTAAGCCTTTGTGGCTTAGTAGGTACAAGGTAATCAGATGACCCTATGTAGTTACGTAGGTCACTCCAATCCAACCAAAAATGAGTTTATTTGGCCGGTATAGACATGGATATAACATTGTTTGTTTTGTTTTAGGTAATCCCCACAATAATCGGCGACAACATACTGCCCGCGCCAGCGCCCGCGCCGATTGGACATGCCAGCTGCGACCCTGCTGTGCCGGTGCAGGACGTGCCCAACGATCCCGTCAACCTGGACTAGAGCAACTAAGCCACAGATTAGAAGATAATCACTAAGTTAACTAAGGCCAAACATCAACTGAGACCAAGAAGCGGCCCGGTGCGATATGAAGTTGGTCAAAGAAGTTACTAGATCACACGCCATAAAGTACGTGTTAGTGTCAACGTCATCAGCATATTTTTATCTTGGGTAATATAGTTTAGACTTTTAAACTATATACAAACAAAACATTTTTATCATCCGTCCACAGCTGGACGTAGACTTCCTCTAACGAACGCCACTAGGCACGACTTGGCCCGTCCTGGGAAGCGCGTGACAAAACTTTAACCGACCCATATATTACGACCCTATTTTTAGGTATAGCTTTAAGAACAGCCCTGTAGATGTAATTTCATTTAAAATCTTTTGGTGAAATTCAGCGACATTCGTTTAATAATAAATTGCATTTAAAAAAATCCATGTCTTTTTTTTCCAACCTAAGCAGAAAGCAATCCAAATTCTATTGTGATTTGTAGTGTAGACCAAATACAAGAATGACAAAATAAGAATTGGTTCAAAAAATCAAACCACAGATTAAGTACTTAATATCATACATTTTGTGCATCACTATCTAAATAATGATATTATATTTGCTATAGACCGATAAAAAGAGATTTTCACGACATCTTAACTCGTAGCAGAGGTTACGGAAATATGTAACTGCATTACAGTTTGCGCATTCATTATGTCTTAGTTTGAGACTGCTTTGCGCCGTTAAAAGTATGAAGAACGCAGTTGCTGCCCCGACACCAGATCATTCCACGGATAAAGGAGGATCTTCCTCTGCTGCAGGCGGCGGCAGCGCGCTCCGGCGGCGGAAGTGGTGCATCCAGCGCACGGTAAGGTAGAACACCACCTCCGCTGCTGCCAGCAGGGAGACGCCCGTGATGCTCACCCACATGCTGCCCAGTTTCGCTGAAATATTACCTAATTGATTACCTTCATCATCAGTTTATTTCAGCCTTCATTATGCCTCTTCTCCATGCCAATAGGCATGATGACAGGGTAAAAAAACATTAATATAATAATTCAGTTAGTTAAATTATTAAAAAAATATCTAACAAGTTTTTTTTCTTTCGGCAAACAAATAATAAATGACAATGATAAACCTTCGTAAAGTTTGGGAGTGGGGCTCGTGACGTCACAAGTATGACGTAGTCTGTAGTCGTAGTGCACTCGTGACGTCATGTGGAACTTTAACGGCTGCATCTTCATTAATTGATGCAACAAAAATACGAGTATATTTTTTTAAATCTATCTGAGTCCGTCAGACCGTTATTTTTTTTTGTCTTGTGCTAGTCTAATCCAGTTGTTACTTACCGCAATACTTTTGAATATCGTCACGCCACCGGCGCTCTATGGGTCTACCGGAACTGTTTTCTGTCAGGGCACCACTACTCAGTCAGAGACTTCCACGCGTCATCACCACATCTTATCTTAGACGCCACATCACATCTTGTAAGCCACTGGAGTTTCAACTATACGGGATCCGAATCCGATATCTGCCACTTTGGTCGGTCGCGTAAGTGATTTGATCTTGTGTCTGTCTTTGTTCAAAGTGCAAGTTGTAACAATGGTAAATATTTATTCAGACATAATTGTAATTACTCTTGTGTGTTTTTTATTGTAATTTCAGATCTCATTTCATTTTAGCGTTAAGAGTTCATTTACTGCAAAAGCTACTATCACATGTACTTATATTACCTTGTTTTCTCTCATATTTGCATACCGAAAGGTCGAATATGGCGTTCATTTTTGTTGTATTGTTTTTACCATCCTATTTTTCTGTACCCATATGCGCAAATAAACGTTTATGAATTATGAAGTACCCTGTCAGAATCTGTGATCCTCTAAGATACAGTTAGCAAAGGCGATTCAAGAGGGAGTTTCTAGGAGTGATCTCTCTTCCTATTTTCAATGGGTCCTACCTACTACTACCTATAAACCTACGCGGTCTAATTTTTAGACGCCCCAAAAAAATCACAACCAAGGTAAGTAACGTATCGATTCGAACTCTTGACTGCGATTGTACCTCATCATCATTATTTCAACCGTCGAATATGCATACACGGTAATAGTATCTATGCAGTATTGCGACTCGGCCCTGTCCTTGAAATAAATATCTAGAGATCCGCGTGGCCACGCAGAATGTAATACTCGCTAGGGTTGCCCGCTTGGTAGGTAAATGCACGCTTACTAATTACAAATACAAACCTACACGATCGTTCGTCACTACGGCGCGCCCCTGCGGCTGTTAGCGAGTGTGTACCGAACTCCGAGGCACGCAGGTATGATTATAATACTGCTGTGTCTGAAGCAGCTGCACCGCACTCACCAACAGACTGGTACCACCGCTTGGTCGGCTCCACCAAGTTCAGCGTTTGGTGCTTCGACGAGTAGAATAACCGGATGGCTGTGCAGTTCGCCAGTGAGATGTCACGTCTGCAACAATTCTTCTTTTACTATCTAGAGTCGTAGACTCGTAGCAAATACAACCCAAAATAAGGACGTGCCTGCAATACTTTTATAATAATTTCTAACGAATCCGCCGATAATGGCTGATTATAAAGATGATGAAAAGTCCACCAATGATTAATTATGAAGTTATTTGTAATTCTGATAATTTTGAGCACCATTAATGAGCAGCTTGTTCACGAGCGTTACAAAATCCTCCTCGAGTCGTTAAATGGAGACTACGCTCAACCTGAGAGCAGTCTTGTCTAAGAGGACCGAAGGAATAATCAACATTGCACGCTGGACGCAAGACTTCCAACCAACTTCATTGTAAGTTCATTGTACGTCCTACGGCTAATGGCTCGGTGAATGATGAATCAAAAAAGGTTCCTCACGAGTAGTGCCGCTTGAAGTACTTGTTCCTCATGTGGTAGCGGGCGACGCTCGCGGTGGCGGAGTACACAAGCCGCGCGCAGTCGGACGCGCACTCGGGGCACTGCTGCCCGTTCTGCAACTCCTCCTCCAGCGCCGCCGTCGACGACTGCCCGTAAGGGTAGTAGTATACCAGCTTCTCTGGGAATTCAGCATTACCATCAAATGAGCCATGAGATGTTTTCGTATTGGATATTAAAGGCTGGAAGTGATTTGCGTCCCAACTGGCATCATTTCGCCATACCAACCTATAGTATTTGACCTATTTTTTTTTACTGATTGGTTGCGAAAATATTAAACGTCAGTTTTTCATTTTTACGGTTTTTAGACAAGAATTGCACGACATTTATGGAGGAGGCGGGAAATATTAGGTTTCTACCAGTTTTTGTGCAGATAATTTACCTTTGTGCTTGCTGAGGCAGGGCAGGTCCATGAGCGAGCAGAGCGGCGTGTCGTCGTCGTCAGTGGGCAACAGCGTGTGCAGGCGGCAGCTGCAGAGGGCGGCGAGCGTGCGGCGCCGGCACTCGGCCAGGCACCAGGGGTAGCCGCGCTCATACCGGAAGCAGCCGCGCCGCAGAGCTTCGCCGCGCTGCGTGGTGACGCGCAGCGCAACGAGCGTCAGCGTGTGCTGCTGCACCGGCACCAGGCGCACGCCGCCGCCCCTCACCAGGGGATAGTCGCGCCCGTCCCACACCAGGAGCTCCATTTTTGAAACGTGAAAATGACTTCAAAATTGCCTGCTATGCTACTCCGTTCGCACTAACATAGATCTTTAATGCTCCCGCCTGCTCTAACTCGGTTTTGTGGCTATTTACGCTTACGCGTAGCGGGCTACTAGTTCAAAAACAGAAATACATTCTAGAATCTAAGGCACGCGACGTTGACTCATCATTGTACCAAGTCACGGAAAGTTCAGTGAGCCATACGATGAGCCACTGATGTGGGCCACGCATCATAGCAGTTGTCGTTGTCTAGCTACTGTGAAATCGGCATATAATATTGTATACCGATATTTTACTGGATATTTGAACTTCCGAACCCAGATCGCGAGCGACCACTAGGCCACCGCCGTTTGATGTAATATCCTATCTTTTCTGCTATCTGTCGTGTCTATCAGTTAAGCTGTGTTCTAATTAACTTAGCTTAGTAAAGTCATAAGTCTTTGTTATTTTTTATTTGTTTACGCGTAATGTAAGTTTAACGTGCGACTACTGAAAAATTCTGAATTTGAATAGGTAACTACCTGGATTCAATATCGAGCAGTGATACAACTTACACCGACGCCGAAGCTAGCGCGGTGGAGGTGGGTGAAGTTGTCCACGCCAGCGATACAACTTACATCGACGCCGAAGCTAGCGCGGTGGAAGCGGGTGAAGTTGTCCACGCCAGCGATACAACTTACATCGACGCCGAAGCTAGCGCGGTGGAGGTGGGTGAAGTTCTCTACGCCAGCGATACAACTTACATTAACGCCGACGTTGGCGCGACGGAGGCGGGATAAGTTGCCCGGGCTTGTGACACAACTTACATCGACACCGGCGCTGGCGCGGCAGATACGAGTGAAGTTGCCCGGGCCTGTGACACAACTTACATCGACACCGGCGCTGGCGCGGCAGATACGAGTGAAGTTGCCCGGGCCTGTGACACAACTTACATCGATACCGACGCTGGCGCGGTAGATACGGGTGAAGTTGCCTGGGCTTGTGACACAACTTACATCGACGCCGACGCTGGCGCGGCGCAGGCGGGTGAAGTTGTCCGGGTCCTCGTGCACGATGGCGGTGAGGCCAAATTCGTGCCCGACGCGGTCCAGGAACATGGCAGGCCGGTGCACGTCATCGCCGCTGGAAATATTTATAAAAACAACAAAATAATTCAGATAATTTAGTAACTCTTCACACTCGTAGCCCCCAATTAAAATACCCTATTTCGGGGATGCCATGGACCGCTCAATAATAACAACTAATTACACTGTGACCTAGAATATATATTTTGGTTCATCCCTGCATCGTTAGATACTGCCTACTACGCCAGGAGGGTCGTCATGCTTATGGTTTACGGTGTATCTCTTGACGACGCACGTCCCTTACTAAAAAATAGCCATAATCCTTATCTCTACATAGTTTAAAACAAAGTTGCTTCTCTGTCTGTCTGTCACTATGTTTGCTTATATCTTTAAAACTACGCAACAGATTTTGATGCGTTTTTTTAAATACATAGAGTGATTCAAGAGGAAGGTTTTTAAGTATAATACACCTGTGCAAAGCTGGAAATTTTATCTAGAATTTGTCAATAGTCTAGACGTACATGACTACATCCGATACAACAAACAAATAATGTACGAGTCCTACACATCGCAAATCTATCCAAATAATCCTGTTCACTCACCGCATTATTAATTGCTACTTCAGAATAATTAAGTCCGTGTCTTTTACAAGTAAATACTTATATACCTACTTACTTAAAATTGACAAGGGAAGAAAAAAAACAGACTACGAAGTAACTCTACATTTATTAATAAGGCAGTTAGATACTTTTCACATAATGGTACTCCATTTTGTGAAAAGCGGGGACACTGTTAGGGCTCAAAAGGAGCAGCGAGGATCTTCGCACGTAGAACGTGCCCATAACTAAACCCTTCTAGCTTCTCTAAACCAAGTATCATTGAAGTGCCTTACAAGTATCGACCGTTGAAGACGCAGCAGAAGCCCAAGGGCGTCAGTCGTGAGGCGAAGAGGCGGTCGCAAGCCAGCACCCTGCCGCGCCAGCTGCAGCGCTTCAAGATCTGGTCGCACTGCGGAGACAGCTGCCAACCAGACCAAATTAACTCTCAAATTAACATTGTCAAAACCGGACGGTGGTCTTATTAGAATATCTTATGAATATCCTCTATATTGCTAAAATATAAATATAAATAAAACATAAAAACTTACGAGTAAACTTATTACAAAGGTAGATACCTAATTATGCTGTTTCGTTTGCGTACATGACAAAAATGGTACCAACGTATAAAAACGTGTATTGTACACGTTTTTATACGTTTGGCTTAAACAGCGCTTCGCGTTGCAAATATAACAATATTATAAAAGCAAACAAAACAACCAAACGTAGAAAAGTTTAAAGTTTTAGCTAGTGTTTATGTCGTTGTAGTGCTTTGAGCACTGCAGCACTGCCCGAGAGGAATCTTATATTGTAATCAGTTACGAGTACCTTTCTGTTGTTATGAGCACTGCTGTTGCACCCAGGGTTGTTGTACCCCAGTGCGGGTTGGTGAATTATTTATAGGTGGTGGTCTGAGTAGTATAAGTAAGCGACATTAAGATCGTGATTGGCTAGTGGGTGAAACTGTTTTTATACCATAAGCAGCTATACATATTTAAGAACTTTGTATTGTGAATTTGTGACACAGTTCCGCAATAAATAAACCTAAATCTGATTCCATGTTTATTTATACGAACGTGTTGCATGACCATAGTGGTGTTGAACGCGGGCAGCGCGAGGCGCAGGAAGCGCAGGAAGTTCAGGTCTACGGTGGGCAAGTCCAGGGTGAGCAGTGCGCCCAGCTGCAGCACGTTCTGCTCCACAAACTGCTCCGAATAGCTACTGTTGCCCACGCTCTGGATCCTACAACCACGCCGAAATACAGAATAAACTGTATTAGGAGCTTCTATCTTGTTTTACCGACTTAGGACATGAGCTAGTGCAGCAGAGTATACAAAAGTATTATAGCATAAGTATCACTTTGTCCTATCGGTGGGGCAAAGTGGAAATCTGGACACATTTTCACATTTTCTCCAGTTGAAAGAGTAAGACGAAAGGTAAAGCAAAAAGGCGCTGGTTGGTGTGTGACTGAATCTATCTACCTATCGCTTTTGTTGTAAAATACTACATGTTTGAAACAAATGGATGGTAGAATAAACGCAGCGCCTGTGATAATTACATCTGCCGTGCGCAGAACTATTTTAGTGGTTAATTTTAAGCACATGCCAAGAAAGGTTTTTTAAGGCTATGAAAATACAATAACAGAGAATATTTTATTATTACATACTACGGGACTAATTGCGCACTAAAATTACGAGATAAATAAATACCTCATCAAGAGAATATTTTGGCTCCTGAAAGTGAACAGACCCCGAGTCCGAGTCCTCCGAATGGAGGAGGAATGGAAGAAAAAAAACTAACAGCTGCGTAGTGAAATTCTGCAGCTGGTCGCGCGAGATGATGTTGTTGGAGCAGATGGCGACGGCCGGGAAGGGCACGCGGTGGATGGGCACCCGCGCCTCGCGCTGTGTTATCAATCGCGTCGGCATCTCGTGCAGCGCCATCGAGGCCGCCACCACCGCCAGGACGCCCCAGCACACCGCCGCGACCCACACCGCGCGCCGCTGCCACCTGCCACAACCGGCTGTATCAACAGACACTAGAGTGTGAGGTGGATGGGGGGTTGTAGCAGCGTCGGTGCGTCAGCAGCACCCCGGAGACTGACGCCGCCGTTAGCAAGCTCCAGACACTGCCGCACCCACACTGCTGCCGCCTACCACAACCAGCTGCATCTAAGGACACGCAGCTTCCCATATACCTGCACCTCGCTCCGCGTCATGCCTCTAGCTATTACCACTAGCAGGTACCATTTCAGCGCTGCGTCCCACACTGCTGGCACATACCACAACCAGCTGCCTCAACGGACACGAGGGCACCGTGTGAGCTATCCTATTCCCTAGATCCCCATCTACCTGACCCTCGAACCGCGTCCGGCGTCTAGGCGGTTGACGCTACTAAGGTCACTATAATTAAGCTTGTTTATCGGATGTCTTTTAATGTATAAAATACGCCAGGAAAGATAATTACTACCTCTAACATTCTGAGCATTGCCTAAACTTTATTAAAAGGCGTTATAACATTGAGGAGAAATATATTATAATAGAAATATTTCCTCAAATTCCTCAATGCGTTATAATTATTATATTTAGAATTTATTTCTTTGCCTGTGATTTACATGTGCTAGTAATAATACTGTACTGTACTGTACTGTAACAGCCTTTTAATAGTCCACTGCAAGACGTAGGCCTACCCACGAAGGGTGGTTGGGCCATATCCACCACGCTGGCCCAGTGCGGGTTGGTGGATTCACATACGCCATCGGATTTCTTCGCTGGACTTATGCAGGTTTCCTCACGATGTTTTCCTTCACCGAAAAGCCAATGGTGTTAAATTTCGTACTTAAATTCCGAAGAACTCATTGGTGCGGGACCGGGATTTGAACCCACGACCTTACGATTGTAAAGCGGGTGTCAATACCACTAGACCACCACGGCTATATGTATATATATGTATATAGTAATAATACAAAAGAACATAATTATCAAACATGATAAATAGAAAGTTGCTAAAAAAATAATAAAACATTCTCGCTATTCCATTATTCTGTTCATATATCATGTTCATGTCCATACATTATGTTCATTACCTTTCTAGCTTCGTCAGCTTGACCTCCGAGCTCCGCGCGCGTCCTCTCAGCGAGCAGTTGAGCCAGAACTCCCGCGACGCGTCGCGCAGACTCCCCCTGACCCTGTTCTCCAAACCCTCGCGGCGGGGGTGCTGCTCCGAGCTGCTCGGCCGGTGGAGACGCTTCTGTAGTGTCTTCGACCAGGTCAAAGGGTCCACGGTCCGCATTTTATGCTATCAAAATTAATAACGCTTCACACTCATAGCTCTAAAAGGTTTCCTGACTCGGGGAAACAGAACACACAACTACAAGAGCTACAACCACCAAATTTAATAACATTCAGACCTAAAAAAAATATGTTGAAAATCATCAGATGGGGATCGAACCCGGGACCCCCAGGATAGCTTCGAGTTCGCAGACGTATCTATGTCTCATTTCTTGCTTTCTACCCAAGGAAGGTTATTCATATGCGTGTAAATTATGCGTGAGGTGCAGAGAAACGTGGTTGTAATCTGAGAAAGATCTTACTTATTCCAAACACTGTATAAAAATGACGACTATAAAGATATCACCAGGCGCAATTAATAACTTTGGCTGGACACGCTGCCGCATGTCTAGATCAGAAATTCAGAACGTAGGAATCAGTGTATAAAGCGAATATATTGTTAGTAGGTAAGCGTTCTACCTAAAATTAGGTTGACTTGAATACCATTAACCTAAGCTAGAGATTACAAAAAACTAAGTGCTTAATGTAAATAAATTGCTTTTCGTGACTGGAGTTATTCATGAAAAATCTGATAAAATATACATGAGTTCGTAATTAAAAATTCTGAATTGCTGACTGATTCAAAATCACAGATTTTAAATTATTGTTTGACATGCACGCGAGCTGTTTTGTCAATGTTTTTTATTCATTTGGATCTGGAGTTAGCTATGCTACTAGAGATTGAGCCAAACGAGAACCGTCGTGGGGTTACGGTGAACTAATTATAAGATAATATCAATTCTCTCACGATTTAGGTACGATTTTATTGCTAGTGAATTAGAGTAAGAGGTCCAGGTACAGAAAAGGACATACGAAACCAAAATAGCGTGGTAACAACTTTTTATTCATATTTCACATCGATGAATACTGGAAACTTTAAAAAGACAAATAAAATAATTGATTGCAATTTATTTCGTTGACAACATAGATTCATTCTCTACTTTATTGATGACAGAACTAGTTGTGCGAATGCAGTTGGTCCACGAGGAACACCTCAATAAAATAATATTTTTTTGAAAAATAACAACTAATACGAAATGCTTCAAATACTTCATGGTAACTTTAACACATTACACCTTTGGCGTCAAATTATACAAACAAAATTAATTACTACACATACTTAACGCTAACATTAAATAAGACCTATTTTTGGTGGATATAAAATTTTTGGTCTTTGATGTTTTGGTACTTCAATTTATGTAGGATGAAAGATGCTGATGATTTAAGTCTTTGTAGAATCAAAACCTGTTTTAGTACATTCACTATTGATTGGCAGTCTTTAGAATAAAAAAATCGGCCACATACGTACGAGTCGGACTCGCACGTGAAGAGTTCCGTACCTCATGGGAGTCCCCCTTAAATATTTATTTCATTCTGTCATCGTTGGTACATATTTGTTGATATAGCCGCAACAGAAATAATACATCATCTGTGAAATTTTCAACTCTCTAGCTATCACAGTTCAAGAGATACAGCTTGGTGAGAGACAGACAGACAGACAGTGTCTTAGTAATAGGGTCCCGTTTTTACCCTTTAAGTACGGAACCCTAAAAATTTAGGCATACAATAGTATTGATAATACATAAGGATCAACTCAGAGTAACTTTGGAGTAGTCCGCTTGCGGTCTGTTTGGACTGAGTTTTATTTTGTACTGTATTCTACATGAACTAAATTGAAAATCACCTTTTCCCAAAATGTCGGACGTCTTTTATCTTTTTACAAGTTAATTAAAAATTCTCAGAGAAAGTGTTTACGTGGTTGTAATAAAACCACAGATTAAGGGTCGGTTCTAAGCAAAAAATAACTTCGTATACATAAGTGCCCCGGTTGTGGCCACTGACCCGGTTCTGGCCATTTTGGGGTCAAAATTATTGCCATTTATGCAATAATTATAAACATATAATTAAATTGTCTAATTCGTCGTTAATATTCAAAGTGGCCACAAATCATACTAAGATGGCCACAACCGGGGAACCTACCCTAGTCCACAAAAGACATTATGTTACTAACCGGAAATATCTCTAAAATTACGAAATCAATTTCATATTTTTTCCTCTATCACTTAAATTATCTTCAAAAATACCCTCCTATCCAAGATCCAGCCTTCTTTCCTGTTACAGATCAAATAGACATCTATTCCCTTATCTTGTTTCATAAAATCACAGCTACTAGGACAACAATTCTCTGCTACAATAAATAAAGCACATTTTTTTATTTACAGCGCTTTGGTACTTAATCTAAGTATAAATATTCCTATGCATGCCATATTTACTTACGAGTATATTTACAATGGTCGTCAAGAAAATTGATACATCAATATAAATACAAAAATATGAAAATGCTCCATCGGCAGATAGATTGTGATTAAAGGTATTTTTTCTATTTGTGCTTAATTTGTGCAAACTCTTACAGAGGTATATATCTAAGGAGTTACAGTAGAAAATGTATTCAAGGCGATATGAAGTTAATGCTGAAATAGTTGACAAGATAAATAGTTTCGCTCGGGCCAGAGATCGTCTTTGTTCACTTCATTATTGCTAACTTAATATTGTTAATTGCAATTGAATTTCATTGCTGAACCCTTCTCTCTCTTCCACCAATGAACCCTGTTTTAACGTTATGTGATTAGTGAATAGTTCTCAGTTCACAACACCTACTAAATTTAGCATTCAGTGTTGGAAATTCAATCATACTTATACCTACTATGGTTTCGCAAACCAAGAAATATCGGCAAATGTTACACAACGTTCTTCAAGTTCAAATCTAACATTTAGCTGTAAACTTTGCTTAGTCTTTGGTATTTCACAACATAGCCCTCAGTTTTCACCACAAAACAGTTATCAAAAGCAAGTCGCAGACGCGAATCATTTCTATCTTCTTCATCCAGCACCATCCACAGACATCACAGATCCAAGCAAAGCAGTCTTTCTCCCATCGAACAAATCTAACAGTTTCCGTTTACAATTTCCATAATTCCTTTCTTTAGTAGCAGCTTACTTCTGCTCTTTTCTCTGAGCAAACCACTGAACCCAACCTGCCAAATACAGGAAAGCTTATTCCCAGCATAGACGAACATATACTTTATATATTCCTCTATGCTCCCAGTGACAAAGACAGTTGGAGTTCCTTCGTGGATGTAATAACACGACCAGCCACATGGAGGAAAGTTGTCCCCAGTGAAGAGGAAGGTCACTGTTCATTAATGGCACGACTTCATTAGGAATGCTTCTCCTGGTGGCTGGAGTTCCTTGTTCGTGGTTAGACGCACGCGGGCGCGACGTAGGCCCGCGGCGGGTCCTGATGTCACAGGTAAATGGAGAACAGCACAGCTGACAGCAGCAGCAGCGTAATGCCGCTCACGCTGATCCGCGCAGACCGGGATAGAATGCCCTTCCCTGGAAACATCGTAACAATAAGATTACTACACTTTATCATAATGTCATGAAGTTAATTAATTCTTCCGTATTAGTCACGAATATCACGATTAGAGTTTGAGAAAATCGAAAAGTCCTTTAAAAGTGGAAGATTTTCTTTTCAGTTTATTAGCTTGCTTTAGAATACCCATAAGATTATGAAAGAATTAGTATCAGCTACTTTGATTTGTAAAAGTTACCAACTCTCTCAAAGTAGAATAACATCACACCCAACATCCCCTAGAATGGGATAAAACTGTTTTATGTAGTTTTAACGTTAGTTGACAATTTATCCGTTTGCCATGCTAATGCGGATGCAGGTCGGCGAGAACGCCGAGAGATTTTAAATAAAACATCAACATTCTATAGAATACTAACAGTGCTCAGCTAGTTTCCTGAGGCAGCAGCAGTCGCGCAGACGCGCGTAGTGAGCGCAGTTCCTGGCCAGCGGCGTGCAGCGCTCGGGTCCGATGTAGCAGGTGTGCGGCAGCCAGGGGAAGGGCTCGGGCAGGAACTGGCGCTCGCAGCAGCAATGGTCCGCCACCACCTTCGTCTCGCAGTACTCCAGCTCACGCTTCGTGCACTTGCCGCACCCCGGGATGCTTTCGGGCACTGGAACGTACAGTAAATATCATTTACACAATGCTCAATTTTATTCCCTTTTCACTAGGTATAAGTACCTATACATAGAACAAACATTGGCTGCTATTACACATTTCCAATAAGCAGCTTGTACTCTGTGATAGTCTTCATATCTATTATAGTTAGTCCTTGTAGCTTAGCAGTTAACACCAAATGTAATATTCATCATTCCGACGGATAGCTAGTTCCTTTGTGGAACGAAGCTAATTCAGATCTAGCTACATCAGAAATACCTCAGTATATTGAAATTGAAGTAGCTTTTAACTAATTGACCAATTAAGCCTTGTTTGGTAACCTTCTAGACACATTTCAAAATAAACCTTGCAAGTTTGCCGAGACGGGAAACTTTTGGTTCGTCACTATTACGGGTTCTTACTTGTGTAATTTAATCGCAACTTTGCTACCTACCGGCGATCTTGTGGCAAAAATTGATTCGGAGGCACATACGTGATAACGGGCAAAATATACATTAGCATGACATTAGACTGCTACACCCGCGCCTCCAGAATTTGGAATGAAGCGAACAATAGGTGTCAATGACGACGCGTGCAGTTCGGACAACGCTGACTTTTAAACAGTCGTGACTCTTGACTTCCTGTGGTTAGCCTTGAATTAGGAATTAACATTTTTTGTGACGCCAAAATATCACAGCTACCGATTTACTTATCAAAACGTTTGTTTAGGAAATCTGTTTCCACAAATCAATATTGTCATGACTCAATCTTATCTCCCATAAGTACCAAGAAATGCAGTCAAAAACCTGCAATACCTAATTAAAGATTCAAATCGTCGGTGATACTTCAATACCGCTTATGAGCATTTTGTAAATACCGCGTATCTACAAAAGTAGCGAAATTGAGTTATCGCGCCAACAGATTCCTCACGCCGATTCGCTCCTGATAGATGTCACACGATCTCTAATAGCCTATAAGATGCGCCCGTTTTGCTGTCAAAACAATACCGCGGAACGGTTGATCACACAAGTTTGGCAGCAATACAGCGTATTTACGTTTTTTTCAACCACATCGCAACGCGTGTAGTGAGCACTTCGAAAAAAAAAGTTTTTCTCAGATTATCCGGCAGGTTAGTACATTGTGTTTATCTATACCATTTCTTTAATGCCATATTTACATAATAGTATTAGTATTTTGCTAGATTAATAATAATTTGATTGTATTTATTGTTTAGGTTACCCGAAAATTCTGATAAAGAAGCTGCACAAAAAGGTACAATACATGTTATAACAGCAGATCTACAGGCTGTAAAGCTGTGTCCTTTCTTTAAATGCCAGTGCGCTGTATTTCAAGACGAAACTTGCAGTTCCCAACTTTTCCATGTACCTACAACCTAGGAAATAACAGAGCTACTTGTTATTGGTTCGACGAAACAGCTTGTAATTTAAAATCGTCAACATACTCTAACTTTTTTGTGGATTATGTAACCAGATTACTGGATGATGGCCCTCAGGATGTCGTTATCTTTAATGACGGTACTAATGTACGGCGCAAAATAGAAATTCTGTCGTATCTAATGCGCTTTTACGATTAGCAATGGCCAGAAATGTAACGATCACACAAAAGTACCTAGAAAAATGTCGCACACAGAAGGAGGGAGGTCGATTCGGTGCACTCAATAATCGAAAGAAAGATGAAGAATCACAAAAAATTTCTACCATCACAATACGCCACCATCACAAGAGAAGCCAGGAGGGCTTCGGACCCCTACGAATTTTATACACCTGACTATAATTTTTCTCAAAGATTTTGCTGTCAAAGACTATCAGATTAACGATTCCATCAGACCCGGGCGAGGAGCAGGTGATCACTGTTTGTACATGTAAGAGTTTTGAGTATTGTATTAGGTTCTTCTCCTCCTGTATCTTAGAGATAACCATAAGAGTCAGGTTCCAGTTCGAGGCGAACCTCCTTCCTAGGGCTGGATGCTACACTGGGTGTAGGGCAATGTAAAAGGGAGGGCGCAAGTACCTAATCCCGACCGCGAGGTCGGGCGGCTTCTCTCAGCGCCCTCTACCCCGCCATTCTGGCAAACAAATCGTCGGCCATCATGGCTTTGTGGTTCTTAGATTCGGAGTCTTCACAACCTGCAAACCCTGGTGCAGGCGGCATCTCCTCCTCTTCGAATAGGTGATCGACGTGATGCACGTCGGTTCGGCGGCGCACGTCGGTCCGGTCGAGAGTTTTGAGATACAATCCTGATGGCACAATTTTCTAGCTCAAGCTATATCGAAGACAAACTTAAAAGTGTAATACCGAGTGATTGCCACGAATTTTACAACAATTTACCTTTTAAGTAATGTCTGATTAATATTATGATCTTTTAATTATAATATTACTGTGATTATTACGGCTGATTATAGTTTGATTTCGTAGATTTATTATATTGTAATAAAATAAATATTATTGTTGTATTTTCGATAATATTTGAACGTTTGATCTCTAGAGACCTAAAGACTAAGTCGAATCTAAACTAAACTAAAAAGTTTGTGTTTTTTTTTATATTGCTGTGATTATTACGACTGATTAGAGTTCAATTTTTCTGATTTAAGATAAGCGAAAATATTGTTGTTTTTTATAATAATTTAAATGTTAATTTAACTAAATAAGTATAAGTTTTAAGAAGTAAGTTTTTGTTATGTTTAATTTACTTAGGTACTTTGGTATTTTGAGCAGAAATTCGTGATATTTTTTTCAATTTATATGCATCATTTTTCGCAGAGGTTTGTAGTATGTTATATTTCAAATTTGTATTGTTTTATATTTGTAATCCCTAAGCTAAATAAAGAACTGATTTCCAAAGATTTGTTTTACAAAACAACGTATCTGTTGTGGTTATGCCAAAATAAAAGAAATTTTTAAATTCAATACCGCGAAAGTTATTTATTTTGCAATCTAAGGGGATTATGGGAAATTATTTTTACCATACTAGTAAAGTAGGGTACAGGAATACCACAAACGAGTTCAGTCAAGAAAATATTGAGAAACTTTTGAAATATGATGTTTTTTCTTCCTCCTGTAAAATTTGGAATTTGTAGATACGCGGTATTTACAAAGTGCTCATAAGCGGTTTTGAAGTATCACCGACGAAATGTAATTACGAACGGTAATTTACTGTTAGCACCGATTGACCATTCATCCATAACTTTTCCTCCTTCCTCGAGATCAGCAACTACGTACTACTACTTTGTTACACAAACATTTATAAATAGGCATGATGACTTTAAAAACCGGACAAGTGCGAGTAAGGCTCACACATCGAGAGTTCCGTACAAATCCAGAAAATTTCACAAAATTGGAAAGTAAGTTGTTAAAATCTCTATACTATATATCTATACCATCGACAAAAAAGTTTTTTTCGTTCACTTTTCTCGTCATACATCGAAAATTACACATTGTTAAAATAATTAAAAACCTGTTTTAGCATGTGCTAATGAAGTTCTTTTATATGATACTTTACATGATATGATTTACTCACTTTGATTTTTGAACCCATATTTTATGAATTTTAAGGCCCTATTTCTTTTGTGATTTGAATAAACATGTACAGTTTTCAGATTTATTCCTATATGTGTACCCTGAGACAATGCTTTTCGCCAAATTTTATCGTTTTATGTCAACGAGAAGTACCCTGAAGGTTTTGATTTTTGTGAGTGTCGAAATATGCGGTTTTTTACGACATAAACGGCTCTAACTTTTTAAACGATAACTGAGAAGTTTTTCTTTTACATAACTCCAAGAGACTATACGTATACAGTTTAAATTTCAACTCGATATCTTTACGTGTTCTCGAGATAAAGAGTCTTGACATACACACAGACGGACAACAAAGTGATCCTATAAGGGTTCCGTTTTTTCCGTTTGAGGTAGGGAACCCTAAAAATATAATTAGTCCAAATTAGTCAAGACTAACATTAGACACGTATTTTTTATTTTGCCCGTTAAAGTTTTGCATGACGTCATGAATGCATCACAAATGTACAGACTACGTCGCACTAGTGACGTCACGAGCCCGCACTCCCAAACTTTGACAAGGATTATCTTTGTCATTTATTGTTTTATTGCAGAAGATAAAAGATAGATAGATAGATAGAACTCTTTATTGTGTGCACTAAGTACAGAGTAGATACTTAACTTATCTTAAATTAAATTAGTGCCACAAATGGCGGCCTTATCGCTGATAGCGATCTCAACCAGGCAACCACTGAACGGAAAGAGATCACAAACAAGAGTATAAATGGGAGGTACCAATCTAATAATAATATAAATGTAAATAATAAATAAATAAATACTACAAAAATATAAATAAACATACATACATAATAATATAATATAATACATACTTAATAATAATATTGAGAAGGAAAAGAGAGACAAAGGCTAAAATGGAAGTAGCAAACAAAGGATATAAAACAGACAAGTAAAAAGAGAAAAGACGCAATTTCATCATTTTGAACACTGATCAAGATAAAAACCTTTCACTCTTTCCTTAAAAATGTGCAGTGACTGTGAAGTTCTAATAGAGATAAAATACGTATCCAATATTTTTAATGACCTAAGTAACGGACTATTTATTATTACCCAGTCATCACGCCTGCTCTGATTGTTCCCGGACATAAGCATGAAATTCCCGTCAACGCATGTGTAGAGGAACTCGCTGCACTATCGATCCGCGCCCCCTGTCAGGGTGCAGGAGGCATGTAACCTGACGACCTAGTTTTGTTTAAAGCCAGTAACCTGATGGATGCCCTGGATCAATTAGAGCTGAAATGTAATACGAAGATAAGAAAATACAGGTATTGGAGTAAAACTTTCCTAGCAGAAAACTAGCTTTTGACTGCGGCATCGCTTGCATATTGTGATGTTTGTGCTATCCCATAGAAACCTTTAATTTTTTTGGGATAAAAAGTACCCCATGTCACTTTCAGACTTTCAAACGTCCATGCGAAAAGTCAAGTCAATCCGTTTTTCCGTTGCTGCGTGAAAAAGTAAAGAACAAAACAACCAACTAATAAACTGACAAATACACTTTCGGATTTATAGTTTTAGTAATGATTTTAGACCTATGTGCTAGTGGTTAATAAATAGCTATTAGTTGATAACAGAATTTCTAATCCGAATATCCTAGGCTGGAATCCGAATATCCTAGGCTGGAATCCTAAGCCACGCGTCCACTAGCTTTAAAGGACGTCGGAAACGATGAAGGATAAACATCGTCTCTATATTCGCGATCTCTATGTTCTGATACGAGTAGGTAGACATGATATAAACTTCCATTTTTTTGCCAGATTGGTGAACTGAAGCCTATTCGTAAGAGAACCGATAGATATATTGAAAAGCACAAAAATCTCGTGTTTAGAAGTGAAATACAGTCCAATATCCTACCTTTGTGTAATACAACTGTTCTACGTATCGTGCAATGGATCACGTTTAAAAGTCCGTTGAGTTTGGGGAAAATTCCCAATAAAATAGAAATCGTTAGGAGAAATCATAAACTAGGTATCTGTTTAGTGGTGATTACGTGACAATCTCAAGAAAGCCTCGTGGCGAGCAATCGAAGGTCGGTTGTGTAACGCGATCGCAGAAAAACTGCAGATGGAGGCAACCAGCCGAGACGGCCGCGACCGATCTCTGTACACGAGTAAAATGTAGATTATGTTGGTTATCTATTGCTGGTTTATACCTGCTTAAGCCGTGGTGGTCTAGAGGTAGTGACACCCGCCTTACAATCATGAGGTAGTGGGTTCAAAACCCAGTCCCGTACAAATGAGTTCTTTGGAATTTAGGTACGGAATTTCACACCACTGGCTTTTCGGTGAAGGAAAACGTCGTGAGGCCACATGAACCTGCGTACGTCCGTAGAAGATATTCGATGGCGTATGCGAATCCACCAACCCGCACTGGGCCAGCGTGGTGGATATGGCCCAATCACCCTTCGTGGGTAGGCGTACGTCCTGCAGTGGACTATTAAAAGGCTGATACAGTACCTGACTAGAAATTAGGATGTAAGCCTCTTTCAACTGATTTTCTTAGAGAACTATAGGACAGTTAGGGAAAGCCTATGGTTAGCAGTGGCCGAACTAAGGCTCACAAAACTAACTAAAAAGTTGAGAAGATATTATTGGAGGATTGTAGTCATCAAGACGTTCGAAAAGGGTGGCAAAATATTAACCCGGTCAATTTAGACCAAAAAATGAGAGTGAAGTTACATAAAGTCCCAACAAGCTGAATTTCAGTGAAATTTTATACTATATATAACGGGACTAAACTCACGTGTAGGGATAGTCGTTACGACTATCCCTACACGTGAGTTTAGTCCCGTTATATATAGTATAAAATGTGTGAAAACCACGTAAAATTTCAGTGAAATTGTTCAAAATATAATTATAAACAATGCTTAGAAGTTCCCCATCATTCCCCTGTAAGGAAAAAAAAAATATTCAAGGTCAAAGGTCAAAAAAATGAGTTTTTCGCGATTTTCAGCAAAAAGTTAAGTTTTATCATAAAAGTACCTCAGATAAAAATTGTAGATCATAAAATTATCTATAAAAAATGTATCAATACTTTTTTTCATACGAGCCACCGTTTCTGAGATATAACGATTCAAAAAGTTGTTATCGTCATAAAATGCTTGAGTACGCCACGTATATACGAGTACATCTAGAGTTGTTATATTTAAATGTATAAATATTTTTCTATCGGTCATTGTAACTTATACTTACAATATAAAATATACATAAGTTTAACGAACAAGTTCATGTAATTTAAATAAATTGATGGGCGTAGATTTTGCTATACATTATATATTTTTAATCTGCCTTATATTTCAATATACCTTAGTGTCAGCTTGGTTATCTTGTGATGACAGATAATTTAATTGTTGTGTATTACTTTTTGCTCGCTTGAATCGAAAATAACTAATACTATTAATAATTGTGATGTGGCTATGGCTTTGGCAAAAAAGTAACTGTTTACAATGAAATTTCTTACAAATACCCACAACAAGTCTCGGTTCATTTCAATGTTGAAAGAAAAGTTTACGGCTGAAAATATATTGGTAAAACAAGCTAATAATGATGCTGATGTATTGATTATTGAAACAGCAATAGAGCAATTCAATTTGACAAATACAACTATTGTTGTTGGTGAAGATGTTGACTTACTTGTATTACTCACTGCTCACAACTTTTACAACTTTTTGAATCGTTATATCTCAGAAACGGTGGCTCGTAAGAAAAAAGTATTAATACATTTTTATAGATAATTTTATGATCTACAATTTTTGTCTGAGGTACTTTTATGATAAAACTTACCGTTTTGCTGAAAATCGCGAAAAACTCATTTTTTTACCTTTGACCTTGAATAAATTTATTTCCTTACAGGGGAATGGTGGGGAACTTCTAGACAATGTTTATAGTTATGTTTTGAACAATTTTACAGAAATTCAGCTTGTTGGAACTTTATGTAACTTCGAATGTCTAAATTGACCGGGTTATATTGTCTAGTGCTCTTTCATAAAGTAGAATCTTCAATCGACATTTCGTAACTACGTTTTTTTCCATTGACAGTCTCAAAAAAGGAGACTGTCAATTTATTATTTATTTATACTCTAAGGTCTGTCACATAATTTTTTCTAGTCCTCGTATTAAGGTATCAATCGTTACATAGTGAGTGACCATCAAGCCAGGCCACGGGGACACAATGACAGGCATTTTGCGACAAATGGGCGCTCCGCCCCCCGACCTCGGCTCGTTTGGAGTAACGTGTCATTTGAAGACTATTTTAGCTGCTGCCCGCCCACTGACCCCCAACAAAAATTCAATACCTACCTACATGGTACTTACCTACCTACATATTTAGATACAAAGTGTTGTTCCAGGAGGAAGTTCATCATTATGGACGACTTTTACTATGGGGCTAAACCCGAAATTTCGAAACACTCATCTGTATCGAATAAGTATAAAACAGCTGATTGTTTCGAAGTTTTCGCGGTTGGTCCCATAGTAAAAGTAAACACATCTTTAATAACATAACACTTCTTTAAATCACTGCTCCTTGCAAAATAAATGCATTATATGCTAGCGGAGCGAGACTTTTCATTCATCTATGGTAATATTTTTTTGCTCAGATATCATACTTACTGACTAGCACCAAAGAAGATATAATAATACTAGCTAGCACACCTGCCATAGACGTCCAATGATGGGCTTACAACTTCTATGGAATACGAATAAAACTTAAAAAACCGTGGTGGTCTAGTGAGCCGTAGTGGACTAGTGGTAATGACATCCGCCTTACTTTCGTAAGACCGTGGGTTCGAATCCCGGTCCCGTATCAATGAATTCCTTGGAATTTATGTACTGATTTCACACCACTGGCTTTTCAGTGAAGGAAAAGATCTTGATTCACTGCATACGTCCGTAGAAGAAATTTGATGGCGTATGTGAATCCACCAACCCGCACTGGGTCTGCCTGGTGGATATGGCCCAATCACCTTTCATGTGTAGGCCTACGTCCTGCAGTGGGTTATTAATAAAGTACATTACAGTTTTGAAAACCGGTTTACTTCTAGCATGTTCTTTATCAGATCGTCTGTCCACTATGTCAATCAGTATTACACTACGCTTGACTCTACGTGATCTCCGTGCGAGAATACTGTACCTACTTATACCTAGGTATGCATAGTAAATACTTTGCTGCCTGTATGCTCAGCGTGACAACTAACTGCTACAAACTGAATTTTGACCGTTGAGGTGGTTACATCCGTTTCCGTTGGAGGAACTGCGCAGTTTTTAAAAAGAGGGTGATTTTTGCCTGTTTGCGTCATTTTCGTTCACCCCTTTGTACGTCGTAAAAGCTTAGTTAAAATTTCGTGTTATAGTGTGGTGTGGCAACATGGAATACGGACATTTGCGATAAGTACCTATATAGGTTTACCAAGGTTAAAAATAATAGTTAAGTTTTTCCACACAAAAAGTTCAGCGACACTCGTCAAAATGTAAAAAAAAAACCGGACAAGTGTGAGTCAGGCTCGCACACCGAACAAATCCAGAAAATTTCACAATAGTGAGAAGTAGCTTGTTAAAATCTCTGTACTCTAACCATTGACAAAAAGTTTTTTTTTTTCACTTTTCTCGTCATACATCGAAAATTACTGAAAATGTTAAAATAATTAAAAACCTGTTTTAGCATGTGCTAATGAAGTTCTTTTATATGGTACCTTACATGATACGATTTACTCACTTTTGAACCTATATTTTGAGGCCCTATTTTTTTGTGATTTAAATAAAAATGTACAGTTTTCAGATTGATTCCTATATGTGTACTCTGAGACGATGCTTTTCGCCAAATTTCATAGTTCTATGTAAACGGGAAGTATCCTGTAGGTTTTGATTTTTGTGAGTGCGAAATATGCGGTCTTTTACGACATCAACGGCTCTAACTTTTTTAAACGATAACTGAGAAGTTTTTCTTTTACACAACTGCAAGAATTCATCGATATACGTATACAGTTTAAATTTCAACTCGATATCTTTACGCGTTCCCGAGATAAAGAGTCTTGACATACACACAGACGGACAGACGGACGGACGGACAGACGGACAGACGGACAACAAAGTGATCCTATAAGGGTTCCGTTTTTTCCTTTTGAGGTACGGAACCCTAAAAATATACCTACTTAAGGGGCGCTCCCATACAAGAAACCATAATTTTTAGCCGTTTTTCGCTCGATATTAAAAACGGTGACAGGTGCTTGAAATATTAACGCAATATTTATTTAAATAATCGCTTCAAAAATAAATACTGAATACAACGATATCCCTGAATATGTCCGTTATCGTCTAGAACTCTAGAGAAACATCTTATTTATAGTTAGAAATGTATTTTTTCCCCTTGATTTTCTAGGTATTGTAAGCCCGATTATAGAGGCGCCATCGTAAATTTAATAGCAACGTAAAAAGCGTTCTCTTTATCAAATGCATAAAGTGATAAAGAAACAGAACTATGCTATTTAGCTATTATAATTACGATAGCGCCTCTGAAATTGGTCTTTATATCTTAATTTATTCACGCACAAAAATGTAGTATTGCGTCTATTTAATTATTTCTCAAACTCTACCTACCAGTGCTCAGTGAAACAGATTTTAATATTTTTTCAGTTCCTGGTTGAGATTAGAGATGTACTACTATGATTACGGCCACAGATCTCGCTAGATGGGACATGATGTCTCGATCTACGCAATTTTGCACGAAAGTACTATGCTTTAAAATCACAACTACGCGTAACACTAGTAACAGTTACACAATTTTTACTTTATTATTGGGAACTCATAGAGCAGTTTAAATCACTTTTTTCATATTATGCGCCCATACAATACTGCCAGGGTACCTATCTACTAGTGTTGTGACTCAGCCCTGTCTTTGAAATAAATAGCTACAGCCCCACATGGCCGCAACATACGTAACACGAGCTGGAGGACCGCCAGCTCGCGTTTAAAAAAAATCGGACAAGTGCGAGTCAAGCTCGCACATCGAGGGTTCCGTACAAATCCAGAAAATTTCACAAAATTGGGAAGTAATTTATTAAAATCTCTATACCTACTATAACCATCGACAAAAAGTTATTTTTTTTCACATTTCTCGTCATGCATCGAAAATTACACATTGTTAAAACAATTAAAAACCTGTTTTAGTATGTGCTAATGAAGTTCTTTTATATGGTTGACTACAAAGTGATCCTATAAGGGTTCCGTTTTTTTCCTTTTGAGGTACGGTACCCTAAAAAATGTTTGTTTATTCCTGCGCATCTGCGAATGTTGGTGTACCGAGTGTATACCGAACTCCGAAGTGGGTTCACGTTGCGACCGTTTATGACGGACTTACGAGTAGAGTATTAATACTCTAAGATGACGGAATATAACTGTGACACTTCATTCTGCAATGTATGTTTCGTAAACATGCTTTTTGCTGTATATGAATATTTTCTACATACAAACGCCTAGATTTATATAATTACGACGATAATCCGATGCCGCTGTAGCCACGGAACAGCACAATGAAGCCGCCATCGACGAAACTACTAATTAGCACAACAGTAGTGATGAGTGACATCAATGGCGATTGCGCAGGCGCAGATTGTAGGGTTGGGCCTGGGTATTGTATGGTTGTAAATGTGCACAACACTTTATAGGTAGTGGCGCTTTACAATCAAAAAGTTATACATGGAAGAAATGAACGTTATGCCTCAATGTATATTGAGGCATAACGTTCATTTCTTATCTTCTTGAGGCATTGTATTTTTGTTTGTTATAAGTGTTCATTGTTTATTTTTAAATTCTTTTTTTGCCAAGGCCGCTGTTTTAGTTAATGTGCTATTTCCTGTCCGTTCATTGTTGCCTGGAAGAAATCGCTTGAAGCGATAAGGCCGCCATTTAGTATAACTAATTTTTAATGTTTTTATTTTTCATGTGTTTGTATTGTATTTGGTTAAGCTAATAAAGAATTATCTATCTATCTATCTATATTGTAGTAGGTATATTGAGCGCCACACAAATTGAAAGATGGGAAGTTAGCCGCAGAGAGCTGCGCAAACGCCAAAATATAGACGTTAGCGGGTGCCAGAGAGACGAGACGCCGCACCCCGCCCGCCAATCTCGTACAAATACACTACTTCGCCACCTGTATAGGCATTGTGCACACATGCGCAATAATTAGCGAATCACGGCGAAGTGTCATCTGCGGCTAACTTGCCATCGTTCAATTTGTGTAGCGCTCACTATTCATCACTTAAAACCTGACACGAACTATTTCTTAGGGTCATTTTGAATGCAATAAAATATATATATGGCATGGGTACACAGTTTAAAGAACGGGTGGTCGATGGGTCTGTATAGTTCTCGAGTGGAGACCGCGTATGGGCAAGCTCAGCGTAGTACGTTCGCCGACTAGGTGGAACGAGCTGAATTCCATTTGATCTTATTCATAGCAGAGGCCTACGGTTGATGATAAATATAATTTCATATTGTTAGTCAAAATTACAGTAAGTATTAAAATAGCAAATGAAATTACATGAATAATAAATTAATTAGTAAATTTAGTAGTGTATGAAAGAAATTTATATTTTTCCCATGGATTTTATCTATTTTATTAGGATTATTTAGATTTAGTCTAGGGTAACACATTCGGCACTATCTTCACCATACTATACGAGTAAGTACTTTACAAGTTTCATGTCAACAAAGTTGTTCATTACGATGACTTTTATTTTCTGAAATCAAAAAAACATGCACCACGGTATTTACAAGACTGTGTATATAGCAGTAATTTATGTGATTGTGATCTTGTACATGCTCATATTGTTCTTATTATTTATCATTATCTTTATTTAATTGGTCAGACACAATATGATCTTTATAATGATAGAATTTATCTCTATCTGGTTTTTATGGGATGACTGTTAATCCACTCGTAAAACTCAAGGATGTTATTGAGCTCTTATTGTCACAGGTGGCGCCACCAACGCTATAAGTTGGTGTAATATAAGCACTTCAAAGATTTGAAGCTTGCGTGGGAGGCGGGCTGGCTCAGTTGGTTAGAGCGTCGGGCTAGTGATCCGAAGGGGCAGGTTCAAATCCTGCGTTCGCTTCAGATTTTTGAAATGCTTATCACAAAGATAAATCTTTGTGATCCTATAAGGGTTCCCTTTTTTCGTCTGAGGTACGGAACCCTAAAAATCAGAAGAAACTTTATTATGAAACCATAATAAAGTTTCTAGAAGTTAGACGTATGAAACAGCTGTCTTATTCTTCGCGATTTCAAAGTTGGCCCCATAGTAAAAGCTGATCACGAAATGACTCGCCTATCGATTTTCAATAGATCTTGTTGAAAGTGAGTTGCATCCATCACAGTAAGAGATCTATTGTCTTCATTAAAAAAAAACTGTACGGGTTCTAGTGTTATTTTTAGGGCACCACAAAGTGGCCCACATTTCACCATTCAGTCGTGACCGTGAGTGTTAGCGAAACTAACAACGATCAATTACCTACTGCAACAAATGTGTAGTGGAGTTTTACAACGCTCGCGGAGATTGATGTTCCTTGCCCGTCTTACCTAGAACAGTACGCGCGAATAAATAATGGTCATCGATATTTGGAAAGAGATAAGAGATAATCACAAGAGAAGCACGCACACAAGCGAATCATCGCAAGCCGCTCCTTCCCCGGAAGCATTCTTCTGTGATGTAACGTTACAGAGTTTGATATTATATCAGTGAGGGAGGAGAACTGCATTACGTTACATTTGTAACGTAAAGTCGAATATTAATTGTTAACAGATCCGTTTATTTTCTTTTTGACAGCACCAATAGAACGTAACTACGTCATGTTACGCAAAAGTTCACTTTTAAATGCGAGGTTTTAAAAATATGACAACTGCCTAAGTTTGGTCGTTGATCCCGAAAAAAATTTACTATGTTCTATGGCTACGAACTACGAATAGCCATAGAACGTAAACTTTTAAAAACGTTTGTTATTTTATGTAATTTATAAAAAAAACTACTGCACTTATGGACTCAATTTGTCAAAGATGATTATTATACGGGATCAAGGAACAAACTTAGACAGTTGTCATATTTTTAAAACCTCGCATTTAAAAGTGAACTTTTGCGTAACATGACGCAGTTACGTTCTATTGGTGCTGTCAAAAAGAAAATAAACGGTTGGATCTATTATAAACAGGCGAATCGACGACCCGTTGCCAGCCGGTTATCTCTTTTCAAAGACTGATGTCTATTCCTAATTCTCTACTACTGTACAATAATCCTCGATCTTACTCATCGATCTGCTTCAGTAGAACGATTTGTTTCAGCAGATTGATGAATAAATATCGCTATAGGTACTATACCTGCTACTATTAAAGTGAGCCCAATAACCTAACCGTGACTAATAATCATTGAGATCAAATTGTCCCACGTACATACTTAAGCGCCACATTTTTGTCAGTACAAGCCGTCGAATTATTCATATTAGTCCTAGGTTACTCTACCCGTTAAAATATGCCCAGTCGATGGTGCCGCCATGGTCTACATGTACTCTATGATCATAAATAAAATAAAACTAAGTGTTATTATTTTATACTACGGGACTAATCGCGCACTAAAATTACGAGAAAATTACAATTTAAAATAATAATGTGTTCAAATCGCGAAAGTTTAAAAACAAAACTAAGTATGTAATTAAGAATAGTTTTAATGACTATTTTATAAATGTTGCTCAAAACCACAAAAACATTACTCCTACAAATAATAAAAAAATGGAAAATTTAGCCAATAACAATGGAACATCCTTATTCTTGACTCCTACAATTCCGTTTGATATTTTGAAAATCGTCACTTCACTTAAAAACACCAATAGTGTGGGTGCAGATGGTATTACAACCAAGGTCATCAAGGATGTATCGGTCATTATATCTCCAATTCTTAGTCACATAATTAACTTATGCATGGAAAATGGCACATATCCAGAAGCTTTAAAAATATCTATTGTGAAACCTGTTTATAAAAAAGGAGATGGGGCACAAATTGGCAACTACCGGCCAGTAACCCTTATCCCTGTTTTCTCAAAAATTTTCGAAAAGGTTATTTATAATAAGATATACCACTATTTTGAACAATGTAATATGTTTACAGAGTACCAATACGGTTTTCGAAAGAACAAAAGCATCAATTTGGCTATTTTTAACTTCTTGAAAAAGGTAATGATCAATGTTGACAAAAGAAAGAAAGTATCTGCTATATATATGGATATGTCAAAAGCGTTTGATAATGTCGATCATGAAGTTTTGTTAGGAAAAATTCTTAGGTATGGGGTTAGGGGAAATGCAAACAACCTGATCAGGTCTTTCCTCAGTAATAGAACGCAGGTAACACATATAAATAGAATGTGTCCTAAAACGAACATTATTAAGACATATGAATCTGAGAAGAGAATAGTACGGTACGGTGTCCCACAAGGTAGCGTGTTAGGGCCACTGCTATTCCTAATCTATATAAATGACTTTCCCAAGGCTACAAATCATCCTATGACACTTTTCGCCGATGACAGTACGGTATTGCTTATAAATGACGATGAAAATGAAATTGAATCTGACATTAATAATACTATGACATCTCTTATTAATTGGCTATATAATAATAATTTAATGATTAATATAGATAAAACACATTTAATGAATTTAAAAATGACAAAGAGTAATCGACTGAATTTTGACATTGAATATGCAGGGAAAAAAGTATCAGAAATAGAGCTAAATCGTTTTCTAGGATTAACTATTGACAACAAATTGACTTGGAAGCACCATATCGACAATGTTTGTAAAAGGTTGAATAAATTTGCATATGCCTTATATCAATTGCGAAAAGTCGCAAATGATTCAACATTATTAACTGCATACTATGGACACGCCGCATCGATATTGAGATATGGTGTTGTGTTTTGGGGTAACTCAACTGACCGCGAGAGGGCGTTTATAGCACAGAAACGGTGCATTCGATCTATGTGCGGGCTAAAAAAGAGAATCTCGTGTAAGTCACATTTTATTAGACTAAAAGTTTTAACCCTAGCATGTATGTATATAAGCGAAATTGCTTTATTCGTAAAATTAAACCCTAACCTCTTCGAAATGTGGCCCGTAGGAAGCAGACATGAAGGTAAATTACGCAGCCTAGCATCTAGAAGTACATTTCTAAGCAAGAGTGTGTTTTGTATGGCGCCTATAGTTTATAATAAGATACCAAAGGTGATACGAACTAAAACAGATCCGAATATTTTCAAGAATATGTTAAATGACTTATTAATAAAAAAAGCTTACTACACAGTTGACATGTTTTTAACCGACAAGAAATTAAATGACATTAAATAATGATTTAGCTATGTAATTGACATTTTTAATTGACATTTTTAACCACGTACGAGTATAAAATATTTTAACTGATTTATTTGATGACAATTAATTGGGTATATCTTTAAAATGTTTTCATGATTATAACACTTTGGTAAATTTATGTAATTATTCTAGAATAATATTAGTCTAAGTTGTTAGTCTATAAACCTCTAGAGGTAGAAGCTAGAGCACTTTATATGTATATATTGTATAACATCTGTACTTTACCTAGTTTCATAGACAAATAAATTCATTCATTCATTCATTCAAGATGTAGTAGTCTAATGGAAAAACGCTCTCCTTAAAAAAAACTAGTTTGTGGGTTCAAGTCCCGATCCTGTACAATAAGTAGGTACTTTGTGTGTATGTACGGTGTACCTATGGATATTGGATATCCATTATACAAGCTGTCTTTACAGTGAAATCCGGTACAGCGGCTTTATGTCTAGCGGTGAAAATGTAGGACAAGTATATTATAAATCAATTTGTTTATCAAAGTTTCAATTATAATCGAAACCGATTTCTTTAAAAAAATACTATTGATTGATTTACCAATTACCTGTTAGTATATCGATTAAGTAATCCATTTAATAACGATCGTTGTATGGATAAAAATACCGGTTACAAATATGATACATAGCTTCCACAGAGTTCTCTAGTAATTAAGTCTTTAAATAAATCTATATGGACAAATAAAATGTAAAACGGACAAGCCGTCATGCCGTCAACCAAATTACATATATTATAGACTAGTTTTTACCCGCGGCTTCGCCCGCATACGCAATATATCATTATAATTTATAGCCTATGTGTTATTCTGATATATAAGCTATATTATTGCAAAGTTTCATCTCAATCCGTTCAGTAGTTTTTGCGTGAAAGAGTAACAAACATCCATACATCCATCCATCCATCCATCCTCACAAACTTTCGCGTTTATAATATTATAAGTAGGACTAGTTTTTACCCGCGGCTTCGCCCTCATGATATTTTGATTTTTGACGCAATATCATAATAATTTATAGCCTATGTGTTATTCTGATATATAAGCTATTTTATTGCAAAGTTTCATCTCAATCCGTTCAGTAGTTTTTGCGTGAAAGAGTAACAAACATCCATCCATCCATCCACCCACCCTCACAAACTTTCGCGTTTAAAATATTAGTAGGATTTGTAACAGGCGATTTTAAACATTAATTTAATGATCTTAAATTTCATTAGACTGGTTCTAAACTGCTTGCAGTCAGCTCTTGTTATTAGTAAGTAGTAAGTCATAATAATTGTAATAAGTTCTTGGTCTCATCTTTATCCACCAACCCGCACTATGTAGGCCAGCGTGATGGATATGGCCCAATTACCCTTCGTGGCATAGGACTATTTAAAAGGCTGGTACAGTACAGAAGGTACTATGTCCGAAAGGTAAAAAAATATGCCTAATGAAGTACCTAATGAGTGCAGTCCTTGGCCCTGTTAATCCGAAGGTCAAGGTTCTGATCCCGTGGATTCGGCTCATCCGTTCCTGGATGTCGTCACTGCATTAATTGGAGCCTCGAGTAAGTGATTACTCACTCCGAACACCGATGATGGCCCACCATTGTTGTCACTCTTTACAACTACTACAATACGATTCACAAGGTCTAATATTCTTCACACTTTAATTAAGCCTGATCTATATTTGGTTCAATTCTATCTTGTTGATTTCGAGGTCGATGGTATAAAAATAAAACATTTACTATATTTAAGATAGTGTCATAATTGATTAATTTTCAGCAAGCATATCCAAGAGAGCCCATCTTTATTAAATTACTAGTTTTTACCATTTTGATTTTTGTGCTATCCCATGGGAACCCTTTATTTATACGGGATAAAAAGTAGACTATGTCACGTTCCGTCATTCAAACCCGAGGCCCTACCTTACTACCCTTAATAAAGGAGGTGGAAAATAAAACAAATAAAAAACGATTTTACGGTTGTTCGATTCGACAGTTGTTTTTTTTGACATTTCAAGCGCACTCTAGAATAGCTCGCAGATAGCAGAATTTTTCCTACTTACTTAACATTTATCGTTATATAATGGAACATTTACGCAATATCATTATAATTTATAGCCTATGTGTTATTCTCATATATAAGCTATATTATTGCAAAGTTTATCTCAATCCGTTCAGTAGTTTTTGCGTGAAAGAGTAACAAACATCCATACATCCATCCATCCATCCATCCTCACAAACTTTCACGTTTATAATATTATAGTAGGATAGTAGGAAGTAGGATCATTATTTATGAAAGATTTTTGTAATTATTAATAAAATTCATCATATAGCTCAGTTACTCAATGAGGGTTCATGATTGTTTTTGCGTTGAAACGCAGATTTCGGTACCTACATTAAGCAAGACAAAACACTCTGTGAGTAAGCTCGATTACCGAGAGCCACTTACTTTCAGATAGCTTGAGCATGGTGGCCATCTTTTTAGCGTCGGCGGTGGAGATGGCGTGCTCGATGAAGTACTCGTAGCGCGTCTGCATGGACTCGCCCTCGTGCCAGGGGTCGGAGTCGTTGCGCGCGGGAGCCCCCACAGCCCCTGGAGCCCCCGGAGCCCCCGGCGCCGCGCCCGAGCTGCCCGTGCCCACCGGCCGCGGCACCGCTGCGTGCCGCACCTACAACATACGACTTGCTGAGCTGCAGCTGGAAACGAGCCTCGTCACATCACTATAAGAGGAAATCTTAGACCACCACGTCAGAACTAGAAGTGACTGAAGCTAGCATGATCAACTTCAGGGCATCTACATATAATATTTCGTAACAAGATTTTTTTCAGCAGTTCTGTATTCTGTATCCGTCATTGCCATTTCTTGCCAATCCTTTTAATCGATTATTTTACGAATCTTCACCTTTCTGATTCGATCTCGCAGACAGTCTTTTAGCTCTTCATAGCTGAGATATAAGCTGATAAGGCCTATTTCTTCGCTAGATAGTTTTTATATTTACAAAAAAATAGAATGGTAAACAATTTTAAGAGCAATGTGAATCAACCACTGTGTTTGCGGTGTAGGTAAGTTTGTGAGAATTTTAGGTAAGTAGGTAAGTACATTTTTTGATATAATTTACGTTCCAGCCCGGGAAGCATGGCAAAGGGACAAATAGTCTTTCTACCATTACATCCCCTCGAAGAAGAAATAAAGTATGGATTGACAATGACAACTGACATTTTAAAGAGGATAAAATGGTTTTCTGCCCTAGCCGTGCTACCCGTGCAGGAGAAAACTCTTGTCACCCTTAAATTGTAACGAAATGTATTTGTATTTGGTGTCAGTCGCTTGACTGCTATAACAGTCATTTAACAAAGCTTCTAACTTCTTCCTATAATAGAAAGATCTATGCGTATCTGAGTATAAGGAAAGTACGTAGAGAAGGAATATAGCTGCATCAGCATGCCCAGGCCAGGCAGCTTGCAGGTCTTACCAGCACCTCCGGCACGTGGAAGATGACGTCACCGCGCGCGGCCGCCAGCGCCGTCAGTAGCGCCAGCACCACCAGCGGCCGCCTCAGCAGCCGCATTGCTGCCGGCCACATGGCTGCTGGACGACTCACTTTCTCCGCTGCCGAAAAACATATAGGTCAATCATTTAGTTTGTCCAGTCGAAAAAAGGGCGAGTCAGGCTCGCACATCGAGGGTTCTGTACAAATCCAGAAAATTCCACAAAATTGGGAAGTACCTAAGTTGTTAAAATCTCTATTCTATAACCATCGGCAAAATAGTTTTTTTTTCACTTTTCTTGTCATACATCGAAAATTACACATTGTTAAAATAATAAAAAACCTGTTTTAGCATGTGCTACTGAAGTTCTTTTATATGATACCTTAGATGTTACGATTTATTCACTTTGAATTTTGAACCCATATTTTGTGAATTTTGAGGCCCTATTTTTTGTGATTACCTACTTACCTACAGGTAATTGCTTTACTACTTTAGAGCATTATATCAATCTGAAACAAGATATTTTAGACGCTCTTGGCTACGTAGTTACGAGTACACATTTCGCTGAGTCACAACAGGGAGTCGGTTATTTGTACATGTCGTGGCTCCCAAGGTTTACTTAATAGAGAATAGGAGAAAATATATCGATCTAGTCTGGCAAATCTATTTCTGCCGCCTCCTGCGTCATAGCTCACTTTGTAACTTAGTTACACTCGTTAATTAATTATAGGCGTGGTTTACTTAGATACTGTTATTTTTACGATTGACCTCAATGGACATATGTACTGTACTGTACCTGCCTTCTTAATAGTCCACTGCAGGATGTAGGTCTACCCATGAAGGGTGATTTGGCTGGCTGGCCCAGTGCGGGTTGGTAGATTCACATTCGAAATCGAATTATTTCTACGAACGTATGCACTATGCAGGTTCTAAAATCTGTACATAAATTTCCAAGAACTCATTGGTACGGGACCGGGATTTGAACTCACGACCTCACGATTGTAAGGCGGGTGTCATTACCAATGAACAAGTGGATGAGCACGGGGCCTATGGACATTTAATACTTCTACCAAAACGGATTAGGTCCCCTCGTCTCTACGACTTTATTATATTCCGAATTTCCGATGTTAACTCATACCTTCGTTGTTTGTCGACCGCCTTGCGAGATGGTCACATAAAAAATTTAACTACTATGATTCTGTAGTTAAATTTCCAAACTATTCCCGAAAAATCATGGTAATTGCAGCGCTTGTGTTTATTCTGTGACGTAAAAAATGTTGCATAATTATTTTTCATTAATTACCCAATTTATAACCATGTAGTTACTTTTACTTACAGAGACGAGTTTTCTAAAGCCACGCTACTGTCTCAACGAATCTAAAATGTAGAAACAACAGTTTATATTGTTTTTTCCTTCTTGACCATTTTCAAGGCCATGAAAGTGTCCGAGGATGAAAATAATATCATTTTCCTTAGTTTAATTTACAACAATAATAATTGAAGGCTATGCTCGGACTCTATCTACGAGGAGGAGATTCGTAGAAGAACTCAAGTTATCGATATAGATCAGAGGATTATCAAGGTGAAGTGACAGTGGGCAGGGCACATAGTTTGTAGAACAGATGGTTATGGAGTAGTAAAGTTCTTGACCACAGACTACATTATGAGAGAGGGTAGAGTAGGACGTTTACCGTTAAGGCTGATTGGCTTGGCCAGCGTGCGAAATTCAGTCTTTTTTTGGGTTTTTTGCATTTTTACATATAAACTACTCATTTTATGTTTACGAAAACTCATTTAACAACCATGAATAGGTAGCGTTTACGAGTTACATACACCTAAAACTAAATTAGTAGGTAGTCAGTTTATTTGTTCCACGAAAATGCATCACCTGATTTTCATATAGTTTTTAGTCGGTGGACTCTTGTGCATAAACTGGCCACTATTTTGGTTTCTACGTGTATATACCTCATTAACACTATTAATGGCCGCTAAATGAGTTTTTTTAATTTACGAGTAGGTTTATCTGTAAATGCCAAAAAACCTAAAAAAATAATCTCGTGCTGACCTCGTGAAACCACCTTAACCTTAATGTCGACAAATGTAACAATCGGCAAGAAGTGTTATTAGAAATTCATAAGGGACACCTATGTCTAGTAGTAGAATGCCTACGGCTGATAATGCAATGATGATGAATTGACGAGTTCAGTCCACGCCAGTACCAGGACATTCCTCGTATTGGCATTACATCGCGGTCTGATTTCCAATAGCTCGTCGATCGCCACCCATCGACTACAAATGCCCCATTATCGCCCACTTCGCCTACTGCCTCCTACACGTAGGGTCTGGTACTTTGAATTCCTTTGCGATGTCCATCTTACATTAAATCAATAGTATACGAAGACATAATACGGAGAATGGAAAGTTGTTATTACAATGCTACATTTAGTTAAATAAACATAAATAGCAAACAATAGGTTTAGCGAGTTTAAAAGGCAGTGGGCAAGGTACATAGTTTCTAGAACGGTTGGTTGATGGGGAGCAAAGTCGAATAGAAGTCTCTATTCTACTTTTCTGCGCACTAGGCCTAGCCGCTTAGTAGGTAAATCGCACGATTACTGATTACAAACCAACAAACCCATATAATCGTTCGTCACTACGGCGCATCTGCGACTGCTGTGTACCGAAATAGTATCGAATGTGTACCGAACTCCGAGGCGCATAGGTATGATTCGCGTACCGACCGTATGTATGAAGACGGAATACATAGATATGTCTACCATTAAAGTGATGAAGAGAATTTTGTTTCTTATTATAAAAGCTCTAAATCTCTGAACAGATTTCAAAATTTCATTCTTAAAAACTTATAGAACGAATATTTGTGAGCAAATATGTGAAAATAACAGTCCATAAGACTGTTATTTTATCTGGCCATATTTTATTTTTGTTATTATTTAAATGTATATAGCGATAATTTCTTTCAAGAAGCGTTTATTTCAGGTGTATACCTATAAACACATTTAATAGAGGGTTTGATTTATGTTCTTTTGTTTTGTTTATGGTGTTTTATTCAGTTTACGCCGGTACCCTAAGTAAGTGGGTGTTGGGCTGTTGGCCTTCAAGTAAGCATTTTTACATTCGGTATTGATGGTATTGGCCTTGCACTCAACACGCCAGGTCTGGGTGTCACGCTGTCTCTGGCCAGGTGGCAGAGTTCGATCAAATCTGACTGTACGGCTTCTTGATAATTACGGTGACCCATGCCATGAGATAATGACCTCCCATTAGAATCTTCAAGATACAATTTGAGTATTCCTAGATTGTCGACGTACCACTTGCTCGTACTAAGCGATTCGCTTTCTCCTTCATAATGCGGACTGCCAGGGATTGGAATGCCCTGCCTCCGTCAATCTTTCCTGAAAATTACAATTTGGATGTCTTCAATTCAAGAGTGAATATCTGAAGATAGAAATTCTAGGTCTACATACTCCATCTTCGATCGATTCCAATGCGAAGTTTTAACTTCGCATTCCATCAGGCGAGTTGGTTGCCAAAATTAAATGTAGCCCTATTCTACATAAAAAATAAGTTTCCATCTTCTCCAATTCTCATTATATGGCCTGTCATGCCATGCTATGTGAAATGTTGAATGTTAAATCTCTGGACTTTACTTTAATCTCTTTTTCTGACTCTATTCATTCAGGCTTCATGATATTGTCTTTCCTATTGACTGGTCAATAAAAGAAGCCGTGGTGGTCTAGTGGTAGTAACACCCGACCTGCAATCGTGAGTCGTGGCTTCAAATCCCAATAATGAGTATTGAGTACCAATGAGTTTCTTTGAAACTTATGTACGGAATTTCACATCATTGGCTTTTCGGTGAAGGAAAACATCGTGAGGCAACCTGCATACGTCCGTAGAAGAAATTCGAGGGCGTATGTGAATCCACCAACCCGCACTGGGCCAGCGTGGTGGATATGGCCCAATCACCCTTCGTGGGTAGGCCTACGTCCTGCAGTGGACTATTAAAAAAAGGCTGGTACAGTTGACTGGTCAGCCGTTACATAAAGTAGGTTAATGCCAATGATACTAGAACGCCAGCAGTACGGAGACAGGTGCATCGCACGCGCAGTTCGTGATTGTTGGTATTCTTCGTATGCGTGACACGTAGGTAGGGCTCGGCTATCGAGGGCGACGGATAGAAAACAGCGCCGTGGTGCATGTTGCATGTCACATAGGTGCAATAGACTGACTACAAACCTATATCGTTGTCAACGAACACGTCTATGATTGCCAGTGTCAGCACCGACACAGAGCACTAAGTATGTATACAGGGTTATTTCTAATCAATTAGCTTCCTTTTAGGGTCTTATTCTATACATCAAAACTAACAAATTTTGTTCCGCGACTTTGGACAAAACTCAAAAAAAAAAAATCTGCTGTTCAAATATTTTTATCGCGGGTGAACGAAATATTTTTTCTATGGAACATCAAATTTTTTTTTCATTTTTGACAAAAGTAGCAGAACAAAAGTTGTTAGTTTTGATGCACAGAATAAGCTCCTAAAATTGAATAGAAATAACCCTGTATATATATATATATATAGATACGTTCTAGAATGAATGAAAGAATATTTCGCACTGCGCCAATACCGTTGCGGGTCAGTTCAGGAACTGTGGCTGTGAACTGATATGTGTGAATCGACCTTTCCTTATACGTCACACGTTTAATGGCCGGTGGTAAAAATAGTGTTAAGCGAAACAAACCTTTTCGGCCGCGTATGTAACACTCTAACCGTTTCATCATAATTTGCTTACTTCTCAAGATTCCCTTACCCCACTCATGTGGGGTAAGTAGGTACGTTATGTAATTCTTCTACACTCGAACACAACTCTTTCGCAGAGCTCATCCTAATGGTAATCCATACACACAGTGCATCCTTTTTAGTTTCCAACAACAAAGCACAATTATCAAATGTATATTATAATAATAATATAATAATAAATAATAATAAAACGTTTATTGTTCCATTATATTCTTTATCATGATTTAAACAGCTAACTTAGCCTTATTTCCATAAAAAAAAAAACTTTTCTATTAGTTTCACCTGTATGTTTGCTTGCTTGCTTGTTTGCCTGCTTGCTTGTAACCAACTTCCATGAGCTCGATTTTGACCTACTTTGAGCGATCAGATTTTCTTTAAACTTTGCACACCGATCAGAGAACGATGACAATGTATTTACACACAAATACCTACACTAAATATTTATTCAAAACATAGATTTGTATTTATATAAAAAAATTGATGAATCGAAATTGAAGCGTGTTTTTAGTTTTTTTTTTAAACTATAGTCATAATCAATTTATTGATAACGTTAGTTACAACTCGGTCTATATTAATAGTATTTTTTGTAAGTACATGTTTTAAATGATATTTTTATTGGCGAAAATAGCGATGAACGTAATCAAAAATTTTTTTTAGTTCGGAAGAGTACCTACTTATATTTCCAAGGTTATCGATATCGGCTGAGCCATTTTTGGTAAATCAATAAAAATGTACATGAATGTCACACCGATTCGTGCAAATTATTCGAATTCTGTACACGGTGGAAGTCGGTGTAGCAAGTTTCGGTAAGGAGTAAGTTCCTTACCATCAAGCAAATAATCTGTTCGTCCCTCTTCGTAGAGAAAACACACACGTGGCTATAAAACGTGGGAATGTGGGAATAAACCTTTATGGCGCGTAGATAAACTTTAACTCCTAATTAAAAGTCAATTCACATCGGTTTCATGGAACCGCGGAATATAGGGCAGTGGGTGGACGGAGGACCGCCCGACCCGTTAGCTCAAATATCGTTGATAACATGTACCAATCTATACGAAGGCACCTGTTTACTTTCGAGTTGGAGACTCCCAGATTGTAATATTATTTTGCTCGGAGTCTCTCTACGGGATCGAATCAGGAATGAGGAAAACGAACCAATGTTATCGACATAGCACAGCGGATTGGCGAAGTTGATATGGCAGTGGCCAGGGCACATAGCATAAAGGACTGACGACCGATGGGAATGAAAAGTTCACGAGTGGAGATCACGTACCGGAAAGCGCAGCGTAGGACGTTTACCCACAAGGTGGACAGATGACTAAATTAAGATCTCAGGATCGCGCTGGATGCAAGGCGCTACCAAACGGTCTTCCTTATTATTAAATAAAACTATTTGCAAAATGTGGGAATAAACCTTTCGACGACTGCTCGTCAAGATTAGCAAAAAACAAAGGTGAACAGCTAAAACAATGGGAGGCCTATGCCCAGCAGTAGGTCAACAAAGCCTGATGAATCTTGCCAAAGAGCCAAAAACCATCAAATGTCATGAAACGGTGTGTTAATTGGTTTATTTACTCTTACACGCAATAACAAAGCAATCATACTTCAGTATTTGATGGAATATATTGGACAGTGGCAGGTTTCTGATGTCCCGCAAAATGTAGTGATCGGTGGCTAGGTACAAAGGCTTAAATTATGCCACTTCAAAATAAATATAAATTTGGACAGATTGTATACTTAAATAGGTTTAGAACGCATATATTTACAAGCTTTTATTTAACTTGCAATGGATTTATGTATTTTGAGATTAGATGATATTATATTTATATATTTTGTGATAAGATTTAGATTGAGCTAAAATTTTGCACGTATATGTACCTTATCGCGTGACAATATGGTACCATGAAGCTGATCTGATGATGGAGTTGGAAGGTGGCCATAGGAACTCCTGTACTAAACAAAATAGACCCGTCGTGTTTGGGCTCGTTTTACTTGTCTTGGCTAGCACTCTGCTACTACAATATATTCAGGATATGAAAAGCTTGTACCTTTAAAAAGTTATATTTTACAATTACATATTTGTTTATACTTAGAGTTACAGCTTGAAAGCTTATTCTAAATCTCTATAATTGTGTACTATTCCATTGAACATAAAAAATATAAAAAAACGTGCGGAAGTTGTAAATGCTATTCTTACTAAAGCTTTTGTTGCTCAATCATTTTGAGTCATCGAAAAAAACATTTTCATAAGTTCTATTTCCAATAAAACAGATGAGTGATAGTTATCACATCGTTTATCGGCTGACGGTCTAGTCATAACTTTTCTCGAGCAGATTTATGGCGGCGTTAAGTGCTGAAGTGTTCCTATTATATTCATAATGCAGTTCCAAGGACGCCGTAAACATTGAGCTGGTTCTGTTCGCATGACCCCATAAAGAATGGCTATTATTGTTATACTAGATGAATGAAGATAGACGCTTTAAACTGTTTGATTATTTTGAGATTCGGCGAACTGCTAAAAATGACTGCGTGACTGACATTTCGTTTGTAAATTCGACTGATGATACAGCTCAATAGGGTTTGGTTTCTTTCTATATTGATAGAATCATGCCATGTTAAATCGTTTAGTTTCAGCGTAATTTTTAGGGTTCCGCACCTCAAACGGAAAAATCGGAACCCTTATAGGATCACTTTATTGTCCGTCTGTCCGTCTGTGTGTATGTCAAGACTCTTTATCTCGAAAACGCGTAAAGATATCGAGTTGAAATTTAAACTGTATACGTATATCTGTAGTATCTTGTAGTTGTGTAAAAGAAAAACTTCTAAGTTATCGTTTAAAAAAGTTAGAGCCGTTTATGTCGTAAAAAACCGCCTCGTCACTCACAAAAATCAAAAACCTACAGGGTACTTCCCGTTGACACAGAACTATAAAATTTGGCGAGAAGCATTATCTCAGAGTACACATATAGGAATAAATCTGAAAACTGTACATTTTTATTTAAATCACAAAAAATAGGGCCTCTAAATTCACAAAATATGGGTTCAAAATTCAAAGTGAGTAAATCGTATTATATAAAAAACTTCATTAGCACATGCTAAAACAGGTTTTTAATTAGGTATGTGTGATTTCGATGTATGACGAGAAAAGTGAAATAAAAAATTTTTTTTCGATGATTATAGTATAGTTTAACAACTTACTTCCCAATTTTGTGAAATTTTCTGGATTTGTATGGAACCCTCGATGTGCGAGCCTGATTCGCACTTGTCCGGTTTTTTAATTATTCTTATGAGTGGGTGAAGACCAATACGCCCCCGATTTCACCCGATTTTTGCATTCGAAAATCAATATAAAATTGATATTACCACTTTTTCCTATGGATGAAAGCTATATATAGTTCAATTCATGTGCATAAATAACAGGTTAAAAAAATTGTAAACGTGTAGAAAAGTGCCCAAAAATGCAATAAACTTTCTTAGAAATCATGAATTTGTTCTAAAAAGCGGTATCTTCACATTTAATTTCTATCGAGCGAAGTTATTTGAATTGTGTTTCGAGTTATTGAATCCCCTACCGTTATACTTTGAGAATATTGTGTATTTTATTTTTTTTTCGAAAACTTCAAGTTTTGATGGAGAAAATTCAGTTCAACTAGGGCTCTATACAGGTATTTTGAGATTGGACGGCGGCATAAAGCTCGTTTGTCGAGGTGTTAGAAACAATAACACATTACACTGATCAATGCAATATTAATTGTTAAGTATTGCAGTATATTTTGACCAAACTTAAAAAACATTTCAAAAACTATAACTAAAATCAATCTACTTAAAATAAAAACTAATACTAAACACTAAAACTTATATTACTAAAATAAAAATAAAACTAATCTAAAAGACCCGGGGCAGAGGGTAACGTGGCCAGCGGCCTGATTCTTTATCGACAAAACGTAACGTAACGCGGTAAGTAATTTTTTTATTTCCTTGAATTTCATTTGGAGAACTGTTTGATAAATGAAAAAATACGTTAAAATAAATTATAAACCGAGTTTAAGTTATTTTATTTGAAAAATAAGTAATTTTCATACTAATTTCTTAATAACAAAGAGCACGTTAGAGCGCGTTACGTGCTTGTTTTCTTTCATACAGAAATACAGAATCACCCACCAGAATGCTGGCGGCGTTGCCTCGTTGAATTGCTATACTGATTTTTTGACCAAAGTAGATGCCAGCCATTCTGGTCACGTGTCACCTCTACCAGTCGCCTAGCCAGATCTTTATATAAAAAGTATAAAGTATAAGTATTGCAGTTAAGTTTTCCAATACACAATGTAAGGTCGTATAGGCCGGGTGGTAAGCCCTGATAACATTTATAATCCGCCTGAAGGCCTCTGACATGGATTAACGGTTAAAAACCCTACAATTTAACGTGTCATCCGAGTCACACTAGCGCTCAGATGGAAGTGCCACCCGCGGCCACCCATCCAAAGACTGACCGTACGGAACGTTGCTTAACTTCGGTGATTGCTGACAAACACAAAGTCAAACTACGCTCTATATGAGCGCTACAGTAAAAGTGCTAACGTTTTCCAATGAAAAACGCCTTAAGTTCCTCCTTCTCGTAACTACTTAAATCAAATACATTATCTGACCTATACGATACATTTTTAAGGTTCCGTACCTCAAAAGGAAAAACGGAACCCTTATAGGATCACTTTGTTGTCCGTCTGTCCCTCTGTGTGTATGTCAAGACTCTTTATCTCGAGAACGCGAAAAAATATCGAGTTGAAATTTAATTTGTATACGTATATCAATGGTCTCTTGCAGTGTAAAAGAAAAACTTCTCAGTAATCGTATAAAAAAGTTAGAGCCGTTTATGTCGTAAAAAACGCATATTTCGACACTCACAATAATCAAAATTTTGTGAAATTTTCTAGATTCGTACGGAACCCTCCATGTACGAGCCTGACTCGCTCTTGTCCGGTTTTTTTTTATTTTATTCAGATCCATTTCAGTTTATCTTCAGAGAAAACCGCAAATCATGTGAGTCTCGGGCGGCTGTAACCAGACGCCGCTGTTCGTTGCTTCCGCGTGTTCATCTGCCTGGCACAGGTGTCATCACTGCGTACCTACCTACCTATTTTTACAATGCAGGTGGACATAAAATATTCGATTCTTCTTCAAACATCACTTGAAAACTGAAATGTTTAAACAAGATAAAACACTTTTCTGGGAGACCTTTGCTTATTGAAAAAGAAAGTTGTTTTCTGAAAAGTAACACTACTCTGGAGGCCTTTGTTTATTGAAGAAGAAAGTTGCATTCTGAAAAGTATTTTTCTTTTTCCATGCAATGTCTTCTATAGTGAATCGTGAAAAACATCAGCTGTCCTAAACTTTTTGTCACAAAATAAATGCTTTACTTTTTGTACGGCACATCTGATACAGTACAGTACAGTACAGTATTTATAAGTACATAGACCTCTAAAAGTCTCTTCTCTTTGCAAACCAGTCCCTGTATACAGTTGGTATTTAGTGAAGTCTCTAAAAACGCGGCCGGCATTTCATTCAATTATTAATTGTTGTTAAAGTGCTGGAGTTCAATGATCTTATCGTGATTAGACAATTTATTTTAGCGCGTCGTGCACCCACAGCTTTAGAGATGTAAGTACGATTAGTTAGATGCAGTTTATATCATTCAGTACTGGCGTGAATCATAAAATAAATACCTAGTACACTAAACACACTTAGTTCATAGCGCTGTAACAGAAAGAATCATAGCGGATAAAAGTCACTAAGTACAACATATTCTAACGGCTATTGTTTATTTTATTTGTTTGATATAACAAATAAAATAATATCAGTTTAATATCAGCACTCTTTTCTGTCCTACTTCCCCTTTTTATCTTTCTAGTCTTTTCAAGTTTCGGAACATTTGCAGATAATTTGACTACAGTTCCTCGTTTGCATCATCACAATGTGTTGTATATATTTTATGTATGTCTATTTATGTAGTAGTATTATTATGTGTTAGGTACTTGTGTTAGGTATTGTATGTAGTATATATTCTTTCCCTTCTCTACAACGTTCTCTTTAAGCCTTCTCCTCCTTCGTATTTAAGCTCACGCTTCACTTTTCTCTGTGACACTCACTCTGTCAATCTTAGGTCATCTAGCAATCTTCTTCTATCAACTCCATCTCACAATACTGTCTTTTACGATTCTTCTTTCTGTGTCCGGGCTGTGGCTCTCTGGAATGACCTTCCGGTGACCATCAGGCGTGCGCAGAGCGTTGAATCTTTCAAGACTCAAGTCAAGGAACACTATCTTGCTAAGCAGTTTTAAAAACTGATATTACTTATCGCTTACGTTTTAACTATCTGTATTTATTTATGTATGTAAGTAGGTTTATTTTTATTGTATGTATTATAAGAAGTATTTGTGTATGCCTATTATTATGTGGTGTATTTTATTGTTTTTGGATATTTATAGCTTTACTTTATTCATTTATGTTTACACCACCGTCCACGTCAATCACATGTTTCCACACAGTAGAGGTTGTCTGGAAGAAATCGCTTTTAGCGATAAGACCGCCTTTTGTACCATTCTTCTGTCGTTATTTCTTTTTCTGTAATGTTTTACTACTTGTGGTGTCAATAAAGTGTTTTTGTATTGTATTGTATTGTAGTATTAGTATTGAGGTCTATAGTATAATTTTTAGTACTTATTGTTCTGCCCCGTCAAATATTTTTAGCACATTCCTTTCCGTACATGGGTTGCCTGGAAGAGATCGCTTCCAGGGAAAAGGCAGCCTAGTGATGCACTAGCATAAGTATTTCACTGTTGTATTATTTATTGGTATTTTTATTTTATGTGTACAAAAAAAAGAGTTATTTGTTAATTTGTTGTATGTTTTTATTATTTAAAAGTTATATTTAAACGAAGCCGTCTTAGTGGGAGACCGCTCACCTTACAAGCGAGAGGTGAGGATTCAAATCCAATATCGTACAAATGAGCTGTTTGTAAATGGTTTACCTACGAATTTACACACTATTACGAGTAGCTTTTCGATGAAGGAAATCAATCGAAGCAATTGGCATACATCTTTATAAAAAACCGATGGCGTACTAAGCCACCGACTACAGGTCAGTATATGTAGTACCTAGTGTTAAACGAGAGCTTGACATGGAACATTAAAACTTGTAACATGGCTTTGTTTGTTGAACAAACCTTTATTTTGCGGTTAATTACTAAATAAATCCTCCGAATCTAATACTCAGGTAAAAAATAATTGAATGTAGGTAGGTATATCTCGTTCGGCTCAACTGAAACAGTCACCGAACTTTATTTATATGAACAAATCAAGCATATATATTTTGCTAAAAAAATTAAAAGTTAGATATCATGTTTCTACGCAATCTAAAGCTAACTTTAAGGTGCGCCTTTAACCATACCTAAAATACCTAGATTGTCCTCGATATATCTACAATGGCTGATTTCATACAAAGATTCATCACTGAAAGGTATATTTACCCAGTAAATGAATCTGGCACATATTCTATGAAATGTGAATAGACCGAATAGATATTTGATTGGATTGGAGAGGCTACTCACAATAAAGGAACTGTCGTTATAAAATTTGCATATGAGTGCGTCAGTTGAAAGCACCGAGTTACTGTGCAGTGTGTCGCGTGTATTTATCGATAGTATTATATCGATAGTGTATAGGTAGGTATTGGGCGAGGGCCGACAATGGCTGAGACCGACCCTGGGCGCTCCACGCATCGCTGCCGCTCCGGCCTCAGCTAGACCCAGAATCATAACCTAACAAGCAAGAGTAACAAATGTCTAGTTACTTTACACTTACTGTTATCTTTGCTTACTTAAGCTAGGTAATATACGGATTTAGGTTGCTTTTCCACCAAAGATGAAAATGTAATGTGTGTGGTGCGCGAGAAAACAAAAACACCGACATAATCACTAAAGTACTTACTTAAGTAAATTCGTATTAAGTAAAATTCGCTGGGTGGCCAGCACTAGTGTTAGTGTCTTAAAAAGCCGCCTGATATCTGCGGCTGGCATGGTTAAACAATTAATACATCCACGATTAAAACCAGGACCCACAATTCAATGTGAAATCCGAGACAAGGCAGCTCTCAGTTGTAAATGCCACCCGCGGCACAGTAAATACATAACAGTAGGTTATCTAAGGCAGCCCGCCGAGTTATTAGCCTACTCTTGCGTTGATCCCCAGGGTTGTCACTTTTACTTTTAGTTAATATTTTTGAACAAGCAGCACTTGATCTAAATTTATGCAATAAAAAGCATATTATGATTGAATATTTTACCAATTTATAAATTTAGTAAAAATAAAAAACCTTTATTCGCACATAAGACAATAGAAAAAAAAATTCAATAGTAATTTGCAATTTTAATTATTGTGAAATTGCCCTTATTACACTATACGCGACAAATATGTTTACCTAAACGATGTTTCGTACTCAATCCTCTGTTTTATAGTAAAACTAGACTTCTTAAAATAAACTTTGCTCTAAACATAGTATTCAGAAAGTAAATTTGGGAATACATTTATATGGAAAAATGCGACTCGGCTACGCTCTTAATAAAGCACATAAACTGTGAAATAAACAATACAATACCACATTTTCTAATAAGATTTAAGTATAAGTACGTACTTACATTTCTGGTTCAGTAGGAACTATGAAGAATGATAAGTCCGGGTTTGCGAAATCGTTATTGAGGCACCCGAAAACACTACAATATTTTTTTCCCCTTTTTGAAGTCATGATACTCGTAATAATTAATATTATGGTAAGTGGCCGGCGAGAGTTGACGAACGCGAGCGGTCATGTAACGTACGCACGTGCTCACAGTCGCGCTGCAAAGCCCGTACTGCCGCCACCTTATTCCCCCATATATTATGCTAGCGTGTGCGTGAAATCGCGTGCCGACACGGCGCGCGGCGCGCGAGTATATATATTTATATGATTAGAAATAACCATTAACCCTGTATATAGATAAATTTTGGATATTTTCTTCGGACGCTGCTCATCTATCTACATATCTCGTCTCAACCTTTATAATCCTTTATTCTTTGGACATTTGAAAATGCGCTTAGAATTGTCTTTTACAAAGGTTTCGATTCGAGTTTCGATAACACAATATTTACTAGGTACAAATTAACCAAATTACAATTACAACCAAACAGCGCACCGTTTATTTTGTTTAATTAAACTAAAATTTAAATAAAGAACTACCTACTCTTTTGCGTTCCCTTATTGTAGTTTTTCAGAACCTTGTATATTCCTGTTTATAAGTCTTTATTTTATTTATTTTCCTTATTTATTAACTAAATACTGACGTTAATTGCGGTCACTGAAAGTACCTAACCGCGCTTTAGTTGCACCAAGTATTACGTTATTTATTGTAATACCTAAACTTATATAATAGCTATCGTGTCATGTATATGAATAAGTCCTTGGTAAACCCAAGAGGCTAATAAATGGCAATTTTGTTAACTACTAATGCCTACAATCTTGACTTGTAGGGTTATTCTAGAAAAGTAGTTACTCAATAAAAAAATATCTGGGCATTCAGAGGTGCAAATTACAAGACGTAGTATTTACTTAAGTATCTACCAAATAGGATAAACTGGCACAGGGAAAGGGGTCTACTCATCATCAGTGGGTTTATACAGGCTTACTGTGAATTTTACATTGTACAAAACATACATATTACACATAACCTGAAATTCAAGTTCAAACATTATGCTGTGTAAGTAGGCTGCGATAAGACGTCCTCCTTGCAGTATTATCGGCCGTTGACCTTGGCCGACGGGGTTGTTGACCCGCACCCTCGAGGGGTGCACTTTCGGGCAGGTGGTGCTCGCATCCTCGATTGAAGCTTGAAAGTAGATCACTTACTTGTACTCGTACCTTTGAAATTCGTTTCAATTCAATACTCTATTTGTATTACTCAGTACAATACTATAGGTAGTTTATATTTTTATTTTTCCTAATACATATTAATATACCATTATCATGTAGCGCTCATAGCATGTTTTGACAAGGTTTTCGTGAGTGATCTTCAAAGTTAATCAACGTACAGAACGGGCAGTCTTCGGATGGGTGACTGGGGGTGGTATTTACAACTGAGCGCTACCGTGGCTCGGATGACACGTTAAATTGCTTTATTAAAGGCCCGGTTGATTTAATCGTTTAGACAAGTCAGAGGCCTCGAGGCTGCTTTCAAAATCTGACACCAGGGCTACCCACCCGGTCTACGCGAATTTACTAGTACAATATACTGTAGTTTATTCATGTAGCCCATTCAAAGACTGAGGCAACGAACAGCAAAACTCCTGGATGGAGCCAATCTTCACAAGTCTGCTAAATTCTATAATAGAAATATTGTTTAAGATAATGTACAATTTGGAAGATCAATTCTATAAAAAAATAAAAATCTATCATTTGATTGATAATTAAAATTTAACTATGCATTAACACATTAAAATATAATGTCTACGAATAAAAATAAATTTACATTTATAGTCAATAATTTATATACCATCATCTCGTCTCAGTAGTGAAAGGTAAGTACCTAACTACTTAGATGTGAATTCTATGTCTATATCTGAATTCATTTTATTTTGTTTATTTCTTACATTTTGCATTAGTACAAAGTGCTCTACCAAAACTTTGAAACAATACCAAGGTCTTAACTTATAAGAAAAAAAACGGATGTGATTATGAAGGATGTAGAGTCACCTCTTTACCGATAACCACTGATAAGAACTTGCTTAATAAGTCCTGTTACGAGGATTATTTCGTAACTGAGGCGAGAGCTTATCTACAAGTTAAACATAAGTATATGATATACCTTGTTGATTTAACTTGATAAGTGAAGATACTTGTAGAGCACTTAGTAGACGCGTTTCCCAACGAGATGGGAAATTCGATCGGTATAGCGTGGTAGCCAAGTGAATAAATAATGTGGATGTTTAACAAAAATAGCGGGGAATGTAGGTACCTAGTACCGACATACGTATTTGTACTTACACAAACCTTGATAAATCATTGATAAACTCTTGGCATGTGGGCTTTATACAATCATTTTTTTAATGTTACTGAATACTCAGTTATGTGAGAGTAAATTATTTAAAAAATCCTATTCACGAAGATTGACAAAGATAATCCTTACTCATATCATCAGAAAGTGAGTTTATTTAGTTTCGTTATTCTTCCACGTAGCAACGGAGATATGTATAGAATTGATTTTTTGAATGAGTTCAAAGTTAAGAGAGTATCATAGGACAATTTTAATCCGAGGGTAAGTAAAAGCTAATGCTAGGTAAGTATACCAAAGTTTTGACACTGCACTTATTGACAAATTAATTGTTATCACTTCAATTGAAGCAGTCTTATTATTTGCAAACCACTCCACTCTATCTTCAATTGTACAGATATGAAGAACTCTAGGTTTAGGTATGTAGAGTGGGCATAAACAGCGCTTCCGGCCAGCTGGCTGCTTTACAACGGCCGACTCTACAGTCTACAGGACGCTCTACCTAGAGCCTATCAACACCGCCGGAAAGCGAGGGGATGTTGACACACGTCTCGAAGATAAGCTCTATAAGTTATTCTGAACAATACGCGTTTGCTAGCTTAGATCAGATATGCTTACAATGACGAACATTGTCAGATTGCTAGGGGCTGCAGACTTTGTTGGAGTAGGCGTTATAGAAATGGCAGAGTGGGGGAGTGGTTTGTGGGGGAAAGGTCACGTCGGGACTTTGGTATCTAATAATTAAAGTACTCAAACAGTAGGTGTACTGAGTAGGTAGGTAGGTACTTAGGTGTGTGACGATTACAATAATTGAAATAATGAATATTATGGACTAAGTTGTCGGCTGGAGATCATGTACCACCACGAATACAGAAGAACCTAGAATACAGTGCTATCTAGAACTGGTGTACTAAACCGGGAGGGGGTAATTAGGGTCATCATTAAGAAAAACTTTTACTATGGGGCCTAAACAAAATTCGAGAAAATATAAAATCTGTTTCATACATTATGTCGATTCCGAGGTGCAGTGTATGGAATAAATACATTTTTTCTTGAGTTCTAGTTGGCCCTATAGTAAAAGTTGTTCGTGATGATGGTTTCACCCCCTTTCAGTTTAGTACAGGGTAAGCAGATAACTCATACTAATACTCATTTATTGATAACAATAGAGTTACATGTCAACAAATTTTCAAAAAAGTTAAATTACATTATTTAAAAAAGAGTATACAATAGTCAAACACCAATTAAATGAAATAGTAGTCATCATTATACAACAATAATTAAAAGTCATAAATTCAATAAATAAATTATAAAAAGTGCATTGCGAGACGGCTCCGCGTGCTAGCACTCGCCAACTTGAGAAAGGTCGCCGAATGCGACCGAAACTATAGTCGTTACGACTATCCCCACACGTGAGTTCAGTCCCGTTATATATAAATAAAATGTGTGAAAACCACGTTAATTTCCATAGTAAAATAAATTATAAAAAATTAAATTATTCAGATTATTAAAATTAACAAAACAGAGTACATACATATATAGAATATTTATTCTACCTTAACTCTGTATATGGTGGGCAGAAGTCCTCTTTAATACCGCAGGACAACCGCCCTGAGTACAGCAGGATATCGTATGGCTGATATGATGATAAACTAGCTATTTGGTTTAAAAAAACCGGACAAGTGTGAGTCAGACTCGCACATCGAGGGTCCCGTACAAACACATTGTTAAAAAAATTCAAAACCTGTTTTAGCATGTGCTAATGAAGTTCTTTTATATGATACCTTACATGATTCGATTTAAGTACTCACATTGAATTTTGAACCCATATTTTGTGATATTTGAGGCCCTATTTTTTGTTATTTAAATAAAAATGTACAGTTTTCAGATTTATTTCTATATGTGTACTCTGAGACAATGCTTCTGCTAAACGGGAAGTACCCTGTAGGTTTTGATTTTTATGAGTGTCGAAATATGCGGTTTTTTACGACATCAACGGCTCTAACTTTTTTATACGATAACTGAGAAGTTTTTCTTTTACACAACTGCAAGAGACCATAGATATACGTATACAGTTTAAATTTCAACTCGATATATTTACGCGTTCCCGAGATAAAGAGTCTTGACATACACACAGACGAACAGACGGACAACAAAGTGATCCTATAAGGGTTCCGTTTCCGTAAAAATATAGAATGTTAACTGTATAGTTTTTTCCGGAATGCGGAAGCTAGGTGTGCCTGCGCCGGCTGATACAATGCATGAAATGAACCTAAATACATAATATAATACAATTGAATTTGAATGCAGAGGATTCGTGCAGTTATTAGTAGATGTGATGCAGCGCGAGCGCAGCTGAGCACTCGGCGATATCGGCTCCATGCACTCAATCAAAGGTATTCCGAAATAAACATAAGAAATGATAACATGAAAATGGTGTAAAAGTGGGTCATTTTCCGTCAGGACTTTGAACTTTCTTTCCGGACTTCATTCGGTTATTTCATTGTTATTGATTTTAAAAATGCTTGGATACCACATTGTTGGGACATTTGTAGTTTTTCTAGATGTTTATGGAAAAAGACAGGAGCATTTTCTTCATAATTATGTTTCTTCATATATGTATGTACTATTGTATCATACTCGACATTATATAGCAACTGTGTTGTATATCATAATAAATAAATAAATATATGTATAGTAGGTAGTAGGTACCTACTACCTTTACGAAATATACTTTTTTATTTTGGAATTCAAAAATATAGCAGCTTAGACAGTTCATTTTCTTGCACCACACATGTTACAATCAAAATACTTTCGATTGGCAAACATTTATATTTGCCTGGAAGAGATTGCTATAAGCAATAAGGCCGCCCTGTGTTGCACTATTTTATGTTGTTGTTTTTTTATTTTTTCCTCTCTGTGTATTTTTTCTGAATTGTATTTTAGTGTTAACAATAAAGTGTTTATCTATCTATCTATATTTTCATTATTATTTTTAGTTGTGACCTTAACTTAGGAAAGCATCTTAAACTATGACTATAAATCTAAAACGACACGAAACCAATTTTACCCACCGAAAAGTGGCCACAATCGGAGCAGCAGATCTGAAGGTCTAAGCAATCAGGCAATAAGCAGATTGAGTAAATTCCTTAATAGTTGGAGGAAGAGAAGACCGCGCTAATGAGATGGCTCACTTGCTCACAAACGAGGAAATCCTTCTTATCACGCGAATATGCGAGGAACTTACTTCGGACAAGGTATACTGAGCGCCACACAAATTGAAAGATGGGAAGTTAGCCGCAGAGAGCTGCGCAAACGCCAAAATATAGACGTTAGCGGGTGCCAGAGAGACGAGACGCCGGCGCACACCCGCCCGCCAACCTCGTGCCTCCCGCGCGCTCCCTACGCCCGAGCTCACTACTTCGCCATTTGTATAGGCATTGTGCACACATGCGCAATAATTAGCGAATCACGGCGAAGTGTCATCTGCGGCTAACTTCCCATCTTTCAATTTGTGTGGCGCTCAGTATAATGGTACGATTTACCTACCAGGGCGGACAGCCCTAGTGCATGTTACGTAGGTACTGCGTGGCCACGTGGGGCTGTATTTATTTCAAGGACAGGGCCGAATCACAATTCCGTTTAGGTACCATTACCACCTTGATTAAAAATTACATTACTCGCTATATGCGGATTTCTGTTTCCGGTGTCACCGGGAAAGCGAACTTGCGACTAACATTATCATCATTAAGTATTAGCAGTAGGCGTTAACTGTTGGACATAGTATCCCCTATGGGTTTCCAACAAGAGCGGTTGGAAACTGCTACTAGATAGCGGCGATTAGAAGATACTTGATTTAATGGTAATGTGGTAAAAAATCTCACAATTTAGTTTATTCATGATTAAATATTTTTTGATGCCCAAAAAAAAACTTTTAATGTTAGTATATCGCTAGATTTTATTGTTTGTTCTAAGTAATTCCTAATATTCTTGGCTTAATCTTTTCATAGTTTCTATTCTATACCTCACCCTAACATAAACCATTGAATCTATTCTCTCCATCGACTTGGCATTTTTTCTTTCCTATTCTCTCCTAACATCTTTTACGTTAATAAAGTCAACAATGTAAATAATGAATAAAATATGCTGAAATTTAACCAGTATCCTGGTTCTCAACTTAAACATAATTGAAGATCTGAAACACTTCGATCAATACTACAACGATAAGCAAACAAAGTAAATCGAAATCACGGTCTCTAGCCGTTGTCGTGGCGTCGTCGTCGCCGCGATTCTTAGCATACTTATTTAGTTACAAAATCGAATTAAAAGCAAGACCTATCGACAGACAATGATCGCGACACCTCATTAGCACACAATGGTAGAGACGTGGATACTGCAACAGTGAGTGAAGCGAGGAAAACTATCGTGCCTATCTATTGGCTAGCTAACAACTGCTTTCTCACGCGGCGCCTAAGCTATTGTAGTTTTTTTTAATATTTTGCATAACTTGGCTAACTTTGTAAAGTTACTTAGATATTTTAACACGTAAAAACCTACCTACCACATACCTACTTCATCGTTCTGAGTCAACGACGTAGGGTCGAAGATCGACCTTAAAAAAGTCGTGATAACAAAGCGAGTTATTTCTAATTTGTGTAAGGCTACAAAAGTATTTGCGTGATAAATGCCACTGTTTTAAAATGTTGATACAGTAACGTCCATAATTTAGATGGTTAGTGTATATAGGTAAGTACAATACTTTGCTCAATTAATAGACAAATAAAGAGCAAGTTGTCTCACTTGAAAAGACGCAACTAGGTAGGTAGTTACTGGTACCTACTTAAAAGGCTAAACCTTAGAGGGAACACCCACTTATTTGCCATATTGAAGCAATGTAACTTCATTGAAAATAATAATCCATGAACTTCCACGGAATGTTATAGGTAGCTTCACTACTTTACAAATATAAAGCAATGAGTTCTAAGAACTTTCTGATATAAAGTCGAATTTTCAAGCTCATTTTCTGTGGAAGTTCATAACTTCGCTTGCTATTATCTAGACACGCGGCAGCGTGTCCAGCCAAGACAAAAAAGGAACTGGTGACGCGAGCCGTATATAACCATTTCGAGACACTTATGACCCCTTCATAACTCGAAAAGTATTTAACCGAAATATAAGCAATTTTGCATTTTTTTTATTTCGAATAGGTTTGCGTTTGACTACACACTGCCTGATTTTAAGCAGATGTGCAGTCTAGGGTGTAGCACGCTTACCTAGAAGATACCTATTTACTCGGGATTTGAAGACACTCACGTTGTACTTTAACGGGAAGACAGACCCAGGCAAAGCATTCCACATTCCGGCTGTTCGTATGAGGAATGAGGATTCGAAACGCTTGGTTCTAACGCGCGGAATGCCCACCATAAAAGGGTGACGCTTTGGTCGCGTCCGTCTAGCTGTACGATAGAAGAAAGGGGCAGGGGGGACCAGATTGTGCAACTCCTGGGCGCACTCTCCGAAGTGTATCCGGTAAAAAATATATTTTTTGAAGTCCATTAGCTTGTTTAGAATCCAAAAAAAATACATTAATTTTGCTCCAACGTTTAAAAACCGGGATTTCATTGACTGATTCACTCGCTCACTGACTTATAAATATAGTTGTCGTAACGAAACGGCCAAGTCACATAATTAAATTGACTAAGGTGTGGAGTTTGTGAAGTAAGGATTTGTAGAGTTAAGGCGTGTGGAGTTAGAAGCTTGGCTCTACATGAGATCTGACAACTCTTTCATAGTGCGAATTCTGATCTTGTCTTGGCTACATTTCATATGAAACATTTTTGTTGGATTTGAATAAAACTGGAAATGGAAGCAAGCCGCGATATAAACCACTCAATCCCACAGCTAAGTGTTTAATTACTGCAAGCCGAGGCGGGCTGGGTGAATTGTTCTCAATAGAGTAGAGTGCGACACGCAACGTGCCCATTAACCAGAAATCACCCCCTGTAACTGCCGCCAACTTCTACGTAACCTCTTTTTTAACCGACTTCTACAAAATATGAGGTTTTACGTTCGTCTATACGTAACTAAACAGTACATAACTTCTTTTTTTTTCGACGAAACGGAGGAGCTGTACCTACTCAATTCGACGCGTATATTTTCTTTTATATGTAGGTATACTCATAATTTTTTTCATAGTGGTCCAATTTCGATTTTCTTTTTTTTATTGGAAAAAATATACTTCGAAATTAGTCCCATTTAAATTTATCGAAATCGGCTGAGCCATTTTTGATAAATCAACAATAATGTGAAAAATGCTATATCGATCCGTGCGAAATATTCGCGAATTCTGTACAAGTCGGTCATGCCAATTTTTGCAAAAAATAATTATTACTGTGGAAAGCTTCACATTTGAACTCGTCACCCTGCCTAATCTGTGCGATCTACAGTGTAGCACGGTTACCTACTTAAATAATTATACTTGTTACCTTCCTCTTTACTCTCAATTTGAAGTGTCCCAGATTGTATTTGAACGGAAAGACAGTCCCAGGTAGAGTTTCAGATCCTTGCTGTTCGTACTAGAAATGTGGAGTCAAAGGCGGCGAGCGCGTACCTACTGTAAATACTCGGTTGGTATGACTCATGGATCGTCTTGATTAATTTAATGTCCTAGTAGAGCTTATGGCATTCGACATGACTGCATCTCACATTTTACAAGACATTCCGTGTTTATTATGGTCTGAGCTTTCTTTATCAGTTTCTCAGTAGGTACGAATTTCGATTTCCATAATAAGTACCTACAACGGCTTTATGCTAGTTTTTTACTATAAACAATAAAATAAAGGTAAATAAATAACTTCAGAAACAAATAAATAAATTAAAATAAAATCAAAATTGAAAGGGGACTTAATTGTAACGTTAGTCTTCAAATATTGGTCCTTCGAACTGTCCGATTGCAAAAGGTTAACAAATATTGATAGGTACGAGTACAATACTAGAAACTGAATAATAAAAAATATAAACCTTAATATTTCTTCAATTAGAATAAACCGTACAATTTTAGTCTAGGCTTTCTTTATAAAACTGAAATTTCAGCACGAATAGGGACGTCTACATTTACAGAATCTACATCAACATTTACAAAATCTTTTCTATTTACATCGAAAGCGTATTTACCTGTAAGCAATTATTAATCGTATCCCCCAGCTGATACTCGTACACACAAAGGCTCAATCACAGTCCCTATACGTAGGTACTGAAACCATTTTTCACCCCTACCAACTAAACCTTAGATGCAAATTAAAAATCACTTACGCTGTTTGCCACCGCTACTTTTCCCTCGGCAGCAACTCACAGCATCTCTCCACTGCAAGAATCGCACTGAAATTTCCTTTATTTACACAGATAAATAAGAAATACGTTGTGTTAGTGTAGTCGCGATCGCGTCTCGTTTGCGAATGTTGTGGCGGCGCGGCGTGACACGCATGCGCCGCGCCCAACTGCCAAGCGCCTACTGGCTATAGCCCGGACTGCCGCCTTTGCCTGCCTAAGAGCCCATTATCATTCAAAGAAGTGTTCTTCAATGGCCAGTACGAATTTAATTATCTAATCTCTTGCACTTGCACTGTACAAAAAAGCCGTGGTAGTCTAGAGGTAGTGACACCCGCCTAGCAATCGTGAGGTTGTGGGTTCAAATCCCAGTCCCGTACCAATGAGTTCTTTGGAATTTATGTATGAAATTTCACACCACTGGCTTCTCGGTGAAGGAAAACATCGTGAGACAACCTGCATACGACAAGAAATTCGATGGCGTTGTGAATCCACCAACCCGCACTGGTGGATATGGCCGAATCACCCTTCGTGGGTAGGCCTACAACCTGCAGTCGACTATTAAAAAGGCTGGTACAGCACTGTACAATTAGTAGGAACCAAAGGAGTCTAATAACAGCTTCTTCCTAATCCTCTGTCTGACAACTATTGCTGTTAAGTGTAGGAACAGCTAGGACACACTCGAAGTTAGACCCGCGGAAAATTCTGTAAACTATTTTGAGTTCTAGTGCAAACGAACATAATTCTTCGCTCTTGTACTTGCAGTGTACAATGAGTAAGGTACTCTAGTACCGCTGGACCCCAATACTAACCCCACCCTCGCCTCGGCCTGACTTCTGCGTTACAGATCCATAATGCTTGTAATTTTCCAAGGACATATTCTAGCTAATTACAAAAGCGCCATCGTAATTTTAATAGCAGTTTAATTTTTTTTTCTCTTTAAGCATTCGAAAGAGAGAACAATATTTCAGTCGACGATTGCGCCTTTAAAATTGGCCACATAATAGGCTCGACCCGGCAAATTCTGTAATGTTTGATTATGACTTCTTACGCTGTTATTTGTTTGAAAAAAATTCAAGTATGTAAACTGTAGTGAAATTGAGCGGAACTTGTTGTTCAACGTTTTGAATTGCGAGAGGTAACTATTTAATCGAATCATTGTATCTATTCCATACTCATCCTTATAGGGGCCGTGCCGCACAAGTTGGCAGATGTGAAGTAGCTTCAAGCTGCGCAATAGCCAATCAACGTGCGGCTTTAAGGCTCCTTTACACACAGGCGGTACGAGCGGTATAGCAGACGGGCGGGCATCTGTATTGTACTGGTTATATAAGAAGGGCTCACACAGGTCCGGTCGCGGTACTGCCGTACTGCCCTTTACCGCTCTACCGCTCGTACCGCCTGTGTTTGATGGAGCCTTTATGTGAGCTCGTCGGGATTGGATATTGCGCATCTTATTGCTAACTTCAACTAAAACCAGCTAACTTCACAACCGCCAACTTATGTAGCACGGCCTATACTAATATGTATTTTAAATCTGAACGTGTTTGTTGGTTCCCTACTCTTTCACGCAGCAACAGAATGGACTTGACTTGGCATGGATATAGTTCAAAGGTCGGATAGTGACATTTTATGCTACGTTTATTCCCGGGACTATATAAGGTTACTATGGGATAGCTCAAAATTCAAAATAATGCAGGCGAATCCGCGAGCAACGCTTTCAATAAAACTGATAGTTGGCGGTTAACAAAACATTTTATTATTAAAAGTTTCACAGCGTTTGATAGACAAATAACAGTGATTGTAATAACAAAACAAGAAATACGCGGTGAAGCTCGCTTTTAACATTATTAGTCTCACTACGCTTCACTGGGTCCGATATAAAGCGGCACATTCACGGGGGATACATACATTACGCAACTAAATATGTAAAGATTTCACGATTTTTTTCGACAAGCAAATTTTAAGTGAATTGAATATATTAGACTCGATTTAGAATGATATTCACTAAAAAAAAAATTCAAATAGCAAAGTTGTTTAGTTAGAAATGGCTCTTATTACGGCACCTTATAGTCGAAAATTGAAAGATATTAAAATATGTTGCCCTGTTCTCCGTTTCACTCTAAATTGAGTTCACAGATAAAAATATAAGTAGGTACATAAAAAGCTCAATAATTCTTGTGAATATTTTTTGTGTTGTATTGTTTTCATTAAGACTTCATGCAGCTCTTGCTTGGGCATTGATTACATTATTATTTACATTTCCTTACCACAGGACTAGTGCCAAATTTTCCTCCCTCGTGAATGCGCATCATTAGTAAAACTTCTATGTGTAACAACATTATTATATTTAGCCTAATTTATGATATTAATTTTACCAAATTATCCAATTTCTAGACTAGTAACTACATACAATTACACAATTAATAAGAAATATATCTAGAGATATTTTTAAAATTGTTAAACACTATTCTTACTTACTACAAAGTTTAAAGAAATATTTTTATTTTATCTATTTAAGGATATTGAATAGAATACAGAATCTTTTGAATGACGTAGTCTTTTATATTCACTTTAAACAGTCTTATAATTAAGTCTATTTTGATTAACAATAATAACTCTCAGACCTTATACATAGGCAAATTATGTTATTTTACCAGATAGGGTAGATGTATCGGTTATGGCCATCTTAGCTATACTTTTGGCCACTTTAAAATTCAGTGATTGTAAAAATAATTTCAATGTAATCAATTTAAAGGAATATTTAAACTTTGATATTCACACCAACAATGTTTATGGAGTTACTTTGTTTACATGGTTTGTTTTTGCAATAATATTGATATTCAAAAGGCCAAAACCGGGGCAGTGACCACAGCCGATGCATCTATTTTACACAAGTTATACAACTTTTTTTTATTATTTAAATTTTTATACAAAACTACATTTAGGTATTAATATTAGGAAAAATTAAGAATTCACAAATCTCACTAATTATTTGATGGTAAAAAGTCTAATGGAACTGAGATTTTTATCCAACAACATTTAATTTTGAAATACATCTCTTATACCTTGTAAAATATAGCTTGATATGAGAGACATTGACATACACGTAATGACTCACGCACATTAAGTACCATATTTTTTATAGTCAATATGTTCGGTACAAAATATTGTACTTCATGCTCGTGCATCTCGACCATGAAGTACAACATTGTGTACCAAACATTTTGCCTATGAAAAATATGGTACTTGATGTGCGTGAGCCATTACGCGTATGTCAATGTCAATGTCTCGCGTATCAAGCTATATTTTACATTGGGATCACTTATCGAGTTTAAAATCACAAAATGGTGACAGATCCAGGAGACGCGTCAAGCGCCATCTTGAAAAAACATTTCTGGTCGATATCCCGGAAACTATGCTCTTTGGGGCAAAAGTCATGGACACCATTATTGTAAAGAATAAAATTTTGCATCTTTTGTTTCTTGTAAACTTTTTTGTAAAACTTGACTGTTTACGATTTAGGGCCATTTAATGAATCGGTTTTTCTCAGTTCTCAGTAAGTGAGCCTAAACCTTACAAGAAAAAAAATTTGGATCGGAAATTTAGTGTAAAGTTGATCTACAAAACGTCTTATTTTTTCCTTAGGTACCCGTCAAGTAAAAATATCAAGCGTAGCCTTTTACCTTGATATTTTTGGTTGACTTAATCATCTAGGTACCTATGATTATAGACACTCACGATGGCTCACACGTAAATCCAAAGTGCTTGCTACCACGATCGACCGTCTCAAAGGAACACTTTTTAGCTAAAAAGGGCTTTGTCTCGCTTGCGCGCATAGCACGACACGGTGGTGTGAAGTTGACAGGGAACATAAATTTTATGTGTTCTTATTTAGCCCTTTTAAAATTATTACATCTAATTACAAACTATGAACAGTACACAAACGCATGTCATACTTATTTTAACTTTCAAGATTTCAATACATAATTTGTCTTGATCATGTTTTGCTTACAATCGATTTTATTGGAAAGTAAAGAAAACCATTGACAAAACAAAACTCCTGTTATGTTAGCTGTACTGTACTGTATCAGCCTTTTTTAATAATCCACTGCAGGACGTAGGCCTACCCACGAAGGATGATTTGGCCATATCCACCACGCTGGCCCGGTGCGGGTTGGTGGATTCACATACGCCATCGAATTTCTTCTACAGACATATGCGGGTTGCCTCACGATGTTTTCCTTCACCGAAAAGCCAGTGGTGTGAAATTCCGTACATAAATTCCAAAGAACTCATTGGTACGGGACCGGGATTTGAACCCACGACCTCACCACGGCTTCGCTATGTTAGCTACTAGTTGCGAATAGTCAAATCCTGATTAAAGCTCACTTAGCAGCTGTGTGAGGATCGGGTTATCCGCAGCCTGTAGTAACATCACAGCCGCCGAGTTGTATGATTCGCACTATAAGTGATTACTTTACAGGAAGCTCAGCGTAGGATTTATCTGAGAAGTACCTATAAATGATCTGATTACGACCACTGGAACTCGCTAGATGTAAGACGCTTCCAAACTCTTTAGTTGTAGCTGGAGATTAGATACTGGACGCCTTACGGCTGATTATGATGATGATATCCACTCTCACACCAAGTTAAAATGAGCCTAACATTACCTAAAGCTAAGTATGATGATGATATTGACTTTGACATCAAGTTAAAATGAGCCTAACATTATCTAAAGCTAAGTTAAATCTAAGTCAGTCTGCCGTCATCGTCGAATGGTAAGGTAGTTGTTGTTTGCTCGGAGACTGTGTCATAACACGCACAATTGTACCAACTTCCATAAAGACAATATCCGGAAGTTCATCTCGTCTTGCTCGCACTTATTTAGTTAAGCGAGCGAGAGGACACGAACCCCCAAATGATTTCTTTAAGCATCCCGCAGATAGATACGAGCGCGGCTGCGGTCTACTGTTCGACCAATCACTCCGAAATTATATGAAGCCCGCGTTGCTGTCTGCGGGACGCTTTATTGAAACAAGTAATACCCGTTGTGATACACTCCCCGATTATCCTGGCAACCCACCGAGCAGTGGTATTACCAGAATGTAAATACTTAAATTATGGACAAGGAGAACGGATTTATTGATAGAACACAATAGGCCAGCTATTGTAATGAACATAATTGAAGGAGTGAAACATATTTACGAATGAAATGTGTAGGTATTTGAAACACATAGCACTCACTAACACACATATACACCCGCAGGCACACACATACACGCTCGCACACGCACACGCACACACACACACACACACACACACTAACACACACAACACACACACGCTTATTTAAGCCTTAGGTGGAACTAAACGTCTCAATTATACTGAAAATATAGATCGTGCAAACAAAACAGTACAGATTATAATAATAATTACTCCGTTCTCCCTATATTCCGTTAACCTTACCGAAAATTACTTAATTAGATAATTACTTATAATTAACTTAATACTAAAGTACTTATTACACGAAATTAAAAATATTACCGAGGTTCCTTTTACCCGCGCTTATTTACTAATTAGTTTTCGCAAATTCATGCAAAACAAAACAAAATTATATTAATTACAAGGACAGAGGCAGATGGGCCTCTAGATACGAGTAGGATAGGCCTCTTTTCTGTTAGTACAAGAGAGGCCTATCTTATCTAGAGGCCTATCTGCCTTTCTTTTGTATTAAACAAGAGAGAGGCTTGTATCACGAAATGGGATAAAGAAGGTTGTGGATAATGATGAATACGGATATCTACGCGAGGTTCTTTATGAAACTCTATAATAGGTATAGTTATAGCATTTCAGATTCTTATTATGTAGTATGAACAACTGATAGAAGCTGTTTTGGCGTCTCTCAAACGAGACGTTGCGCTAAAACAGCTTCTATACTGTAGTATGAACTAGTGCGTCTGAGAGACGTGCACCAAAACAGCTTGTATACAGATAGTAGTATGAACTAGTGCGTCTGAGAGACGTGCACCACCACAGCTTCTATACAGATAGTAGTATGAACTAGTGCGTCTGAGAGACGTGCACCACCACAGCTTCTATACAGATAGTAGTATGAACTAGTGCGTCTGAGAGACGTGCACCACCACAGCTTCTATACAGATAGTAGTATGAACTAGTGCGTCTGAGAGACGTGCACCACCACAGCTTCTATACAGATAGTAGTATGAACTAGTGCGTCTGAGAGACGTGCACCACCACAGCTTCTATACAGATAGTAGTATGAACTAGTGCGTCTGAGAGACGTGCACCACCACAGCTTGTAGGTATACAGATATTAGTATGAACTAGTGCGTCTGAGAGACGTGCACCACCACAGCTTCTATACAGATAGTAGTATGAACTAGTGCGTCTGAGAGACGTGCACCACCACAGCTTGTAGGTATACAGATATTAGTATGAACTAGTGCGTCTGAGAGACGTGCACCACCACAGCTTCTATACAGATAGTAGTATGAACTAGTGCGTCTGAGAGACGTTGACGGTGCTATAAGCCAGTTTGAGAGCGTAGTGGAAGGCGGGGTCGGCCGCGAGTTCAGCCAGCGCGGGCGCCGTCAGGATGTCTTCCAGGGGCGGCAGCACCAGCTCCAGGTCTCCTCCTACAACACACACACACGTTTCAAAAATCACCGATTCTGATATGGAATTTTTTTGAAATAAATTATGTTCAAAATATATTTAAAAAATACAAGCTTTCGGGATCCTGGATATCACGTAGCAGCAGAGCACTAGTCAAGACAAGTAAAACGAGCCCAAGCACGACGGGTCTATCTTATTTAGTACAGAAGTTCTTATGGCCACTTTCCTACTCCATGGTCAGATCAGCTCCATGGTACCATATTATTGCATTGTCACGTGATATACACATGCGTGAAAATTTCAGCTCAATCGTAAACCGGGAAGTTGGTCAAATGTAACTTGCAAGATTCCACCTAAACTTACATAGGTACATACATAAAAACCCTGGAACACAGGCGTAAAGTAGCGTGTTTGGCAATGTTCTGTAGGCTCCATTTCGGCCAGTGTGCGGTCGAACTCCACGAGCTGAATCCTTCATCTCCTTTTCACAACAGAACAAGACGGAAGTCGCATATATACCATCCCTACATAGTCGACGCACCGCCTGCTCGTACTAAGCGATTCGCTTCTTCCTTCATAATGCGGACCGCCAGGGATTGGAATGCCCTGCCTCAATCTTTGTTTCCTGACAATTACAATTTGGATATATAAGTCAAGAGTGAATATATATCTTCTAGGTCTACGTACTCCATCTTCGGCTACAACTTCGCTTTCCATCAGCCGAGTTGGTGGCCAAATATCCTATGGCTAAAATACCTATTCTAAATAAAAAAAATACATCCATTGCAAGTTAAAAAAAAATTTGTAATAGTTAAAAGCTCACCCATGACTTGCACGAGGTCTATGAGCCGGCAGAACATCTTGTCTGTGACGTCATCGCCGGCCGCCCACGAGTCGCGCCGCACACACGCGCACCACACCTGCACACACACACACACACCACGTCATGTAATAATAATAATAATAAAGAGAATAAAGAGAAATAATAATAAATAATAAAAACGTTTATTGATCTTAAAAATTAACACAAAGTAAGTTGTACACTAGATCCCACACTAGGGCGACCTGTGTCGTGGGATCTAGGCTCTTCCTTATGGTAGGTACTTACAAAAAACTAAATTAACCTTATTGTAAACAAACTTAAATTAGATTAATTACACTCATAGTGCACTGGATCCCACACTAGGGCGACCTATGTCGTAGGATCCAGGCTCCTTGCCAGAAGGGAAGGTAATACCTACATATTTATTTCATGCTACAAACCGCTTAATAATAACTGTAATATCAGAAACTACGCCCATAACCAAAATTTTAATTACTTGCTACATGTTATAGATACCACTGTAAACAACTACAATAATGTGTGTAGTGGGTAGAAGTACCAGGAGCAGAGCCGCTGAGCAAGTCATTCTCGTGATGTGATACTACTGAGTGTGTGTAGTAGTCTATTGGTGTGCGAGTGTTGAGTGTATGTGTTTACCTGGCGATCATGTGGGCTAAGTCCGTATTTTGCCGAAGGTGCGCGATTGTAGTGGAATGTGTGGTGTAGTGTAAATGTAAGAAGTAGGTTAAGTATTAAATAAGAGTTATAAAGTTATATATTTTATAGTATAGCTTGTATTTGTACTTAGGTATGTTCTGAGAATAATTAACAACATGGGTATTAAATAATATATAATATGCATTTATATACAACCATACATACAAATATTTACATTACATATATTCATATTTACATGTATTCTAATAGTATTTCTGTGTTAAGTATTTTACCCATGTGTAGAAATAATATATCTTGCAAAGAAAATTATATGAATAATAATATTGTATAGCTACATATTTAAACAATTGATTAACCCAATAAGGCCTTTATTCAAAATTAATTTATTTACTATATTTTACTATTTTGAGTATATTTTCTGTTTTGTTAAAATCCAAGGTAAATAACCACTCAGTGATCTTTTTTTTACAAATAAATCGTGACGTTTCTAATATTTCCAGTTTCTTGTCAAGAATTTGATAAAGAAATGGTCCTTTAAACAAATAGCAACTTTGTGCAAATACAGTTCTTGTAGCGGGTAGTGGCCAAGAATTACGACGGTCGGACTTTTTCTTGGTGCGAATGGTGTTTGTCATGGCAGTTTTGTGGAATCGAAGTGCTACAGCGATGATGTAAAGTTGGCGAGCGGTGAGATATTTGGTGTCCTGATAGAGTTTGTATGTGGGATACCTAAAAGGTTTTTTGTAAGCCACTTTCAATATGGCTCTTTGAGCTCTTTCTACTTTTATGAAGCGAGTCAAAGCAGCAGAACCCCAGCAAACAATGCAGTAATTAACCACCGACTGACACAAGGCCACATAAACAATTCGTAGCGTTTTATTATCTGCAACAGTACCTAATCTTTTAAAGATGTGCAGCATCTTACGGAGGCGATTTCGCAATGTCATTATGTGGTTTTCAAATGTCAATCTATGGTCAATCACCACACCAAGATATTTAATGTGCTCCACGCATTCCAATTCAGGGCAATTGCAAATTGTTCCCGTGTGTGATCTGCATGAATGTAGTTGAAGTTTGAAACCTCGAGGACGTGATTTTTGGGTAATGTGAAAAGCCATATATTTCGTTTTGCTTGCATTTAGCGTAAGCAGGTTATTTTGTAGCCAGCAAGATATACGAAGCATGCCTTTTTGTGCTATATCAAACACCTCGTTCCAGCTATCACCATAAAATACCAATGCAGTATCGTCTGCAAATGCAAAGAGGTTACCTTTTTCTAGTTGCATTTGGCATAAGTCATTTAGGTAGATTATGAACAGGGTGGGTCCAAGCACACTTCCCTGTGGAATTCCATATGAAACAGCCTCATAGTCACTGAGCTGATTGGAAATGCGTACTCTTTGTTTCCTATCAGCTAAATAAGATATGAACCATTTCAGTGCAATCTCTCTTATCCCCAGAAGCCCTAGTTTCTTCAACAGGATTGGCCAGGACACCGTATCGAATGCCTTGGCCAGATCGAGAAATATACCTAGGCACTTCTTCTTCGAATCGAGATTGCTTGTGACTTGATTGACAAATTCCACAACAGCGTCCTCTGTCGATTTGCCAGTTCTGAACCCAAACTGATTTTCTGATAGTATTTCGTTCTTGTTCAGGAAATCTAAAAGGCGCTTGTTGATAAGTTTTTCCAAAATTTTTGACAAAGATGGCAAAAGTGAAATTGGGCGGTAGTTAGACACTAAAGTTGTGGGGCCAGACTTGTAGATTGGGCAGATGTCAGCTGTTTTGAAGCAGTTCGGTACTATACCTTGCATCATGCTTAAATTACAGACGTGGACTATTGGTGGGGCTAATATATGGACAGCTCGTTTTAGTGTTTCATTGGAACAGAAGAAGACTTTAGACATGAGATAATTTTTCTGATTTCAGAGACATCAGTAGGTGACAAATACAAAGAATTCGCAAGTGAGAATTGAACAGAGACTAGGTTTGATAGCTGTTGTTCAGTTTTACTTAATTTTGTTAAGGTCTTCTGAGCAAGATCATTTCCAATAGATGAAAAAAAAGTGTTCGTCTTATTAAGTGAATCTGTTGCAGAGTTTTCTATCTTAAGGAGATCTTCAGAAGTAGACTTAGTGGGTGAGATGTTACAAATATCTTTGACAGAGTTCCAAAGTTTCCTGCTATTGTTTTTATTGGCTAGCAACTTGTCAGAATCATACTTGTTTTTTTGAATACAAAGTAGTCGATTGTAGAGGTTGCGATAGTTCTTAAATTTTTGTTCGAGAATCAGGTTTTTTGGGTCTTTTTTGGTTTTATGATGGAGAAGGTCTTTTTTCCTGGCACATTTTAACAAGCCCTTTGTCATCCAGGGTTTGATGATGACCTGGGAGCTAGGGACTTTAATTTTTGTCGTGCTAACTTCGATTGCAGATCCAATTTTTTCTACCAAAAACTGAGATGCAATATTAACATCAGTTTCTTCGTAAAAATTATTCCAGTCCACGTTACTCAGGGAAATTATTACGTCATCATAGTTAATTTTTGTAGAAGTTTTCGGCACAGTACATTTTTTTGTAGGAACAGAATGAATACCAGTTATAATGGCGGCATGATCAGTGATTTCTGAGTCGCTAACGATGACGCACGCTGCTTTTTTGCTTCTAATCAGAGAATGGTCTAGACAGTTTTGTTCCCGCGTAGGCCTAACATGCCCAGGAATAAAACCAAGGTGAGCAGTGAGTTCAAGGTAGTCCGATGATTTTCTGTCAACAGAGGTCGATTTGATGTCCACGTTTACGTCTCCTGTTATGATACAAGATGGGGTCGAGATAGACAAAAGGGTACTTTCAAGAGATGCAAGGAAATTACTGATGTTATCTGTCGATGGGCTGCGGTATAGTGCAACAATGCTTATTTCCGTACCTAGTTTCAAAACGAGGCAGTTTGCGTCATTAAAATGTGGTTCACTAACTTCGATATTTAAGCCTTGTTTGGAAAAAATAACTAAGCCGTCATTTTGGTTCCGTAAAATTTTGGATGAATGACAGTTGTAATTTGGGAGATTAATACCTTGGAAATTAATGTCTATCCAAGTCTCTGATAAAATTATAACATCAGGAAGGAATTGCAATCTTGCTAAATAAACTAAGAATTTGTCAAAATTTGCCCGAATACTCCTAATATTTTGGGACAGTATTGTAAGTTGTTTAGTGTGGTCACCCAGGGCTTGCTTACACTCTTCTGCCAGTTCAATTCTAAAGTTATCTATTAAAGTGGTGTTATCAATGCTATCAAGAAAGTCTATATCATTCATTTTTTTTTTCTCATAAAGCAAAACATCTATAGAAACACAGGGACACCTGTGTTTTGATTTTGGCTTTTTTGGTATGAAGAATATGATAAAACATTGACAACACTTTTTCAATACTTAATAAATACCCTACTGAATGGTGATATACTGTGGCAGAGTTGAGGTGCCTACACGCATAATATTCATAAGTGTGAGTAATGCCCCTTTCACTGCAAGATTGACACATCATTTCTATTTGCTGTGAACCAGTTATCGAGCAATCAGATTTAGTTGCAAGGTCGCCAGCGCCGCGAGCACACGCGGTACTCAGAGGTTTACCAAGATTAAATACGTGTGACACTTCAGTATGATGTTGTGTACCTTGTTCGTTAAGTATATTGCTAGGGGGTGTAAGATACGCTTGGGGGGTATGTAACTCGACATAACGGGGATAGTAAGTTCCGTTTAACGCACATACTTTGGGTTTAGCACATATGTGACAATAAATAACAAGTTCGCAGTTGTTTGGGTACGGATTTTTTTTTATATTGGGGTAATCAATATATTCAGTAATAAATAGATACGTTTTTGGTAAGGTCTTAGCGTTAGGTAGATTTAGATAGTATAGTACATAGTGTAAATAAATATAAATATGATAATAACAATGTTGCAATGTAGTTTGTATGTGTGGCTGTTGTAGCGGTAATGGTGTTGTGATAGTAGCAAGTACATTCCCTAGGCTTAGTTTTTGATTTTCTTTAGGTTTGGAGTGCAGCGTAATAAAAAACATAATATACAGTAACATGTGAAAGGCTAGTAAAGTAGTAAAGTATTTACCAAGATTTGAAAAAAGGACAGCATTATAGCTTGTTATATCTAGGTTTAGATCTAACAAACAGCATGCATACACAGAAAACGGATTTAGTCATTGAGAAATTAGTTTTTCAAGATCACTTTCACTGTTGATGCGCAGTTGGGGTGCACCTTCTTCTTTACGCAAGTAGATTCGTCCAAAGGAGACCCAGCAAAAAAAGCCGTGTTTTATTGCAAATTGGCGGGTATGGTAATGCAACTTTCTCGCCTTTTGTGTTAGGTTTTCCGACATATATATGGGATTGCCAGTTGCGGCATCCAAAATATTTGAGGCAATCAGTCGATCTTGTTTATGCTGTTTATTGTATTTCTTGTACGAGCTGAGGAAGCTGTCGCGGGTGATGACGGTCGTGAAATCTACTATAATAGGGTTAATTTCTGCCTTAGTTTTAATTCTGTATATATCTTTGACTTCATTGTTTTGTACAGGTATTCTAAAAAGCCGTGCTGTATTGACAATTATTTTTATTAGGTCGTCTTTTGTTTCTTTTTGCGCTTGAGGGAAGTTTCTAATCTCTAAACTAGTCTTGCGCGCATTGCTGTCAAATATTTCTAATTTATTTTCTAACTGCAAAATATACTGTTGGTCGGCTTTTCTATGTTGTTCGAGATTTTTGATTTTTTCTAAGGCCTCTTCATATTTTGTAGATATAGTCTCCATCGACAACTTGACCTCGCCTATACAGCTTAAAATAGCATCAAATTTAGCTTCTTGTTGATTTTGTAAGGTCAAAAACATGCTCATGATTTCGGATTTGCTAATGTCTTCGGCCACGGGACTATTCTCTTCTCTTTTACGTTTTGCAATGTTTGTGCTTCTCAAAGTGATGTTGGGAGCGGAAGAAGCCCCGCTCATACCAGGCACTTCACCAATTTGAGATACTTGCGAGTCAGATGGATAGTGTTGCAAAGGTGATGCAAAAGCAGTGAATACAGGTGATGCATTTGCTGGCGGTGGGCTGTGATTTATCGGCATTATGGATTTCTCAGTAGGTTGCCTTGGTTGAGAGCGAGGAGCAGATTATGGTAACACTACCAAACAAGCACGCAGTCGCCGCGGTCAATACCAGGCTCGCAGGGCATACGAAGCTACTTGTGTGCTGTAATGAAATGACAGCCACCGGCCAGTGTGAGAGGTAATATCACATCGGTCGGATCGCTTATTTAATGCTATAATAGAATTGGATCATTAGCTGATCTACCTCCCTCCCCTTGAAGGATTTAGCTACTGGAGAAGAATTCAACGCGCGTGCCCCTGTGTCGTGGTATAAGAAAAATTTTACCTACATGTAGTCGAGACATCATACATTTCATTGCACAATTTTAGACTTAAGCGTCTAAGCAAATATGGCGAAAATGGATTATCAGCAACTGAGATGCATTGTTCTCGCTTCACTCTATAAGCCCGTCACCCGCTAACGTTTCGACTTTATTCCCATACGTATTAGGTCGAAACTTTAGTGAACACCTCTTCTCCCGTGCCTCACGTAAAGCTGACAGAATATACATTTGTAGTGCGTTTCTAGTACGGAAATAAAACTTCTCTGGCCCTCCCCCACCCCATCAATGAATAAAATACCAAATAAGAGTACATGAAGATCACTCCAGAGCAATAATTTCTCTCTAATAGCGGCTTCACATTAGAGGCGTGGCGTGAATTCACGCGCGAATTTACGGCACAAATCGTGCCCTCCAGTCACGAGATGCTAATAACGGCTTCACCTTAGTGCGGTGAAGCTCCGTAAACAGGCGTGAACGAGAATGTGGACGGTTTTTGCAGGGTTCACGCGCGTTCACGCTTATTCCCCGATCAGTCCGTATTGTGTCCCGCGACAAAAGGTTCGCACTTCCATCTATTATGGCAAATACGCGCCATGACTTCACATTCATGGGATTCCAATAGTCATTCGTGAAACTCGCCGTGAAATAAGCGCGGGGTTTTTGCATCTGGCAGTACATTTTCAAAATGGTAATGCTCTAAAAAAAGCATTTCAGTTTGGTTATTCCAAACATTCACGCGCATCTCTATTTAAGCGCGTGCGCAGGGAGTGCACAGCACATGTCCATACACTTTTTTAGTCAGGAGTAAACTGGCAAGGGACCGTGAATGTAGATAAGTATGCGTGAATGCAAAGGAGGCACGAACCCTATATCGTAGGACAAAATACCGACTCTGGTCGGGGAACAGGCGTGAACGTGTGTGAACCCCACGAAAACCGTCCACATTCCCGTTCACGCCTGCTTAGGGGGCTTCACGGCACTAATGTGGAGCCGCTGTAACGCATAATTCTGGCACAGTCCAACACGGAATATTGGTACCTCAACTCATAGGAGGTGCCCCCGCTCAAATATGCCTGAACTTCGGAGTAACACGCCTTGGTAATGCTAAGCTATGACCTGACATCTATGAGTTGCACATTTATCACATGAGCACGAAATCTGCAATTTCTATGTATATGTTTGTGCTGAGATAAATACGATAAATCACAAGACTTTTGATGGGAATCGATTTTGTTGGCAAATAAGCGGTGCAGCAGCGACCGCAGCACAAGTGAAATGACGGCCATATAGTTACCTTCAGACGCAAGTCGTCGCGCAGCTCCATGTCCTCGACGAAGTCGGTGAGGTCCAGCGCCTTCTTGTACTCGTACTCGGAGAGCGCCGCGCTCTCGCTCTCCGCGTACATCTGCAACAACGCGACGAGAGTCAACTCGTGTTCAGGGGGTTTATGGTGTTGTACCAGCCTTTTAATACTCCGCTGCTGAACCTAGGGTTTACCCACTATGCCATAATTTAACAACTATGTAATCATAATTTATACAATCGGCTAGTGTTTCGGCCAGGGGGCTATGTCTTCGCCTAAACGCACTACCGGCACTATGAACGGATACAATAAACCCACACTGACCTGACTCTCCAGTGAAGTCTGATGCGCACGTCCTGGGTCGCCGATCTTCTCTGCTAACGTGGGAAGAATATCAGCTATTCTACGAGCCGTCACGCACCAATTAATGTCATAGAGTTATTATTATCACAAATGTTTCACAAAATTATAGTTCGCGGAAAGGTCTTATGATCAACACTTACTTATCACTTTAGGACATAAAAATGTTCCAAAGAATAGTTTATTAGATAATATGTTTCAGATGTAGGGACAATAAGTCTTAAGGACGAACTGACGACCGCGACGTGCATGCGTGTGTACGCGCTCGCTGTTAGTCGTCGAATGAGTGGCCGCACGCGCCGATCCCGCTATGTCGGCGAGATCAAAAGGACCGCGGCGCCTTTAGTTAACGCTACGCGGTTCTCCCCGTAGCTTGACGGATAGTTCAAAGGCGAGCTTGCGTCAGGCAGGCTTGCATCCGAATCATATAGCCCAAGTATGTACAATGCGGCGCAAACAGCTAGTTTTCGGAATTTATGAACGGAATTTCACACCACTGGCTTTTTGGTGAAGGAAAACATTGTGAGGCAACCTGCATACGTCCGTTGAAGAAATTTGATGGCGTGTATGAATTCATCAACTCGCACTGGGCCAGCGTGGTGAATATGGCCCAATCAACCTTCGTAGGTAGACCTATGTCTTGCAGTGGACTATTAAAATGGCTGGCACGGTACGCCGAACGGGGGTAATCAAGACAATTTTTTATGTTTTACAGACAAGGGGCCTGATTCTGTATCGACAAAACGTAACTTAACGCGGTAAGTAATTTTTTTTGATAAATGTAAAATTACGTTAAAATAAATTATAAACTGAGTTTAAGTTATCCTATTTAAAAAATAAGTAATTTTCATACTAATTTCTTAAAAACAAAGAGCACGTTAGAGCGCGTAACATGCTTGTTTTCATACAGAATCACACACAAGATTAGATAGTAGACAAGCTATAGAGAAAGAATCTAGAGTTTGAAACAGCGCACCTGCACGAGTATCTCCGGAGGCAGCACGCGGCTGTCCTCCTCCAGGCCGCGGTTGATGCGGATGTCCCGCGGCAGCGCCTCGTGCTGCTCGGCCAGCGCCAGGCGCCGCTCGAGCCGCGCGCCGAGCGCGGGCTCCGGCTCGCGGCTCCCCGGCTCGTCGGGGGACGCCGCCAGCAGGCACAGCTTGCCGAGCGACGCTGCCGTCTGCGGAGGGAAAAAAAAAAACAGTTTCTTAATAATTATCAAAAAAAAGAAATTCGGTTTACGGAGTATAATTGTAGTGATACGAGGACGGACGATATTTTTAGTGATAACGTCATAAGAAAATATTGTTGAATCAAAAACTAAAACAAGCCTGAAACTGAACGCTTAGGCCGATCGTGCTTCTCTATCGGTTGTTCCGCGCTCGCGCTTGCTGCAGTTTATGCGAAATGCGACGTGTTTTCGTGCGTGCAGCCGGCGTTCATCGATTTATAAGATATTAGTTTTTACCCGCGGTTTCGCCCGCATACGCAATATATTATGATAATTTATAGCCTGTGTGTTATTCTGATATATAAGATATATTATTGCAAAGTTTCATCTCAATCTGTTCAGTAGTTTTTGCGTGAAAGAGTAACAAACATCCTTCCATTCATTCTCACAAACTTTGCGTTTATAATATTAGTAGGATTATCTCAATATTTTGTCGGCTTACAACCCTAACACCAAGGTAACCCTATTTAAGGCGGAGTGCCTCCATACAAATTTCACTTGACCTTCTTTCGTAACCTGCTATGATTTTCAACTTATTATTACTTAAGATAGACCTAATCTTGGCTTTTACATTGGCGATTTCAATAATATGATCATTTTATAGCCGAGAAATACATTATTTCAATCCAAAAATTCGGCTAATTTTACATTTGTAGTAGTGCAAGTTTTACTAGCACGTCATAATAGTTGACGTAGATTTTGAATGCTAAAAACGACGTTGTCAGACTGTGCAATGCAAGAATAGAGCGGCGCTATATCGCAGTGTTGGCGCGACGCGACGTTGCCGCTTCGCGTGAAAACATTTTTTAGCATAATTATAATCAAAAGTACAAAAAACAAGTTGTTTTCTTTACAAGCTATTATTTAATTTCTTCACCTGTCCTGATGTCCGCTTACCGACTGAGCTGAAATTTTGCATACATATGTAAATCGCGTGACAATGCCAAATTATGATGATATAGTGCTGAGCTGATGATGGAGCTGGATGACGGTCAAAGGAACTTTACAATGAAATTACACAACCTCAGAGAGATCATCGTAGAGCATCGTAGAGTTTGACCTTTTTTGAATCGTCTTGACGAGTAGTTTATTTTTCAATGGTAACCAGGGTCAGATGATGGAGCAGGCAGAGTCATATGAACTCGGTATTGACATGACATAACCCCACCGAGTTTTAGCTCGTTTGATTAGTGTTGGCGAACAATTTATTTTTAGATGGTTGTCAGGCTCTGATCTGATGAACTCAGAAAATAAATGACGCAACCCCATCGAGTCTCCGCGCGTTTGTTTTGTCTTGACAAGCACTTTGGTGCTAGATGGTAACCAGGATCTGATGATGGAGCTGGAAAGTGGATTTAAAAACTCAGTAATAAAACGACATAGCTCCATCGAGTATGGACTTGTCTGATTTTCTGGTCAGGGTCTGGTGATGGAGCCATAGGAACTCAGTGATTAAATGACATAACCTCATCGAGTATGGGCTCGCTAGCTTGGCCTTGACGAGCACTTTGGTGCTAGATGGTAACCAGGGTCTGATGATGGAGCTGGAAGGTGGATTTAGGAACTAAGTAATGAAACTACATATCTCTATCGAATATGGACTCATCTGATTTATCATGACGAGTACTTAGGTACTAGACGGTAACCAGGGTCTGATGATGAAGCTGGAAGGTGACCATAGGAACTCGGTAATTAAATGACGTCACCCCATCCAGTCGGGTCGTTCCCGTAAGTTCTACCATTAGTTCTACTAGTAGAACTAGCGGCATTACAGGTGTCACAGTAACAGCTGTCAAATTTCATAGTGATTTATCTCGGTTATTTTCGATTGTAGAACACTGCTGTCTTCACAAAAGTGATAGAGCTTGACAAGATCTACATTTCGGATGACAGCTGTCAAACTTCAAAGTGATTTATCTCGGTTATTTTCGATTGTAGAACACTGCTGTCTTCACAAAAGTGATAGAGCTTGACAAGATCTACATTTCGGATGACAGCTGTCAAACTTCAAAGTGATTTATCTCGGTTATTTTCGATTGTAGAACACTGCTGTCTTCACAAAAGTGATAGAGCTTGACAAGATCTACATTTCGGATGACAGCTGTCAAACTTCAAAGTGATTTATCTCGGTTATTTTCGATTGTAGAACACTGCTGTCTTCACAAAAGTGATAGAGCTTGACAAGATCTACATTTCGGATGACAGCTGTCAAACTTCAAAGTGATTTATCTCGGTTATTTTCGATTGTAGAACACTGCTGTCTTCACAAAAGTGACAGAGCTTGACAAGATCTACATTTCGGATGACAGCTGTCAAACTTCAAAGTGATTTATCTCGGTTATTTTCGATTGTAGAACACTGCTGTCTTCACAAAAGTGATAGAGCTTGACAAGATCTACATTTCGGATGACAGCTGTCAAACTTCAAAGTGATTTATCTCGGTTATTATCGATTGCAGACCACCGTTGTCTTCACAAAAGTGATAGAGCTCGACAAGATCTACATTTCGGATGACAGCTGTCAAACTTCAAAGTGATTTATCTCGGTTATTTTTGATTGTAGAACACTGCTGTCTTCACAAAAGTGATAGAGCTTGACAAGATATACATTTCGGATGACAGCTGTCAAACTTCAAAGTGATTTATCTCGGTTATTTTCGATTGTAGAACACTGCTGTCTTCACAAAAGTGATAGAGCTTGACAAGATCTACATTTCGGATGACAGCTGTCAAACTTGAAAGTGATTTATCTCGGTTATTTTCGATTGTAGAACACTGCTGTCTTCACAAAAGTGATAGAGCTTGACAAGATCTACATTTCGGATGACAGCTGTCAAACTTCAAAGTGATTTATCTCGGTTATTATCGATTGCAGACCACCGTTGTCTTCACAAAAGTGATAGAGCTCGACAAGATCTACATTTCGGATGACAGCTGTCAAACTTCAAAGTGATTTATCTCGGTTATTTTTGATTGTAGAACACTGCTGTCTTCACAAAAGTGATAGAGCTTGACAAGATATACATTTCGGATGACAGCTGTCAAACTTCAAAGTGATTTATCTCGGTTATTTTCGATTGTAGAACACTGCTGTCTTCACAAAAGTGATAGAGCTTGACAAGATCTACATTTCGGATGACAGCTGTCAAACTTCAAAGTGATTTATCTCGGTTATTTTCGATTGTAGAACACTGCTGTCTTCACAAAAGTGATAGAGCTTGACAAGATCTACATTTCGGATGACAGCTGTCAAACTTCAAAGTGATTTATCTCGGTTATTATCAATTGTAGAATCCTGCTGTCTTCACAAAAGTGATAGAGCTCGACAAGATCTACATTTCGGATGACAGCTGTCAAACTTCAAAGTGATTTATCTCGGTTATTATCAATTGTAGAATACTGCTGTCTTCACAAAAGTGATAGAGCTCGACAAAATCTACATTTCGGATGACAGCTGTCAAACTTCAAAGTGATTTATCTCGGTTATTATCGATTGCAGACCACCGTTGTCTTCACAAAAGTGATAGAGCTCGACAAGATCTACATTTCGGATGACAGCTGTCAAACTTCAAAGTGATTTATCTCGGTTATTTTTGATTGTAGAACACTGCTGTCTTCACAAAAGTGATAGAGCTTGACAAGATATACATTTCGGATGACAGCTGTCAAACTTCAAAGTGATTTATCTCGGTTATTTTCGATTGTAGAACACTGCTGTCTTCACAAAAGTGATAGAGCTTGACAAGATCTACATTTCGGATGACAGCTGTCAAACTTCAAAGTGATTTATCTCGGTTATTTTCGATTGTAGAACACTGCTGTCTTCACAAAAGTGATAGAGCTTGACAAGATCTACATTTCGGATGACAGCTGTCAAACTTCAAAGTGATTTATCTCGGTTATTATCAATTGTAGAATACTGCTGTCTTCACAAAAGTGATAGAGCTCGACAAGATCTACATTTCGGATGACAGCTGTCAAACTTCAAAGTGATTTATCTCGGTTATTATCGATTGCAGACCACCGTTGTCTTCACAAAAGTGATAGAGCTCGACAAGATCTACATTTCGGATGACAGCTGTCAAACTTCAAAGTGATTTATCTCGGTTATTTTTGATTGTAGAACACTGCTGTCTTCACAAAAGTGATAGAGCTTGACAAGATCTACATTTCGGATGACAGCTGTCAAACTTCAAAGTGATTTATCTCGGTTATTTTCGATTGTAGAACACTGCTGTCTTCACAAAAGTGATAGAGCTTGACAAGATTACATTTCGGATGACAGCTGTCAAACTTCAAAGTGATTTATCTCGGTTATTTTCGATTGTAGAACACTGCTGTCTTCACAAAAGTGATAGAGCTTGACAAGATCTACATTTCGGATGACAGCTGTCAAACTTCAAAGTGATTTATCTCGGTTATTATCAATTGTAGAATACTGCTGTCTTGACAAAAGTGATAGAACTCGACAAGATCTACATTTCGGATAAAAGCTGTCAAACTTCAAAGTGATTTATCTCGGTTATTATCGATTGTAGATTATTACTGTCTTTCATCATTCAATTTTTTCATATTTCAATCACTTTGAAGTTTGACAGCTGTCATCCGAAATGTAGATCTTGTCGAGGTCTATCACTTTTGTGAAGACAGCAGTGTTCTACAATCGAAAATAACCGAGATAAATCACTTTGAAGTTTGACAGCTGTCATCCGAAATGTAGATCTTGTCAAGCTCTATCACTTTTGTGAAGACAGCAGTGTTCTACAATCGAAAATAACCGAGATAAATCACTTTGAAGTTTGACAGCTGTCATCCGAAATGTAATACCTTGTCAAGCTCTATCACTTTTGTGAAGACAGCAGTGTTCTACAATCGATAATAACCGAGATAAATCACTTTGAAGTTTGACAGCTGTCATCCGAAATGTAGATCTTGTCGAGCTCTATCACTTTTGTGAAGACAACGGTGGTCTGCAATCGATAATAACCGAGATAAATCACTTTGAAGTTTGACAGCTGTCATCCAAAATGTAGATCTTGTCGAGCTCTATCACTTTTGTAAAGACAGCAGTGTTCTACAATCAATAATAATCGAGATAAATCACTTTGAAGTTTGACAGCTGTCATCCGAAATGTAGATCTTGTCGAGCTCTATCACTTTTGTGAAGACAGCAGTGTTATACAATCAATAATAATCGAGATAAATGACTTTGAAGTTTGATAGCTGTCATCCGAAATGTAGATCTTGTCGAGCTCTATCACTTTTGTGAAGACAGCAGTGTTCTACAATCGATAATAACCGAGATAAATCACTTTAAAGTTTGACAGCTGTCATTTGAAATGTTGATCTCGTCAAGATCTATCACTTTTGTGAAGACATCAATGGTCTAGAATCAATAATATGCGAGATCACTTTGAAGTTTGACAGCTGTCTCCTATGCCACCTGTCAAACGACCAGTTCTACTAGTAGTACTAATAGTAGAACTTACAGGAACGTTCTGACTCGATGCGGTTATGTCGTTTAATTACTGAGTCTCTATGGTCACCTTCCAGCCTCATCATCAGACCCTGGGTACCATCTAGCGCCAAAGTACTCGTCAAGACGAAACAAACGAGCCAAGACTTGATGGAGCTATGTCGTGTAATTACTAAGTTTCTATGACCACCTTCGAGCTCCATCATCAGAGCCTGGTTACCATCTAGCACCAAACTACTCGTCGTGACTATTCAAATGAGCCCAAACTCGATGAGACTGTGTCGTTTCATTGCGATGTTCCTTTGGCCAGCAACCTTCCAGCTTTATCATCTGATCAGTAATCATAATATTTCATTGTCACGCGATTCGCATATCATGCATACTATGCAACTAACTGGGAACAAATTATTAGGTAATCTATGTACAATAAATAAAGAAAAAAAATCTTCTGCAAAACTGAATATTCCGAATCTAAGATTCGAACTCAGTACTTCAGATTGGAAATCCTTCACATCACAGTACAACTTTGCTATTTGGGAAGACGACAACGTGACCAATTTTGATGTATAGTTATTACTGTTTATTTCATTTGCTAGTGTGTGTGTTTTGTTTACACGCACGAGAGTAGATCTTTTCATTAACCTTTTCTCAGGAGTTTAGGTACCAAAAGTTTCAATTGTGTTTTATACGCCTAAAGAATGAAAGGAAATATTCTCAAAAATACTTTAAATTTGTTATTTCTCGCTAAATAATGAAAAATAAATAAATAACATTAGTTTCGAAGAAATGGCGCCATCTCCCGGATTAAGTTGCTTAGCTCCACGTGTCAAATTCCCTTAAGAACGAAAATTGTTTAAGTATATAGTTCGGGACCAAAATTGTAGATGGCGCTGTCCATTCTTAAAACGCACAAGCGTTTTTCACCTAGCATCTAAGTATTGTTTAAGGTTTGGAAGTATTTGTAGTCTTCAGGTGGATACGAAAGACATTCGTATTGCTATAGGCCAAATTGTTTCATTTGTACCTCCGTGTACAAATTTTGATCCGGCTCGAAGGACCAAAATTTGTACACGGAGGTACAAATGAAACAATTTGGCCTATAGCAATACGAATGTCTTTCGTATCCACCTGAAGACTACAAATACTTCCAAACCTTAAACAATACTTAGATGCTAGGTGAAAAACGCTTGTGCGTTTTAAGCATGTACAACGCCATCTACAATTTTGGTACCGAAACTTTACACATTATGATAGGAGCAACTCGCTTGCGCGTTTTAAGAATGGACAGCGCCATCTACAATTTTGGTCCCGAACTATATACTTAAACAAAAATATTGAAATGTAACCGCGCCTGTTGACGGAATCGATTTCCTCGTCGCCAATTTGATCCAGTAGTGCTGCAGTAGCCTGCGAGCGCGCGAGGACGAGCGCAGTGCCAACCAGACAGCGAGGCACGAACCTAGCTTCACTTCTCCCGCCTTCCTCTCCCGTAGCGCCACTCACCATCATCCTGTCGACCGACCCCGTCTCCTCGTCGGCGATGTCAGCCAGCAGCTCCGCCGCGGCGCGCGGTCGCTGCGCAGCGAGCGCGTGTAGGGCCGCGAGCGGCGCGCGCGCGGGCGCAGCGCGCAGCCAGGCGGCCAGGCGCGGCCCGGGCCGCAGCTTGCGCGCCAGCAGCGCCACGGTCGGTCCGCCGTGACTCGCCAGCCACGAGTACGCCGTCTCCGCCATACCCTGCACACGCACACGATATTACAAACTGTCGTTGCATACACCACACACATGAATCACACTAGAGACAGCGACATAAGCATCCACTATACATTTCCAACAACGGTGTGTCCAAGCCGGTCGGCTTGGAAGCGAGTCGACATGTCCCGCTGCTGCACGCACAGCTGCACGAGCAGCTCGCTCACACGGCACATGTCGGCTCGAGCCAGCTCACCTCGTGTTGGTACTTGTCGATGTAGTGCTGCAGCAACTCCATGTCCTGCTGCTGCACGCACAGCTGCACGAGCAGCTCGTGGTCGCGGAATGAGTCCGCCAGCGCCAGCGCGCGCTCCGTGTTGCCTTCCTCCACTGCAACAACAATACATCATTTTAATATTTCTGGGTTGACCGATTGGCAACCATACATAAAAATGTCTAAATGCGTTTTCCACGCTATGTCTCGGTGATCATATCTACAAATGTTCCGGCAGCGAGGCCGCGCTCTCTGCCACTCACCGAACGGCATGATAAGGTCCCTCCGCACGCGGTCAGCGTGCGCGCGCGGCAAGGGCGCGGCGTCGCGCAGCACCGCGCGCGCCAGCGACGCCGCGCTCTCCACTACTTGCGCGCGTAGCGACGCGTCCTGACACGCGCGCGCGCATTCCCTGTAATGTGAGGATTATACTTAAAGCGCTGCTGCATCAATACCAGCCGGCATTTAAATCAAGCATGCATTAAAAACAGTGATACTGCCGACAGAAGCGAAAACGTGGAACGTGTCGGTTACGCTAAGGACTCACGAAGCAGTTCTCTCCCGTGCCCGCCGCGGAGCCGGAACGGCGGTTTTATTTCTACACTCACGCGACAGGTTATTGGCGGGAGATGATCGTTAGACGGGCAATTATAAGACGGGTGGTTAAGAGAGAAGCCACGTCGCCGCTGCACCGGCGCTGTACCACGGCGACCAGTGTTGCCTTAGACACTGATAACATCTAGAATTCTAGACAGCTGTCAAACTTCAAAGTAATTTATCTCGATAATTATCGATTCTAGACTACTGCTATCTTCATAAAGTTCATGTCACGATTGATATCGAATTCAATGTGCTTTGTAATTTATTATCATTGTAAACTATATTTGACATGGACGTAATAATTTTGTGTGTGTGTTTTTTTGTGATATGTAATTTATTATTATTGCTAACCAAATTTGACATTGACGTAATGTAAGTAATATTTATTATTTATCATTAGTGTAATTGGTTACTGTTACCGTGCTAATTTGATATAAATAAATAAATAAATAAATAAAAGTGATAGAGCTCAACGAGATCTACATTTTGGCTGACAGCTGTCAAAGTGATTTATCTCGGTTATTACGAGGCGGCACTAAACATTTCGGGAATCAAGGAAGTGACAAAATATTACTATTTAAAAATGTATTTATTGCTTTTCGAAGTATTCTCCGCGAAATTTGACACATTTTCCATGCGTTGGAACCAATCATTGAAGAAACCATTCCATTCGGAAGTTGGGGTCTCCAAAATGGCCGTTTTGTAGGCGTCCACAGCTTCTTCAGGTGACGAAAATCTCTGACCACGCAATTTATTCTTTATTTTAGGGAAAGTATAGAAATCATTAGGGCTTAGGTCGGGGCTGTACGGCGGATGGTCTAATAATTCTATGTTTTCTTGCTCTAAAAACTCTTTTGTTCTGTTCGCGGTGTGAGAACTCGCATTGTCGTGATGGAGGATGATGCGGCGGTTGCAGTTCTCTTTACGGAGTTCAGAAACGACCTGTGGCTAACAAATGCTAGCATACCATTTTGCGTTAACCGTTCTTTGTCCCTGAAGAGGAATAGTCGCAACATGGCCGGTTTTGGAGACAAACGTGGCTACCATTTTTTTTGCAACACTCCGTGAACGAACAATTTTTGTTAAAGCTAACAAAAATTGTTCGTTCACGAACAGTGTCGTGTGTCACTCATTTTCGAACACCCACACTTGTGACTGGTTTTTTGTTTCCGGTTCGTACGTGTATATCCAGGATTCGTCACCTGATACGATGTTGTATACAGCATTTGAGGATCCTGCGTGAAATCTTTCGAGAGTTCTGACGCACCAAGTAACGCGAGCCGCATTTTGCTCTTCACAGAGCGAATGCGGTATCCATCGGGAAAACAACTTTTTTACACCTAATTGTTCATGCAAGATTATTTGTATTTGACTCATGCCAATGTCTAAAGTTGCCTGAATTTCGCGGTATGTCACATGTCGATCTTCCTCAATCAGCTTACGCACAGCATCAACGTTTTCTTTGGTGACTGCAGTTTTTGGACGACCTTGACGGGGATCATCACTGAGCTTGACACGTCCACGTAGAAATTCAGCAAACCAGCGATAAATTGTGGTTTTGGATGGGGCTTCATCATCAAATGCAGAAATCATCCGGTCAACACACTGTTTTTGTGTTAAATCACTTCGAAAGTCATAATAAATCATCGCTCTTGAATTTTCTCGAGTCAATTCCATTTTCTCAACGACTAAACAAGTTTGACAAAACCTTGTGACAAGACCTTCTCGGTTTCTTTTTTTAAATAAATGGTATGCAATTTTTAAAACCAAGGAGTTTTTAACTAAAAAGATTTTAATATGATAGGAACATATCGATGCTCTATCACTTTTGTGAAGACAGCTGTAGTCTAGATACGATAATAACCATTGAGGAATGATAATAACCGAGATACATCACTTTTAAGTTTGACAGCTGTCATCCGAAATGTAGATCTCGTTGAGTTCTATCACTTTTGTGAAGACAACAGACGGCTGTTTAAAATCAAAACCTAGTAAATCGAATTTACAAAAATGTCTAGGAGAGCGAAAAAATAGGTTACTCACTTTGAATGCTTGCCGTAACAAAATTAATAATGATATCAACATGGTTGTTATTTTAAAAGATGCGGGATATAGTCTATTCTAAACTGGTATAGTTAAAAGTCTGAAAAGCCTTATTGTACCTTTCAAATAACCCTCACTGTGTTTTTTTTTGTCTCAGCAACTGAATCTTAGCTTTCATGCCAAATTCAAAACCTAGTAACTTCAACTACTAGGTTATCAAGTTGTTTTTTTGTGGGATTATAGTTGAATAAGCATTTTCATAAAACCAAGTGTGAATTATTTCATATAGAAATATGAAATAATTCTTCCGCAAACTTCCTATTCATGACAGTCAAAGTGTTTAGGAGTAAAACAACAGTTTACGCTTCTTACCATTATATTCTATTCAACCTTTACAAATTAAGCGATAAAAGTCAGCATAGCACTACATTTCTTTTAAGCCTCTATACATTTTCGTAAGTCACTATTTGTCCATTAGTAATCAAATCGACGGAATTGTCGCTTACGGGGAGATCCAACCAAAATTTTCTTCTATTTGGAGGCATCAGGGGGACCAATTTTGAAATAATGCCTTCTTTTTTAACTGATTTCACACCTCGAGGTTGATTATTAGTAGCAGGGGGAAGGATCTTGCAGTCATATCTCTGAGTCAAGAAATTTAACTCTTTATAGGACTCTTCAAAATCTTTCTTGTAGAAAACGTTTAGAGATCCTTTTACAAACTTGGCTTCAACTACCGAGTTCAGCAAAAATGTGTGAAGAGGATCGTCAGCTGTTGTTTTTTTAGGTATGCGTTTCTTCTTCACCCATTCGTATGATGTTTGCACCTCGATTACATCAATATGCGATCTACAATTCGCAATAATAGATTTGTAGTCATCGTAATCATACATGGCATCTCGGCGCCTCAGTTCTCTTTCAATATTGCCATGTACGCCGTCAGCACTCATGTGAGTGTGACCCTTTGTGAGGAACTTTAAAGTTATAATCTTGATATTAAAGCATCCGGCATTAACGATTGTTACCAGAGCAGTAAACAAAATCCAATTTTTGTTTTGTCCAGTACAATTGTCACACCACAGAGTGATTGCTTTCAGGTCTCTTTCCGATTGAAGAAAAGCCATCAAAGCATAAATTATATTATTGGCATTTCGACCTATCAAAGCTTCATGCCACACAATACATTTGCTATTAATCTGTGCGTCTTTGCATAGTGGAGCGAATGTCAAATTAAAAGCTACGAGACGGCTCAAAAAGAACGAATCTTTTGTTTTCGGCATATCTGATATCAAAGTAACTTTCTGAAGATCCATCGAGTAATAACGTACGACAGTATTGTTTCCTTTAGCTCCATCTTCTTTGTAGTTCTTTATTGCTTTTTCAGCCTTTTCTTTATGCTGTTTATAATCATTACGAGTGCTCTCTAAAACTTCTTCATCCTCATTTTTCATCTTTTCTTCGAACACCCCGCATTCAACACATTGATCTCCTTTAGGATACTTAAGAGAAACTTTCAAGGATTTCATTGTGCCTCTGTACGTTTCAATTGAACACTTGAAATCTGGATTTTTTGTTTTAAAATCATCATGCATAGACTGTAGCGTGAGTCTCCGTGGTAAATACCTCGTCAGAGGAGCATTGTTTCTTCTGTAGTGACTTAATGCCGGGTTGTAGCTCATGATGTGCTCTTCGATTGGGGTCCTTGATAATTTTGGTTTCTTCCCTCCCTGATTTTCTTTCACTTTTTGGAAGAAGGGTTTTCGTTTCAAAGCTCTACTAATTAATTTTGGCTATGCTAACGCGGTTAGTAACACGATTTAGTTAAACTTGTAAATAAAATAAACTAAACTCAAGAAAACACATTCATAAGCAAAGATTTTAGTCAATATTTATTTTTAGCAATATTGCGTTTAATGTATTTGAATCATACCACGATATATTCACTTTGGGGTAATATTTTGGGTTTTGATTGTTTATTCAATAATTTGTTAGAAAATTACTTTAGTTGTTTCATACCTGCTTTTTTCTTGGTTCTCCAGGGCACTTATCAGCCGTTTTGAACGGTAAAATTGATAAAAACTCATTTTTATAAAATAAATCAGAGAGCGACCATAACCTTGCGCCAGCGTCACAGGACTTACTGACGCAAATCCTAACGGTTTTTTGCGGTGTTGCCAAATTGATAGCCCAGCAAGAATATTTCACAAATTAATAACCTAGTAAGTGAGTCGGGTTACTAGGTGGTTTAAATTTGTAAACCGAGTTACTATGTTATAAATCTGATTATTGTAGACTTTTTGATCCATTTTACAAATTGCTCCGAAATGCTAAAAAATATTTTCGGTAATTGATATGAAAATGGGTGTTCTAAGAACTTGGGGTTGTAGGTATGGGTCTAGTAAGTCCAAAAATGCAAAATAACGTTTCTTGGAAAAATCAGGGGTTACTAGGTTTTGAATTTGGACAGCCGAGTAGTCTAGAATCGATAATGACCGAGATAAATCACTTTGAAGGGGTGCTTCAGACATGCGCGTAAAACGGGGGGCGAAGTCGCCGCACACAGCGCCGTATTGTGTATGCAAGTGTGTGCTGGACGCGACACACGGGTACGTAGTATTATTATATCTTCTTTGACACGGGTTACCGTAATTCAATGCAGTATTTGGATAAAATGAATCTTAGAAAAACTAAGCAAGCTGTTTTTGGAATTTTACAGAAACTCTAAAATTAATTCAGAAATTGATTTAATTATCCAGTTTTTCTAATGACGCCGTTCAGGCTAACATTCAGTATGATATTTTTTATATTTGAATCAATATCATTCGTCCTCTCACAACACGCATTCAAAAGTACTCGTTATCGTGTTTCTCGGCCCGACGCCTCATCTTAAACGATTAGTTAAAGAGTTAACCGCGGCACGATTTTACTAGTAGACCGCCGCGCGCCGGCGCAGCGGGAGCCAGAAACAACCGTGCACCCCGCGGGTGTAAAATCTTATCGTGAGATCTGTTTTTATTCTTATAAATATACTAGCGACCCACCCGACTTCGCAAAAGTTTAATATGTATAAACCTTCTTCTTAAATCACTCTATGTATAAAAAAACCGCATCGAAACCCGTTGCGTAGCTTTTAAGATATAAACATACATAGGGAAAGACAGCGGGAAGTGACTTTGTTTTATACTATGTAGTGATCTGCGTACAGAAATTGTTGCGCGGGCGCGGCTAGACACCACGCCGTTGGTTGTTAGCCTAGGAACATTTCCCAGTGGACACATTACTCACTGCAAGAACATGAACACAAACAGTAGTGAATAATGCACAGAGGACGAGATGGCGCGACTCACGTGACGGCCCGCTTGACGAGCTCCACCAGAGCGGGCAGCAGCGCGCGCGGCCCGAGCTGCGGCGGCGTGGCGCAGCCCCACTGGATGCGGCACTTCTCCATCTCACTCAGCACATTCTGGAATCAACATCATTTCTACTTATATTATCCACTCTTTTATCCTCGAGTATCTAAGGCAGTCTGTCTCGTGCTGATATACAGTAACAATACTAAAATAAAGACTAGTGACATTGTATATGTGTGAGTCAGTAGTGTTTATGACGCGCAGCGTGGAACAAAGTGCGCGCGCGGAACTCGCGTGTTACGTGCGCGGAGCCATACCTCAGCTGCCGGGACTGACTTCCACTTCCTCGTCCGTCTCCACGGACACTACCTAAAATATCTTAAAGTGTCGTGAGTGGAGACGCACTACACTGCGTTTCGGCTAGTGTGTCCAACAAACGCGCCACACTCGTCGTTTCGGCTAGTGTGTCCAACAGACGCGTCACACTCGTCGTTTCGGCTAGTATGTCCAACAGACGCGTCACACTCGTCGTTTCGGCTAGTGTGTCCAACAGACGCGTCACACTCGTCGTTTCGGCTAGTGTGTCCAACAGACGCGTCACACTCGTCGTTTCGGCTAGTGTGTCCAACAGACGCGCCACACTCGTCGTTTCGGCTAGTGTGTCCAACAGACGCGTCACACTCGTCGTTTCGGCTAGTGTGTCCAACAGACGCGTCACACTCGTCGTTTCGGCTAGTGTGTCCAACAGACGCGTCACACTCGTCGTTTCGGCTAGTGTGTCCAACAGACGCGTCACACTCGTCGTTTCGGCTAGTGTGTCCAACAGACGCGTCACACTCGTCGTTTCGGCTAGTGTGTCCAACAGACGCGTCACACTCGTCGTTTCGGCTAGTGTGTCCAACAGACGCGTCACACTCGTCGTTTCGGCTAGTGTGTCCAACAGACGCGTCACACTCGTCGTTTCGGCTAGTGTGTCCAACAGACGCGTCACACTCGTCGTTTCGGCTAGTGTGTCCAACAGACGCGTCACACTCGTCGTTTCGGCTAGTGTGTCCAACAGACGCGTCACACTCGTCGTTTCGGCTAGTGTGTCCAACAGACGCGTCACACTCGTCGTTTCGGCTAGTGTGTCCAACAGACGCGTCACACTCGTCGTTTCGGCTAGTGTGTCCAACAGACGCGCCACACTCGTCGTTTCGGCTAGTGTGTCCAACAGACGCGTCACACTCGTCGTTTCGGCTAGTGTGTCCAACAGACGCGCCACACTCGTCGTTTCGGCTAGTGTGTCCAACAGACGCGTCACACTCGTCGTTTCGGCTAGTGTGTCCAACAGACGCGCCACACTCGTCACGATTGACACCCTCGCATCTACGTCCACAACATGCCACCTCCTGTACATGGTCCCGTACCGTGAGCGTGTCGGCCGTGTGCTTGTGGTGCGCGGCGGCGGCGCGCGGCGCGGCGGGCGGGGGCGCGCGGGCCAGCGCGTCCAGCACGCGTGTGATGCGCGTGACGCGCGCGTAGCACGCCTCCGCCGCCGGGACCGACACGCCCGCTTCTTCGTCCGCCTCTTCAGACATCACCTGCACACAAAACATACATAATATATTTCGTCATATCACTCAAGCTTTTAGCCTATACATCTGCGTTAAATCTAGCACATCCGAAATCTCCTACCGTTCCTTCATCTGGAATTCGAATTTAGAATTCTACTAACATTTGTCACAATCTCTTTCGTAAACCCTAAATTCGAATTTCAGACGAAGATGTCGATGATGTCCCGACAGGTCATAGCATCATAAACCTTACAACACGGGCCACAAGGCACATTACCCGCTGCACGGCCGCGTCGACCAGCAGCCCCGCCTCGCCGCCCGCTGTATGGATCTCCCGTAGCGCGCTGGCAGCCGCCAAACGCTCCGCCAGGTCACAAAGCGCAGCCTCACACTTCACCACTAAACCACCCTCTGCAAACAAATTCAAATTAAAACAATACATTTTTTGGAACATAACACAAAATTATTATCGCTATATCTATTCAAATATAATTATTTATTTTTTTGCAAAGTATGGCATTACCGACTTCACCCGTGTACAGAATTCGCGAAAATTCGCACTGATCGATGTAGCATTTTTCACATTATTGTCGATTTAACAAAAATGGTTCAGCCGATTTCGATAAGATTTAAATGGGAGCAATTTCGAAGTATTTTCTTTTCATTAAGAAAAATAATTATCGAAATCGGACCATTACGTACAAAGTTATGCTTTGTTATACATTAGAAAAAAAAATACGCGTTAAATTGGGTACCTCCTCCGTTTCGGCGGTCAAAAATAGCCTATAATGACATATAACAAAGGCTTACAACATGTGAGCCATCAAAAATAAGTACATCGACAACTTAAACCGACTGCTAAACAGAACTTTAAAAGACTCACCATGTCTAAAATTGGTCACTCTTTTCCGTTACTCTATTCTGTACCATTGTTTACGTGAACAGAGCAAGCACAGATCTCGCTTCGCTTTTATAAATAAAGCCCTAAGCCTTCAACCTAGCGTATTATCCAAACCACAATAGCTCTTACGTAGATATTGTACAGAAGTGTCGTACCGATGGTGATGTTGCCGGCGCGCTGCAGCAGCCCCGTGGCCCGCAGGAAGTCCGTGTAGAGGGCGAAGGCGCGCCGCTTGTCCGCCAGCTGCGCCGTCACTTGCAGGGCTGCCGAGCTGCCCAGGGAGATGTTGGTGGCGGCGCCGGCGCGGGGCTTCCATCTGCAGGGGATAATATACTCTCACTTAACGACACAAGGTTCAATGTTGATTGTAATGAGATGTTGGTGCCGTGCCGGCAGCGCGCGGCTTTCATCTGCAGAAGATTATCTACTTTTGGTTATCGCTTTAAGATTCGATACTTCAACCCTCACTCACGATGTATCGGTGGCGATGCGAGAATCCTATCTTCAAGCAAGCTATATTCTACCTTAGCACCACGCATTAAGGTTAAATGGATTGTAACATGAGCCGTTACTTGTAGCGCCGCCGAACTGCCCAGAGAAATGTTAGTGGCGGCGCCGGCACGCAGCTTCCATCTGCAGGGGACAATAGGCTCGATTATGGTGTCACCATCTAACTAGCTAACCGACTTAAAATCCTCTAATTTTCTAAAAATCCTAAAGCTATTATGGGGAGACCAAATTAGAACTGTCAAAATCAAATTTTAAATCGAATGAACGAAAACCAACTAAATCTAACTACATTTAGAAAATTAGGCGATTTTGGTATTATGGTAGCACAATATTAGAGCTGTCATACGTCATCTTTAGGATTTTTAATGAATTGAGGTTATGTTTTTAACCAGTACCGAATTAGATGGTGTTTAAAAATAATTAAGCTCAAAAGTAAGTTATAAAGAAGAAATGCTGCGTTTTTCTCCAATTAAATGTACTTAGTTACATTTAACATAGCTGATGGTGTTCCTATAAATATTGATTAGTTAGATTTTATGTGAGTCGCGATCACAAAAAATGTTGAAACTGTCTTATAATTATTTTCAGCACAAACTAGAATGATGCTGGACTTGATCCACCGCATCTTACCGACCACATTTTTGTTGAAACAGAGAAAGGACAGACATTTGTGGTAAGCAAATGTAATATACTGACCTAGTTACATTTCTGTCCATACGATTTAATAATCCGTAGGATTACACTGGATGCAAGCCGCTTCCAATCGATCTTATTGGAGATCCATAGGGGAGACTTATGTCCAGCAGTGGACGTTATAATGGCTGATGGATGGATGGAATGTATTAATAGGTAGTAGTTATTTAATTATAATAAGCTATCCATGAAATCCAATTAGAAATGAGGATCTGCGAACCAAAGTAATATAGCTCCGTGGATTGACAAGTTGAATTAGCTGTGGGCAGGGCCGATAGTTGAGCAACTGACGGAGTCAAGAAGTTCTCAAATGAACATCACAATGCGGCAAGAGCATTAGTGCAGAGTAGGATGTCAAAGTGGACAGATGTTATCAAGACCGCATGATTGTACTAGATGTAAGCCACTTCCATCTAGTATTAGGATATCTCTAGGGGAGGCCTATGTCAATAATATTTTTTCTGTGGACTTGCCTATGACAGTAGAAATGTGCTTTAGACAAACTAAAAACCCTATTTGCTAAAACATACCTAGGACCCTAGAACTTCTTGGCTGCTGTGAAATATGCTACAAGAAGCCCAAAACCCAATCCTGACCTCAGTCAGCCTAAAAGCAGCATGAGGATTGGGTTTCACATAGCTTTCAGCTAAATCCACAGCCGCTAAGAAGTTTCATTCAGCCTTTATCAGTGAGAATAGTGAAATATTGCACTAGGGTAATAACTGTATTATGATCATTATTTATTGCTTGCATTTTATAAGTTGTTATTCGGTACCCATGTTCTAGTAACTTGTTTGTTCTACATATAGAGAACCATATCAAGGTTTTGTACATTTTGGTTGTACACTCTATGTTTCAAATAATTATGTAGTAGTTATACACATTTTATTTTATTTATTTGGGATAACAAACAATAGCACAATTTACATTACAAGAAAACAATTAACCAAATATAAATGTGCCACCAACTACATTATCCACCATTTACTAAATAGCAAGTGTCTTTGCTGGCGTGGTTTTCTAAGTACATACATAAATATATTTCAGTAATAATTTTGAAAGTAATTATACCATATTTTAACAAATATAAACCAAGTATTTTATTTTAGTAAAGCTACCTCTCACAGCTTTTTTAAATCTAGTTTCAGACAAAGCAAAAATATCTATATCTATGAAATGTCTATTTTGATCTATTAATTTAATTTTCAGATACCTTTGATGACTAACAAGACTTGGAAATAGTTGGCCCCAAATATTATGTAATCATCACCCTAATTCGATCATCGTGTCATGACTTCAACCAAGAGCCATAATGAGATTGTTATATCGGCTAAATTACCTAGTTGATATCAAATTGCCACCAAGTGCATGTATGATACATATTACAACCGAGGTGAAATATATGATAGACTATTGATTATATTGTGGTTTGTATTTTTCCTTGGCAGGGCAGAGCAAAACAACAGAAAGAAATAAGAAAAGATTTAATTCAATACAAAAATAAAGTCATTCAATTACCCATCAGCTTTATTTTACCTATCACTTGACAAAGGTAGTTATTTTAATATTCAGGTACAAAGATATTTGAGTATTTTTAGTAAGCTTAACAAATAACAGTCGAGTAAGAGATTTAAGAACCTATCTTAATACTAGATATCACAAGAAGGCCACGTAAATTATAAAATGTTTTCTTCGATAATATTCAAATTCATTTATTTTGTGTCTTATTTACAAGTCAGGTTACAATATTATATTATAATATATTTATATCAATTAGTAGAATGTAACAAAACAACCACTTATTTACTATTAATAATAAAATGTAAAGTATAGCATCATATATGTTGAATCACAAAACTTGGCACATGTGATGTTAACTACAGGCTCCCAATCCTGAAGCTCACATAGCATCTGTGTGAGGATTTAGGTTATCCATAACTCTAACATAGCTTGGTAGGGATAAGTGTACCAGCCGAACATAACAGCTACCTAGTTGTATGACTCGGTCTATTTATACAATAATTAAGGACTTTTTTAGGCTAAATCAAACTTCTTAGCTGCTGTGAAGTTAGCTAGGAGCTGGGAAAAACCCAATCCTGACAATCTCACATAACAGCTGCTGCATAATAGCTGAGGGTTAGGTTGTCTGAAGTTTTAACACATATTCTGCAATTTCACATATTCAGGGTGTAGGGGCGAGGAATGCGAGCGTCAGCGATACGTGCGCCCGAGTTGCGATAGCGCCCTCCGCCGCTTCCTCGCCTCCTCAGTCATCCGCTCGCCGCCGGCCCTTGTACTCGTAATTGATGAATATAAATAGTGAATTGGTATTACGGAGTTTGTAGTTGATTTCCCCAGGAGTTTCCCCGGTTAGGCAAGACTATATATATAACCGGTGCCCTACGCACCGGCAAGTGGTGAACCCGAGAAAAACACGTGTCGGCGGTGTTGGGAAAGTGATAAACGGATGACTCCTTCTCGGGAAACGGCGATCCCGAGAAGAACATTAATGCCAGTTAAGTGAACATTGTGTGTGGTAATTAGAAAAATGGCGATGAACAGTGATAGAAATACCTCGATAATGGCGGAAGTTAAGCCAGAAGGCAGTGCGACAGAACTGGCCACGATAACCATCAGCTCCAGGATACCGGAGTTTTGGGCAGAAATGCCAAGGCTGTGGTTCGCGCAAATGGAAAGTATAATGAGTGCGCAAAAACAGGGGGACGAGGTGAAGTTCAACCTAGTTATATCAAAGCTGAACAGGGAAGCCCTACAACAGGTATGCGATCTAGTGTTTTCTCCACCGGAGAAAGATAAGTACAAAGCCATTAAGGATAGGCTGCTGCAAGTATACGAAGAAAGCGCCGAAAGGCAATTTCAAAAACTAGTGGGAGAGATGGAGCTAGGCAGTCAGAGACCATCGCAGCTGCTACGCAGAATGAGGGAACTGGGGCGAAACACCCAGATTAGCGAGCAAGTGCTGAAAACACTGTGGATGGGACGGCTACCATCTGCGGTTCGAGCGGTCCTTACGGTGAGTCAGGATCAGGAATGTGAAAACTTGGCAAAGATGGCCGACAAAATTACAGAGAATATGAGGAGCGACATTGCAGAGGTACAGTCGCAAGGAAGCAGCACTATGGCGTCGGGAGAGCTGGCAGCGCAGATGAGAATGTTGCACATGGAAGTGGCAGCCCTGAAGGAAGAGGTCAAACAGAACCAGCAGTACAGACGCAGCGCGTACAGAGGTCGCGGTAACGGACGCGGTCGAGGATGGGGACGCGGCAGGAGTGCGTCGAGATCGGCGTCACGACCCAGAAGGACGGAGAAGGACCCAGATTGGCTCTGTAGACAGCACTTTAGGTATGGAAGTCGCGCATGGAGTTGCGAGGAGCCGTGCGCATGGAAGAGATCACCTACGCGGAAAAGCAGGTCACCGCCACATCCGGAAAACTAGCGGCGGTGGGGTCCCAGCAGGCAGACTTCATACCAGGAGTGAACCATCGCCTGTGCGTATATGATAGGGAACTAGCGTTAAATTTTCTGATAGATACCGGTGCGAACGTTTCAGTGATCCCCGTGTCGAGTGTAGAAAGAAAGCAACGTCGCGAGTGTCATTATAAGCTGTACGCAGCAAACAACACAGAAATTAAAACTTACGGTACTAGGATTACGACGCTCGTATACGTGGACATTCATAATAAGTGACGTAAAGCAAGCTATAATAGGTGCGGATTTCCTAAGGACTCATAAGTTAGCAGTAGATCTAGCAAATAGGAAATTAGTAGATAATGTAACAAACTTGAAAACGTGTGGAACCGTGCGTAATTGCGATGAGGCATCGATTTCGAGCATACAGGCGGACAACCCATATCATGACATCTTATGTAGATTCCCAGAAATAACTAAACCTTTCAGCTACAAGGAGAAGCCTACTCATTCTGTATACCATCACATCGAGACGACGGGACCACCCACCTACGCAAAGGCTAGGCCTTTGCCCCCGGAAAGGTATAAAAAGGTCAAGGCCGAATTTAGTTTGATGCAGGAACTCGGAATATGCCGTCCATCGAAGAGCCCGTGGGCGAGTCCATTGCACGTCGTGCCGAAAAAGGATGGATCGTTACGACCTTGTGGAGACTACAGGAGGCTGAACGCGGTAACCAAACCGGACCGATACCCAGTACCGCGGATTCAAGACTTCACGTACGGATTAGCAGGTAAGAAGCATTTTAGTTCGCCTTCTCATGGTTTGTCCGAGTACTTGTTGTTGTATAGGAGTCTGAATTTTCCATAAATAATAAGCGAATAGCTGCCTATTTACAGCCTGTTTCGCTTAGAAACTGCTCAAAAAGCCGTGTATAGTACACGGCTCTGCATTCTTGTCTTATCACGATCGATTACGATTAATTCGTATAAATATATTCCTTGTCCGCCACAGCAATATGTGTGATAAAGCCTTAAGCTCCTCTTTTTTCATGTTTTACGCTGGCAGGTCTATTATTTACCGTAAGCTGAGTAGCAAAACGAAATATTAAATAAAACAAAACCATTGTTTTGTAAAATAATAGTGCGAGTGTTGCCACAATATGAATTAAAAAAAAGACACGGCTTTACTTTTGTACCGGTATTTTACGTTGTTGTATTGTTTTGAATGTGATGAAATACGTTATACAAACGATCTTCGTAAAGTTTTATATCGCGGAAATGAATATTTTTTGAAATTACGCATTTCATACGTTTTTGATTAACAACAACATTAAGTTACCCAGAGCTTAAATCCTATTGACGGATGGTTGTTCTACTAAAAAAACCATTTGCGCCGCATTTGGGCGCTTACGCTGAACGCTTTCAGTGGCTCTATTTCTGATTTTCAAACGTATAAGGATTAACTTTGACAGATAGTATGAAAAATCCGCAATATTGCGTAGGTATTATGACCTAGCCTTCTCCATACAAGTTTCATAAATACTTACGTCAAAAATAATGTCCCTGAGACTCTATATCTGTTCTTTGAACGGCTTGTACGTATACGAAACTTCAACAGCTGATCGTATAAAAAATCTGTAAAGTTACGTTTACGTCATTGCCTTCTCCATACAAATTTCGTAAGCCAAAATGGTAAGCCAATACGAAAGTCAAAAACGATGCCCCTGGGGTATGATTTTTGAGTTGAGAACGCTTCGCACGTATACGGAATTTTGACCATATTGTATGGAGAATCCGTAAAGTTGCGTATACGTCCTAGCCGTTTTCATACAAGTTCCGTGTACGGTCGTGTACGAAACTCGAAAATTATACTTTCGTACGACTCGGACGTGTAGGGTAGGGGGCTTGTACGGAGGACGAATTAACTTTACGGATTCTTCATAAAATCTGTGTAAGTTCCGTATACCTACGATTAATACGTTCGAAGTTAAAAATAGAGCCCTAATAAATACTATTATAAAAATTGTTTAAGCAATAATACATTTGTGGAAGTGGTAATTAACTTGTAACACTGACTACCTCTTTCTTTCTTTTTAAATCGACGTAGCCACAGATAACATCAAAAAAATGAACAAAATCATCGTCAAACCGGTCGCTTGATGGTGTGTTTCCATTATATTTTTAAGTACATTTTTTTATCTATGAACTTCCTTTAGGTGAACTAAACAGAGTTAGCCATCGTTCAATTTTTAACTAGGTGGTGTTTTCATAATAGCAGTTTCTCACTAATTAACTTAAATTTAAACAGTCACTAAAATTTTAGAACTTTTAAGTGGTGCAACCATAATCGAGCCTATTGTACCTTCATACAATAGTACAAGGTTTAATTTTGTAGCGCTGCCGAGCTCCCCAGCGAGATGTTGACGGCCTCGATGATAGCATTATATCTGCATGCTATATTCTATCCTGACACGATGCAATAAGGTCCAATATACCTGGGGTCGCCGGCCGGCACGTCGTCCAGCATCTCACGCGCGACGCGCAGCACGCTGCGCGGCAGCACGCCGTCGACGTCGTCGTCGTCGCGCGGCGGGAACAGCGCGCCGAGAGTCGCGCGACACGCCGCCGCGTCGCGTCGCACGTGGAACAGGAACGCCGTCTTTAGCTTGCCGCACGCGTCCGTTGTTATTGTGCTCAACTGAAACATATCGGAAACATTTAGTGAAACAATTTGCTAGCTATGTCTAGTGATTTCAGTGACCTAGTGGTTTTAAATACAAAATTCAATACATAAAATGAATTTATCATCACATCTTAGAATCTATAATATTTTTTTCATCACATCTATTCGAAAAGGACTACTTGGTTCGCCTTTAAGTGCGCCCAGAGGTGTTTTCTGTAAGGAACTTTATAAGTGCGACGGAATGATTTTTGCCGCGCACTTTTTGAATTTGGCAGTATTTGTAATGTTAGTGTTCAGCGCCAAGAAAATGAATGAAAATAATATATAAATATAAGTTTTAATTTGTTTAATTATTAGATACCATTTAATTTCAAATTAGTTGTTATTCTCCGTTTTATTAAATAATAATATTATAGTAAAATATGAGGCGCCTTTTATTTTCTCATAGAGGTGATGAAAAGTAGAGTGTACCACTCGGGCGCAAAATATATTTTTGTCTCGGGCGACGTACTTAGAATCCCTCGCTACGTCTAGGATTCTAATCTAGAATCCCTCACTTCGCTCTGGATTCAAAAAAGCGCCCTCACTGTAAAAATATTATTTTGCTCCCATATGATACAATCTACTATTTACTACGCTGTTAAGCTTTTACATATTAGGAAACGAGAAACAATGTAGAAGCATTTTGAAATCTCGATGCTACTATTATTCTAAATTATTTGATGGATACTTATCATTTTAAAATAAGAAAAAAAAAATAGGTCATGAAAGTGGGCATATAATTATATTACCTCATGGGGGTCTATCTCGAAGAGCGAGAGATTTCCGTCAAACATTTCGGAAGGACACGGCGAGCCGAGCGGACTTTCCACACCCAAACTAAAATAAATAACATTATAAATCGGTCGGATTGGTCTTTTATTATAGGCCTTATCGGTAAGGTTCAAGCAGGTCAACAAATCAATGAAATGCTTACGATCAGAGGCTATATGATATAGGTTGATTGGTTGCTATTGTTAAGTGTTATGTGAGACGAGTCCGCACACACTAGCACAGTCAAATGCCCCGCCAAATGCGGTCAAGATTACAGAAGATATATCTGCTTAAAAATTCGCGAGAGCACCTGTACACAAGACACACACATATTTTGAAGAATTACTAACGTTGGCGGGCGCTTGTCCTGCAGCGTCAGCAGCAGCACGCCATGTTTCCTGCTGAACAGCAGCGGCTGCCCGTGGCACAGCTCGGCTCCCAATATGCGGTCTCCTTCTGCAGCCACTGAGATGCATTCCGCGCCCGCGCCCTCCGCGTGTGGAGACACTAGAGTATACGTACATAATGTTAGACCTACGTTCTAGCACAAGTACTTGTAAGGGACGCGTCAAAGGCAGCATGGCCGATTGTTAGATGATTTACTCCCTCGACGAGCAGAAACACTATTACACACATATAGCCACGGAGGTTGGACAAAACCAATATTAATATACCTAAGTTTGTCAGTTAAAATATTAAAGAACAGTGGCTGCCAGTGGCACAGCTCTTCAGCAACTCAGTCTCTTTTTGCCGCCACCGACACTAACTGAGAGTGCGGAGATACTGCAATAGTAGGTTTTTTTTATTGCAACTATTATTATTATTTTTTACTACAAAACTGAAAGAACATTTTTTAAAACATAAAACAATTACTTTAACTAACTAGCACATTCATCCTACAACAATCATCCTAGAAGTAGTCCTAACTTACGGAATGGTATGGGATGCGCGAAGGGCGGGATGGCCGATTGTCAGGTGATGTATCAGAGTGAAAATTAAATATACTGCTCCATCAAAAACAGGCATGATGATTAGACTAGGCTTATCCCCCTCGTCCTTCGCCCACGGGGCCGGGGTCAACGCCACCGCTCAGACTGTAGGCAGGAAATATACTAACGTGTAGCGAGCGCGATGTACTTCGATGTATAGACGAGAGCGTGCGAGTCGAGCGGCAACAGGCGCGGCTCCTCTCCGTCGCCCCCCGCGCCCGCGCCCGCGCCCCCGGGGCCGGGAGTGAGCGCCCCCACCGCGCGGACTGACGGCCGGCTCGGGTCAGAGATGTTGATATGCGCTGGAACAATCACAACCAGGTATACGTGTAGTTAAGATTTACAAGACATTATTCATGTGCATTTGCAAGATTAGTTAGAGGATTTGACCCACTGGATGTGTTTTCTGGTCAAGCCAAACTGAACACAGTCTGCATTATACAGGGTATCTCTGGATTCAACGACAAGTCGGAAAAGAACACTTTGTTTATTACTGTATATTATGATCTCTAAAACCGGAAAGATTGGAAACCCCATCATCTTGGTTTTTGAGATATGGTCAATTTTGGAATTGTTACCAAAATTGCCACCTTGCGACACTCCAGTTAATTTTTGTTTAAATTGTAAAGCTAGATAAATATGCTACCAGTCACAATTAAAAATAGTACCCAAAGTTGCACAGTTTTTCCAATGGGGTTTCCAATTTTTCCTTTTTTAGAGCCCATATCCTGTATATATGGGCTCTAAAAAAGGAAAGAAGAATGTTCTAACATTTTCGGCTTGATGTTGAGTTCTTGGACACTTTGTATATGACTAACGTTGTCGGTCTCTATATATTTTCTACAGGGTATGCGATCTGACCGCGCGGCCACGTTTGCCCTGCCCGCATCGCCCGGTTTCCCTGCCCGGACAGCCGACCGGTGGCCCTGACCGACAACATTGTTCATACATAATGCGTGCTGCGTTTAGTTAGACCTGACTGTAGACCGCAGCACGCATCCGGTGTGTAAAATGCTTAATAGTGATTTGAGATAAACAGTTATAAATCTTCAGCTAAAAGGCGTGAAGAGTCTCAAAATATATTTTATTGATATTTTTGTGTTTAATATCTGGTTGATCAGCCGGCCTATGTAAATAATTCTTTTTTATAATAAATAATTTTAGAGACATCTAACACACGGCCTCTGACCACAAACTAAGCAAAGCTTGTGATGTGGCTGCCAGAGACTGGTAAACTACTTATACATATTTTTAATACATATTTAAATGGATTGTAACTAAATAATACCCAGACACAGCAAAGCCTTAGCAAACACCTATAATTCATCATATAAATACTTGCCCTGGGTGGGGATCGAACCCACGCCTCTTTGAGCCAGTCGTTAGGATCACTAACAACAACTGTACTGTACTGTACTGTACCAGCCTTTTTAATAGTCCACTGCAGGACGTAGGCCTACCCACGAAGGGTGTTTGGGCCATATCCACCACGCTGGCCCAGTGCGGGTTGGTGGATTCACATACGCCATCGAATTTCTTCTACGGACATATGCAGGTTGCCTCACGATGTTTTCCTTCACAGAAAAGCCTGTGGTATGAAATTTCGTACATAAATTCCAAAGAACTCATTGGTACGGGACCGGGGATTTGAACCCACGACCTCACGATTGTAAGGCGGGTGTCACTACCTCTAGACCACCACGGCTACAACAACAACAATAACACTTTATTAGACAACCACATTACATAAAAAACAAATTACAGGAACAAAACAGTACAATTTATAGGTTTCTAACTGGCGGCATTCTAACCACTGCGCCACCGAGGCAGTCAATGTATACATACCGATAGCGTATCTCCGTTCGGGCTGCCTGGGCGCGGTGATGGCCACGAGCAGCAACAGCTCGTCCGCGCCGCAAGCTCGGACGTCTAACGCCACTACGTCTGCGTTCACTGCGTCTCCTGCAACACATAACATTAATATCAAATTCGTGGAGATGTTTTTCTATTTCTTGTTGTTTCGTTCCAGAACGATGTTTACGGCGCGGTCCTCTTTAATTCTTTGTAAATGACATAACCAACAGTACCTATAAGTGTAAGGCCTAAGAGATGTTTTAATTAATTAACAGAAAGGAAGTCATGTTATAAAAGGCCCCATTTCATTAGGAGATCACAAATTCTAGAGATTTCACTACATCAGTCGCGATGCAACCCAGTCACACTTCCAAAAAGATGTTAATGGTTGTATGGGAACTGCGAAACTAAGGAGATGGTCGCCTGAAGGCGGGGTCGCTAAGGAGTCATGATGATATGGGAACTTAAGGATTGTGATAAACTAGGTGAAAAAGGCTTGAAAATATGTGAATGTATACCGTGCACGTGCGGCAACAGGATGGCACGTCGCAGCGCGTGCTCGTGCGTGTCTCCGTCGCGCCACAGCTGCAGCGCCGGCCCGCCCGCCACCAGCGCCAGGGACGGAGCCTCCGGGGTCCCGCCCACGCCCACCACGCCCACCAGCTTCTGTTATACACAAATACAATAACCAATCGCATTTTAATTTTAGTAGATTCAAGCCTAGTACATTTAGCAGATTAGCGCCGCGAGCGGTCCTCGCGGCCATGTTGTGTTCCACACTAGTGTCGGGTGTCAGTACTCACGGTCTCGGCGTGCGCCGGCATGGAGCCGAAGAACATGAGCGACACGCGGCGCTGCAGCCCGCCCAGCCAGCCGCTCGGCGGGCACAGCCGCCGGCACGACACGTGGGCGCGACCGTCTGCAAGGAAATATTACTTATTAGCGCATAAGCTTGTCACAGTTGCGGCAGAATAGGGCACAATCTCAAGCTCTACGCTTCTTGAGGATTTATACGGCAGTAAAGTTGGGTCGGTTGCGGTAAAATTCAACTCGTGCCCTGCTAGCTCGACGGATGGTACCTGTGTGGGTGGGCTCCAGGATGACCAGGGTGCAGGTGGTGGTGGCCAGCACGAGGGCCCCCGAGGCCAGCACGAGGCGGTCGCACTCCTGCCCCGCTAGCTCGCAGGAGACGTCGGAGTACACTCCCTCCTGCCCCACCGAGGGCCAGTATCGCACCACGCCTTCGGGTGACACTCCCACACATGACGCCATCTAGAACACAACCAATTATTAATCAATATAAAAAAGAAAGAAAATTTATTTACTAAAAACTTACAGTGAAATACAATCAAGTTACAATATTTAAAAAAAAAAATATGTGTGTAAGCTGAGCAAGTGATTTCAAGGTAAGACTTATAGCATGGTGCGAGATGTAGCTTCTCAGGTGATCTACTGAGGAAGAGAAGTAACCTGCGCGCCCTCGGCGTAGAAGACCACCACCAGGTCGGCCTTGTGCGCCAGGTCCGTCTGCGGCAGGGTGAGGTCCCGAGCCGCGAGGTGCGCGGGCCCGTCGTCCGCGGGCGCGCGCGGCCAGGCCAGCAGCCGCCGCCCGCTCACCACCCAGCACCACCCGCACTCCGACATCCGCACGCTCACATCGCCGCTACCTGTACAATATTGCGACTAAGTAAAGTAAGTTCATATAGGCTGGATGGACAGCCCGCACCCTCCTATCAGTTTTTAAGCCTCCTGAAAGCCTATAACATGGCTAAACAGTTAAAACAACTGGGGTTGGCTCCAGTTGTTTGAACTTTTAGTTGTTTTAACAATTTAATGTGTCATTCGAACCAGCGCTCAGTTGTAAATACCACCCGTGGTCACCTATTCAAATTCACATGGCTAAACTTCGATGATTGCTAACAAACACCTAGTCAAACTACACTATAAGTGCTACACTAAAAACTGCATCACCACTGTGGATTACTATCAAAATCAAAGCTAAAAATCTTTAATGTGTCCAAGAGCAATTGTTAAGTCCATGGAGACTTAACAATTGCACTTGGAATAGTCAGTTATCAATGTTTTAAATACAGTCTAAATAATCTTAATCTAAATACAAATATGTTTCAAGATTTCACAAAATAAAGTACAAGCAATAAATAACTTAAAAATCAAAATAAATTGTCAGTGTCATTACTGCTAACTTACTGTAGCACTTATAGCATAGTTTGTGTAGGTGTCTGACTGTCAACAATCACAAAAGTTAATCAACATTTGGCACAGTTAGTCTTCGAATGGGTGACCACAGGTGACATTAACTAAGCTCTACCAAGGCTCAAATGAGTAATCAAATTACAAGTGGGGCCTATAATTTGTTTACTTTTATTTGTATTAACCCTTTAACGTCATCAGCTATATTTATCGTAAATAAATAATAATAATAATCAGAGGCCTTAAGGCAACTTAAAACTCTGACACCTGGCCTCTTACTACTGTATGTATGTCTCAAAGAGCGTAGCACAGCACTTACACTGCATAAATAATGTTAATACTGTTCTCAATGCATGTTTCTACAGAGCATGGTCGTGCTAGCACCAACCATATTAAATCATAAGCATTAATGCATAATCACATATGTAGCCACAGCCAAACAATATAGTAACTGTGGTTCTATAGTATAAACACAAATATCTTTAAGAATAGGAATAAGCCTATTTGACTGTTCACCAACCATCCAAACCCAGTCAACTGATGTGTGTAAACTGTCATTTAGTAACACAGAGACTGATTGGATAGACACAGAATGCCAACAATAGAGCTGAGTTAAAAAGACATCTCTGTGCATTTACCACTCTTTAAATGTTTCTGAAAGTGTTTAGCAGAGTGCTTTAACTAAAAATGCATAGATATAACCTTGAATACATTCAGAACAAAGTAATAACATAGTTCTCCGATCAGTAGACCTTCATGACACATCTGTTTAACTGAATCTTCAAAGCCGAAATCTCAACATACTCTTGATCGATTTGGTTCATACTCTTGATCGATTTGGTTCATACTCGCAAATCTTATTAGGATTTAGATATTAAATAATATTGTCAAATATTATCAAGTTCGGCTGCTAAATAACACAAAAGCAAATTTCCCCTTTTTTGAGGGAAACACCCAAAATAATATCAAATAATGTCAAAAATTGCCAACGACAAAAAAAATCCATTAATATAATAGAACCTGTGTACCAATATTATCAAGATTCATTGAAAAATGAGACATGTGGAAACCAAACAGACAAAAGCAGAATTACAGTTTTTAAAATGGAGACCTTCGCTTTAGCTTTGGTGAGTGAGTGAACAGCAGAGATAATGATTAGTTATCATATATCACACAGTCACATGTAGAATATCGCACAGTCTAATCCATATCTATCGCAAATCTCCACAGCACATACCTAGAGTTAACACCTCGGTCACCATAACTGGCAGCGGCAGGCCATGAGTCTCCACACTGATCAGTGGAGTCTTGTATATAACTTCACCAGCTTGTTCAGACTGCATGAATTTACTGAAAAATTAGAGAAAAAGTGTATGTGTGACTTATAATGAAACTAACACGAATTTTATCCAGAATAGGTTAATGATGGGTACCAAAATTATTTCATTATGGTCAGTGTTCACTGACTGCATAATTATAAGTCCCACTTAACTTTCATTTATGAGATTATCAATGATTCTAGATCCCAGTAAAAATGAAAATGAGCGAGGTAAAGCGATAATCTCGAATAGATACTCAAGAATCAAAATCTGTCGCATTTGCGCGCCAATAACAAGTTTATGTTCTATGAAACGAGAATTATTGACTGAAGGTACCGGAGCTATATATAGGCTTCATTGATGAATTCCCAAGAAGAAAAGCTACGAAATCAGTACATATTAGCGATTTTTAGGGGCAAGAAGAGGTTATGTAGTTACCTTTGGTTCTTTTTAGCTGAAGACAGGCCTATAGGCCTTCGCCCTGTGATGGATTGTCTGACTCTTGGTGAAAAAGGGCTTCTCATGGCTCCAGTGTTGTTAAAATCCATTTTGAATTAATAATCTACGAAGAAAACTAAACAGAAACGCCTGAAGCTGAACAAAATAATTCAAAATAAAATTCAAGAAAAACTAAAATGAAAACGAGAATTTGACGAGAATTAGTTTCAACGATTTTCAATCAAATTCAAATCGATTGTCAATGTCAATTAGCAATTATTTGTAGTCCGAATTCATTTTATATAACACATATATGCATGTCGATTATGACGTATGAACACCGCACAATGATTGAAATTAATTAATTTAATTGCATGCTGTCAACTGATAAGAATACAAATTAGTTCATATTCTTTTCAGTTGATAGCATAAACAACCAGCATTACAATGTTGAACTATATTATTATAGAGCTGTGATGATTATCCTTCTTCGTGTCTATATAGTTTTCATGCAGGAGTTTCTACTCTATTAACGATTGTCAGTAAGATCATAAGATGTCAATATGTAGAGTGCATTTTTGCTAATTAAAGCCTAAATACGAGGTATTTATCTTTATTACAATTTAATTAGCAAAATGGAAAAATATTTACGCCCTGATCGTTTTGACGAAGATCCATCTTCGAATGAAGATTTGTCCCCTCAGTGGACGCACTGGAAAAAAACCTTTGAAAATTTTCTGACAGCTGTCTCCGGTGAAAAATCTTCAGTGAAAGTTGATAAATTCCAACTTTTGGCCAATCACATATCGCCTAAAATATTTGTGTACCTACAACATTGTACCGATTACGACATCGCAATACAAAAACTCGACTCACTGTTTCTCAAACCACCAAATGAAATCTACTCCAGGTACAAACTATCAAAACGATCGCAGCAAACAGGTGAGACTGTGGACCAATATTTACAAGCATTACGGCTGCTCTCCAAAGGATGCAACTTTAAAAATATAACTGCCGAAGAGAATGAAAATGAATTTATAAGAGATTCATTCATAGCTGGACTTTCTTCGTCCTCTGTACGACAAAGGCTACTAGAAAACAGCACACTCACGTTAGATGAAGCACAAAAACAAGCACGCGCATTAGAGTTGGCGCGTATACATAACGATAGTTACCAGCAAGCCTCTACCAGTTCTTTTGTTAATGCAGCCATTACCAACAGTAAAAGAGAAAGTATACAGGAAACTTGTTACTTCTGTGGTAATAAGAGACATGCACGACAAAACTGTCCCGCTGCTGGTACCACCTGTTTGAAGTGCAATAAAAGAGGACACTTTGCAAAGGTTTGCAGAAGAGCTGATCTACACCAGAGTGCAAGCACCGGTTATAATGAACCACTTGCTGCAAAGGAAGATAAAAAGCTACTGTCACACGTTGTTGCTGGGACGGCTAATCTTGAAAAAGCCAAATTAGAAATCACTATTGACAAATGCTACAAAGCCAATGCCTTAATCGACACAGGAAGCACTACAAGTTTCATAGATAAACGTCTTATTCATAAATATGGAATAAAAACGAATTCATGTGATCAAAATATAACAATGGCGGCTTCAGATCTACAAAGAAAGGTTAACTCACGATGTTCAGTAAATATCGACATGCAAGGTCACAGTTTTCAAGCAGATTTGTTAATAATGGAAAATCTATGCGCTGACGTAATAATCGGCCATGATATTCTGGAAAAACACAAGACATTAGAGGTAAATTTTGGTGGACTCCGAGCGCCTTTGAAGTTGTGTACATTGACGCACGCCAACATTGAGCCAGTAAGCTTATTCCCGAATCTCTTGCCAAACTGTAAGCCAATAGCTGCTAAATCACGAAGATTTTCAGATAGCGACAAACAATTCATTAAAGACGAGATAAAGAAACTCTTAGACGACGGGATAATAGAACCTAGCTTGTCGCCATGGAGGGCGCAAGTATTAGAAACGAGAAACGAGAACCATAAGAGAAGAATGTGTATAGATTACTCACAGACCATCAACAGATATACACAACTTGATGCGTATCCGCTGCGTATGTATAGAAGATGTGGTGTCTAATATCGCTAAGCACAGGGTTTTCAGCAAAATAGACTTAAAGAGCGCTTACCATCAATTTCCAATTATCGATCAAGAAAAGCCTTACTCTGCATTCGAAGCCGAAGGTAACTTATATCAATTTCGTAGAATACCGTTTGGGGTGACTAATGGAGTAGCAGTTTTTCAACGATCAATCAATGGAATCATAAAGAAAGAGAACCTGCGTGGTGTCTACGCCTATTTAGATGATATTACTATCTGTGGCAACAATCAGACAGATCATGATACAAAACTACAGCGTTTTCTCGACGTGGCCAAGCGGTATAATCTTACCCTAAACCTAGATAAGAGTGAATTCTCGCTAAAGAACATAAACATCTTAGGCTACAACATTTGTGATGGAGGAATAAAACCTGATCCAGATCGCCTTCGTCCCCTATCGGAGCTACCATTGCCTTCAGACAAAGCATCGCTGCGTAGAGCATTGGGATTTTTCGCTCATTATTCCAAATGGGTGCCAAAATTCTCGGAGAAAATTCAACCTCTTTTATCGCAAACTTTCCCACTGACATCTGACGCAGTAAGCGCTTTTGAAGCCTTGAAACAAGAGATATCGTCCTCAACAGTAAACGCAATTGATGACAAAATACCGTTCGTGGTAGAGACGGACGCGTCTGATAATGCCATTGCGGGAACTTTATCGCAAAATGGCCGTCCTGTTGCATTCTTTTCTAGAACCCTTCACAGCAGTGAGCGAAACCACCCTGCTATAGAAAAGGAAGCTGCAGCCATTGTTGAATGCCTCCGGAAATGGAGACAATTCCTAATCGGAAGAGCCTTCAAGCTAATAACAGACCAAAAATCGGTTGCCTTTATGTTTCATCAGAGACATACTTCAAGGATAAAAAATGACAAGATTCAACGTTGGCGGTTAGAGCTCTCTGCATATAATTTTGATATTGTGTACCGCCCTGGAAGAGAAAATGTAGCAGCCGATGCATTATCAAGGGCTGTAACGCCACTCGTAGCCTCTACAACTGGATCGTCGCATGAAAACGCATTGAAAGAGTTACACAACACTTTATGTCACCCCGGTATAACAAGGATGCTACATTGGGTTCGAAGCAAAAATTTGCCTTTCTCCATTGACGAAATTAAACGAATAACTTCGAATTGTTCTATATGTGCTGAAGTAAAACCTCGTTTTCATCAAAATGTCGGAAAACTCATCAAAGCGACGGCTCCTTTTGAACGAATCTCTATAGATTTTAAAGGACCGCTTCCTTCAGACGGAACTCGGAGAAACCGATACATTTTGACTATCGTGGATGAATACTCCCGTTTTCCTTTCGCATACCCATGCCCAGACTTGAGACTTGTTCTCTGTATTCGGTATGCCGACCTACGTTCATTCTGATAGAGGCACATCTTTTCTGTCGAAAGAAATGAAGGAGTTTCTACACAACAAGGGCATTGCCACAAGCTACACAACGCCATATAATCCACAAGGGAATGGACAAACAGAAAGATACAATGGCATAATTTGGCGAACAATTCAATTGGCTATAAAAAGCCGTAACCTACCTATAACACGATGGGAAACAGTTTTGACTGAGGCTCTGCACTCTGTGCGATCGCTGTTATGTACAGCCACTAACGCCACTCCTCACGAACGTATGTTCTCCCACCCGAGAAGGTCCTCAAATGGTCAATCGATGCCCACCTGGCTTATTGCTCCAGGTAAAGCTTTAATGCGAAAGCATGTCAGAAGTAATAAATATGATTCGATGGTCGAGGAAGTAGAAACCCTTGAAACAAACCCGCAGCACTCACGAGTCCGACTGAGCACTGGGAGAGAAGTGGTGGTTTCAAATAGACATCTGGCTCCAGCTGGGGAGACAGACGATACTATAGAGTCAAACGATGAGGAGGACTTTGTAGATGCGTCTGATAATCAAACTGTAATAGAAGACGACACAGAGCCGGAATTGCGTCGCTCAAACAGAGTGCGCCACCCACCAGCACATCTCGCAGAGTATGTCACGGAATAAATATTAGCTGGGGAGAATGTGATGATTATCCTTCTTCGTGTCTATATAGTTTTCATGCAGGAGTTTCTACTCTATGAACGATTGTCAGTAAGATCATAAGATGTCAATATGTAGAGTGCATTTTTGCTAATTAAAGCCTAAATACGAGGTATTTATCTTTATTACAAGAGCAACTACTAAACTAATGAAAGAGCTAAAATAATAATTATTAACATGATTCATGACTTCAATATAACTCGGACTTCACGTTGACTTATTGGTAAATGAATATTTCTAATGACACACATTGAAAAAAAATCTTACGATCATGTTTTGTCAACTGTCAACACACTGGAACTGTCAAAGTCAAAGATTAAAGTTAAATTCTTAACGGCTTCCTTGAGTGTTGCCAAAATTGAACAAAGTATCCAAGTAGTGTTAAAAATTATTAGGCGATAAATCCTTGTAACAATACTTAAGTACCTATTTTGTCTGTAGCAATAAATATTACATAAATTGAATAGCATAATTTGTTAATTGTTAAATAAATTGCATTTGCCCACGACTTTACTTGAGTGATATTTTGATTTACGCGCTACCTCATAAGAATCTTCATTGATTCCAAACTAAGCAAAATTTATTGTGATATGGCTGGCTAAATCTGATACTTACATTAATTGTGTTTATTTTATTTTAATTGTTTCACCACAAAAATGTCAAGTGACAACCAAATAGGTACTGAGAAATTACCTATTTTCATTACATTTAATATTATGTTTTCCCTCCGCTCTGTATGAGGATCGAACCCACATTCAATCCAGGAGTCAGGATCACTGACCACAGGGCCACTGATGCAGTCTACCAACTGGCTTTTGTCCGCAGCTTTACTTGAGTGATAGATGTTTGGACTATCACACAGAAACCCATAACTTCTCCGTGATAAAAAGTAGCTTATGTATGAATGTATGTATAAATACTGAAAGAAGAACAAACCAACAAACATATTTATATATCTACCTACTTTCGGATTTATAATAATTTGACCGAGTGAATGAAGTGTACGAAGCCTAAGTTTTGAGTCGCAAATTCGAATCTGCTTTCATAGAATATGATCGTTGTGAATATATTTGCTATATTGTATAGTACCCTAATGTAATGTTTACTTATTGACTTGTAACAAATGGTGTTATGAATAAATGACTATATGACTATATAGACGAAATCAGTCTAGAGAGAGTCGAATTGTTAAGGGCTTATGACGTTTCTATTAAATATATGCAATATTTACTGTACGGGAATTCGGAAAACCATTAGGCTTACTTCACTACATGCGGTGCCACTGTCTACGCGCTCTCGTCCGTCAGCCAAGCACATCCAAGGCCTGCACCGTGAAAACGAAAACAGCAGCGACCATATTAAATCAAATGTAATACTATCTCCATGCGCAATATTTCACCCGAAGGAGTATTCCTTTACCGAAGGTAAGGTAGGATGCCGATTATTTATAGTTTATTTCCAAAACCAGTTATGGTAACACTGGTTCCCGCCGCTGGTTCGTTTGATTTTAGTTTTGTAAATAAACGAAGAAATATTTTTCATTTTTCGTTATTCTCTTCAGTAATTTATATCAAGAAGATTATATATGAAGAGCTAAGAGACGTAGGGATATTAATAAGGCGTTAGAGAGAATAATTGACCGACAAAATGTACATAAAGTCGATAGTTCTCGACGGATTCAAATCGTACGGAAACCGAGTAGAAATCACAGGTTTTGATCCAGAGTTTAACGCAATCACAGGACTTAATGGAACCGGCAAATCTAACATATTAGATTCGATATGTTTCGTGCTTGGAATCACCAATTTATCCAACGTAAGTGATGTGTTCTGAACAACTAGAGTCCTCGATACTTTATTGTGCCGGCGTTTATGGAGCTTGCTTGTGTAGTTGTTTCTGAGGTTCTGGCATACATAATACTTCAAGAAGCTTATTTGTGACAGGTGCGCGCAGGCAGCTTGCAAGAGCTCATCTACAAGCATGGCCAAGCTGGCATCACCAAGGCCACTGTGAGCATCACATTTGACAACACTGATAAAGCACAACAACCCATTGGCTATGATAGTAAAGAAATCACAGTCACTCGGCAGGTTAGTTTTAAACATTGATTAAATAGAAATGAATTAATATACCTAGCTAAGGTTGAATCAAACAACTTTGTGCATGTGATGTAAGCTACAAGCTGCGCAATATCCAATCCTGACTGAAGCTCACATAAAGCTGTGTATTTATATAGCCCTACTAGTTTTTACCCGCAGCTTCGCCCGCATGATATTTTGATTTTTGATGCAATATCATTATAATTTATAGCCTATGTGTTATTCTGATATATAAGCCATATGATTGCAAAGTTTCATCTCAATCCGTTCAGTAGTTTTTGCGTGAAAGAGTAACAAACATCCATACATCCATCCATCCATCTTGACAAACTTTCGCGTTTATAATATTAGTAGGATAGCTAGCCTTTAGCTATAATATATGTCCTGTGTTTAACCCTATTGGTGCTGATTATCTGAACAAGATATTGTTCATATACATATGTAATGTATGAGATACAAAAATATACTTTGGTTCACTCTTATTGAGCCACTGATTGACTTCAAAACTGTTGTTTTAAAATCCATGACTTTTTGACATTCCATTTGGTGGTTCCTCTTTTGCAGTTTACCTTTTCTTTTAAAATAACTATGAATGTTGATCAGCAGCTTAACAAAATAACATTTACTCAGGGAGATTATATGAATCATGTTTTAAAAATTTCATGTAATGTAATGTCCAGGTGGTGATGGGCGGCAAGAACAAGTATCTGATAAACGGCAACAATGTGCAGAACAAGCGAGTGAGCGACCTGTTCTGCTCCGTGCAGCTCAACGTGAACAATCCGCACTTCCTCATCATGCAGGGACGCATCACCAAGGTGCTCAATATGAAGCCTCCCGAGGTAAGATATCAAAAATGGTTCCTAGACCAACAAACATCTGGATTTTCATAAATAAGTCATTCAAATAAGTTCTATTTATAAAGTTATTGATGAACTTAAGTATTGCAATAATATGTAAGAGAATACAAATCAAATACATACAAATATATTCATTGAAATTGACAAATATATTCATTGAAATTGGTTCAGCCATTTGTGTATTAGGAGGTACATGGAAAATGTAGACAGATATGTTTAGTGACGTTTTTAAACTTTATTTTACACAAATACTATTAAAGGTTATATTGTTTTTTGAACTACAATTTGTATAACTAAATACCTATACTACTAAATGAGCGAGGAACAAAATATGCTCTAAAAGTCCTCTTATATTTTTAGATATTGTCTATGGTGGAAGAAGCAGCTGGCACTAGAATGTATGAAGCAAAGAAACAATCTGCACAGAAGACTATTGAGAAGAAAGATGCAAAACTTCGGGAACTAAATGATGTAAGAAGAAGATATACCTAATCACAGTAGTTAGAAAGCTATCAATCATTTAAGAAGATAAAACAATGGCTGAGGATAAACCAATGCCTTCTTTTTTCTCTCTCTGTATTGTTTAATTTCATTGTAGCTTTTTTTATCTTGTCCATTTCCACTAGTGCTAAGCTGAACTGCACCAAATTTCTGTGTGCTTGTGTTCATCAGCACTCTAGTTCAGGTATCAACAAACATTACCAAACATTGAATGCTGAGTGAACTGACCCACCCTTCCTAAATGTTTCAGATGATAGACGAGGATATAGCTCCGAAGCTGGCCAAGCTGCAGGAGGAGCGGTCTCAGTTCCAGGAGTACCAGAAGGTGGTGCGAGAGCTGGAGAGCCTCAACAAACTCTATGTAGCATGGAAGTAAGTAGCTCCGAAGTTGGCTCAGCTTCAGGAGGCAGTTCCAGGAGTCTCAGAAGGTGGAGAGCCTCAACAAACTATGTGGCTTGGAAGTAAGTAGCTGCAAAGCTGGACAAGCTGCAGGAGTCAGTTCCAGGAGTATCAGAAGGTGGCATGCATGGAAGTTAAACACCATTATGGCAAGAAAGAAAGAAAGAAAAAAAAATACCAAAAACATGAGTTTTAAACAAAAGTTTGTAGTAATGCTATACCTACCATATTTGTAAGAGTAACAGTGGGCTGGTCTCTTACAAATAAAACTAGTAATTCTCCAAACAGTAGACCTCTTTAATTGAATCTTCGTAAACCTATATCTGAATAGATCATCGACTTAAAATAGTCCTGTGTCGGTCGTACATTCTTCATGTTCCGGATTGTTCATGACCGACCAGCGAAATAACCGAATCAAATGTATCGGTCGTTTATCGGTCACGTGACCGAACCATACGGTGGCGATAAGATCCTACATACATTGACAATCTTCATTGGGACTCGTTCAATCACAACCGACACAGGACTAACTTGAAACAGAGACCTCTTTCACTTCGTCGCTCGTTAAATAGTACAGTTGTTACTTGTACATGTTTTTTACGGCACACTGCAAGTCTATTAATTATAGTATTGGGAACATTTTGGTGATCTTTATCGTGATTTTTGCAGATATGTGACGGCAGAAGAGAAAACTAAAGAAGCAGATGCAAAAGTGAAAAATGTGAAAGATGCTATCAAGGCAAAAAAGGACAGTATCAAGGAAAGTGAAAAGGAACAGAAGAATATTGACAAAGAAGTTGCCGAAATGAACAAAGCTTTAGATGAGGTAGTCATTTTTTTTTACTGTTGACAGACTACTAAACTAATGAATATTTTAAAAAAACATAAAAGGCTTACACAAAATATTAACTAACGAGCACAGAGTAGTCCTAACATGGTTACGTAATAGCTAGCTACAAGTTATAAACAAAGATGAGGAAACAAAAACAGATAGTGTAGTATACAAACAGAAACTTAATTTAGATTTGTCTACCTAATCAATCTTATACAATATAAACTTAATAATTAAAATCAAGCTTGAACGTAAAACAACTAACAAATTAGAAATGCATAAAATACAATTTGAAAAAATACATATATAAAACAGAAAACACACAAAATGATGTTTTATAATACATTCTATAGTTCAGTGTGCCAAATAATTACTGAAAATTTACTGACTTCTCTAAATCAATAGTATAATAAAATTCAATAAGTATTGTCGACGATTTCATCTATTCATCAGAGATAATATTTCATATATATGTTATATAACACTGTACTTAAATCTATATAAAAATGAATCCCTATTTCCTTGTCAATGGTTGGATCGCTTTTGCTAATTTTACTTTTGTCGAGTTTGTCATTGTTAGGAAAAAGTTCTTTCTAAAGAAAAAGTTGAGAAAATTCCATAGAAAAAAAATTAAACATTAATTTAATTTTCCCATACTAAATGTACCGCCATTCCAAAATGTACCTACATGCTAAAGTTGCCGTATCTGGCCATTGGTGTTAAACGTCATAGAAAATAGAATCGACCGCGAATTAGTAAGATAAAGATGATATGAAGTTCACCGGATCGGCTAGTATAAACATAATTGTGTTTCAGGAAAGTGGCAGCGTGCTCAAGGAACTGGAGTCCGAGTTGGTCCAGCTAGAGAAGACCGAAGCAGGCTCCGGCGCGGCGGCGCGCGCGGGCCGCGAGGCGGTGGACTCGCACGACAAGCGGAGCAAGATGCTCGAGCGGGCTCTCAAGGATGACGCGGCCGCCTTGAAGGACAAGGAGCAGCAGCTGGAAAAGGTCAGTGGGTGGGTCAGAAGTGGATAGTTCGTATAAGAGCCGATATACAGAGTCCGGGTTGGTGCAGTTAGAGAAGACCGAAGTAGGCTCCGGCGCGGCGGCGCGCGCGTTTCGTGAGACGGTGGACTCGCATGAGAAGAGGAGTAAAATGCTTGAGCTAGAAAGATAACGCGGCTGCCTTGAAGGACAAGGAGCAGCAGTTGAAAAAGGTCAGTGGGTGATTCAGACCACTTCTGAATCACCCACTGACCTTTTTCAACCGCCGATTTGTATGGCGCTTAGTATAGAAAGACGTTTATTTATCATGTAATTTAAGAATAAAAATAAACAAAAATTAAATAATATAAAATTGTATTATTTAATTTTCAGGTGTCGTCGACATTCGAGAGCCTGCGCGGTGCGAGCGAGGCGGCGGAGCAGGCGCTGAGCGAGGCGCAGGCGCGGTTCCTGGCCGTCAGCACGGGGCAGGAGAGCGGGGCGGAGTCTCTGCAGGACCAGCTCATGGGTAAACATTCACTATAGTAAGCTAACAGTACAGCCGCCAGGACTGAACACTGAAAGACTGATTCAGTTCATGTAGCTTCACAGCCGCTAAAAAGTTCTGTCTGGACTACTATTTTATCGATATTACTATTGATGAGGACACGGGCCGGGCTCGGACGAGGCCCGTACGACGCACGTACTACGCACGTTCCATACATTTTTGTAATAGCCCGTACGACACCCGTGCGAAGCCGACAAGCCATATATTTTATGTATGGAACGTACATCGTACGAATCCGTCCGAGCCCGTCCCGTGCCCGCCTTGTCGTATTACAAAACATCCCTAAACCAACAATAATTGCAGTTACAATAACCACCAGTGGTATGACCAGGGGTATGGTGGGTCTGAAGCGTAATAATTAACCAACAAGCTATTGTGCTGCGAGGATCTTGAATTAATTAGCGATTATGTTTTATCCAGCTGCAAAAAAGGAAGCGTCCGAGGCCGCGACCCGCGTGTCCGCCGCTAGCATGGAGAAGAAACACGCGGAGCAGCGACTCAAGACGTTGCAGCAGGAGTTCCGCACCGGCGCCGCGCAGTTCGACCGCGACCGCGCCGCCATCGCCGACCACCAGGCGCAGATCGATACCATACAGGTGAGGAGTCAGACCGTACAGGTGAGGAGTCATACCGTACAGGTGAGGAGTCATACCGTACAGGTGAGGAGTCATACCGTACAGGTGAGGAGTCATACCGTACAGGTGAGGAGTCATACCGTACAGGTGAGGAGTCATACCGTACAGGTGAGGAGTCATACCGTACAGGTGAGGAGTCATACCGTACAGGTGAGGAGTCATACCGTACAGGTAAGGAGTCATACCGTACAGGTGAGGAGTCATACCATACAGGTGAGGAATCATACCATACAGGTGAGGAATCATACCATACAGGTGAGGAGTCATGCCATACAGGTGAGGAGGGATGCCATACAGGTGAGAAGTCATCCCATACAGGTGAGGAGTGATGCCATACATCCCCCCGCCACCACCGAGGTCGGAGGTACATACATTTTGCTCCGTTATTATTTTATTTTGAAAATAAGAAATGTCCGACAAATCAACTGATATGGCTAATCGCGAGTTAACTAGTTATCATTAACATGTAGTGCACTAGTGTACTGGTTACCTAGTGCACTACATGCAGGATCGAATTTTAATTATCCTTGGAGAAAGTGGTGATCGAACAAAACACTTAGATTAAAAAACTTGTTGACGGTCGACAAGATCCAAGTTCAGTGTCGAAAAGTGATAGTATTCCCGCAGAAGAGGGTACTCAACCGCTGGCTGAGCGACCGAGGCGAGAGGCACAGCTCCGTGCTTCGGCCGCCATCGTCGGTCCCGTCAGCCGGAACGCGAAAGCGAGACGTAATGCTTCGCCTCTTCCCACCTGTACCGATGCCCTGACGTCTTGCCGCAGTGCGCGCCCCACCCCATCCGCACCCCTATCGACTACGGCGCCCGTCGCGCCAATAGTTCAAATTACGTCAATGGATCAAAACTCATAGACGCCAAAATTACATAGACGCCTCTAGTAAAGTCTCTATTGCTTTACTGAGGTATGGCTTGGACTACGTTTTGACTTGACCGCGACTTTATTGGATTATGACGTGACTACAACAGTGACTATTTAGACAAAATAACAAAAAATATTAAAACTTAAACTTGACACTAGCAAATGCGCAACAATGTCAAAGAAGATATATTAATACTACGTATAGAACGGCCACTCGTTACCCCCCACCCGTTTGAGTCTTCCTCACTTCCACCCCGCGTCAGGACTCGTCAAATTCACTCTGTGCGCGGGTTGCACAGGCCGGTGATTTTGACTACAAAAAATACAGACTTACAATGAGGAAGACGTGTGCTGTTTATGGCTGTTCTACAACAATTCGCGACAAGATATCATTTCGTTATTTCCCTAAAGATAAAATAAGGTACCTTATTTACTTTTAGTAGGTAGATAATATTGTTATAAAAATTATGTCATTCAAATTTAGTTCCTTTCTCTTGATAATTTGTTTCAAATAAAATAAATCGCTTACTTTTAGTTACAGTGCTGTCAAATTATTATGAATTCATTATACTTTATAAGCACTAGAATGATATTCATTTTTGTAAATTTATTTCGCATCTAGCTCACTTCCGCATGAAAGTATGGCGGATCGGTCGTAAAGTACGCCAAGATAATTCTGCGCGCGGCCAAAATTGGGAACTAATTCAATGCTGATAGAGAATTCGTAATGCTACCAACATAACGTACGTAGCGCCGCTACTCGCGCGCATAATCTCTTGTTCGCTCGTCGTGCTGATCACAGATAGAGTTGCCATGGGCGTGAAAATACTAGTTATCATCGTAACGCAACTTTTACAGAATATCGGTATCGATATGCAATTTGTTTTTTCGCGTTAACACATACATACCTAGTAGATAAGTGCTAATTTGTATTGGTATATTTTCTGTAAATAAACGAACATGTATATAACATTGAGTTAATATGTACAGTCCTATAATTTGTAGTTATTTTTTCTACATAAATACTAATACTAAATATTTTTTCATACATAAAGAATTAGATTTTGTTAATCTAACAATAAATGACAAAGATAAACCTTGTCAAAGTTCGGAAGTAGGGAGTTATACTTTTCTTTTTTATTTTTGCTTTTCGCGGAGATGATTTACATAAGACAAAATGTTTGGAACGTGCGTTGTACGGGCCCACGTCCGCGCCCGTCCTGAGCCCGCCCTGTCCTTAATCATACCTCAACGAGCTATATCATTAACAATTTTTAAATCATTATCCTACTAATATTATAAACGCGAAAGTTTGTGAGGATGGATGGATGGATGGATGTATGGATGGATGTATGGATGTATGGATGTATGGATGTATGGATGTTTGTTACTCTTTCACGCAAAAACTACTGAACGGATTGAGATGAAACTTTGCAATAATGTAGCTTATATATCAGAATAACACATAGGCTATAAATTATAATGATATATTGCGTATGCGGGCGAAGCTGCGGGTAAAAACTAGTTTTGAATAAATATTTAGTGCTACTTAATTGACATCAGAAAAAAATCGTGTCAAATATTATTTAATAATTATCTATCTAACGGACTAATTATATTTTTTTGTCATCAAGCCAATTATACCTTTTACAAAAAAAACTTCTAGACATTCTCAAAAAATCTTATTACTAAGATTTTTCCCAAAATATCAATATTTATTGAAAAAAACGACCTCTGCAAATACACCTAAAATTCTGATATTATATTCTAAAAAGTCGACAGAGACACCGAAAAAATACCGTTTAAAATCTGGATTCTCATCACACTGGCACAAGACATGTACTGTACGTAGTATTATTATATCTTCTTTGATACATGTTAAGCTACTAAGAATATTGTGATAAACTTTTAGAACCTCCTTTTTTGCGTCAAGGGCTAAAAATATTTGTTTGCAATTATTCGGAAACATTGCCAGAAACAGTTATAAAAACCAGCAACGATCCCGCAACCGCTATTTAACCAGTGAGGGGCCTCACTAGCGTAGGTGTATGAAATATGAAATTAGGGACTTCCCTCAGTTGGCCATCGGTCGGTGCGTTTAGCGCGTGATTTACTTAATCGTTAATTACTAGGTATATCTTTTGTTTAAATTATGGGATGATTTTACAAATATACATAATCGTGTGTGTGCGTGTTCATATTACTGGATACTTCAACAATATGTGAGAAAATTAAGGGAATTTCGTAACAGTGCCGTGTTTTGGTTATGTTCTACGTAGGTAAATGAGTGATTTCGTCGAAATAAGTGTATGTACGATTGTATGTGAAACCTGCAGCGGCTAGTACATCGTATTAGTACTCACAAAACTTCTTGGTAAGTCAGAATTACAATTCATACGGTCGACATGGGTCGTTGACAACCATAGGCGTTCTACACACAAATACCCGTGTAGTGTTCGTGCGTATGTGTAGTGTCTGTGAGTAAAATGTACTGTTGTGTGCGTAAGACAGCAGATTTTGTATGAAGAATCGCGGAGTGTCCGGGCTGTGACAATGTGACGCCAAAACATAAAAAAATAAGAAGATGATGATTACACGGCGGTGCGTCGATCGAGTCGCGCGTTCGCCGCTCGCATGATCTAAGGTACATAATATAGGGTCACAACTTTGTAGCTAGAGCAAGCATGGCATTGGTTCACTAGTATAACTATTCCACCTCTTTTGCTTTTGTAAACTTGTTCAGTTTCTTATTCTTATTATCCATTCGCAGGCACAACTGTCGAAGATGAACTTTGACTCGGAGCGTAACGCGAGCTTGCGAGAGTCGGTCCGCAGTCTACAGAGCGGCGTGCGTGCGGCGCGGGATGCGCACGACAACCTCGCGGCGCGGCTGCAGCGCTGCAACTTCCAGTACACGCCGCCGCCTGGCTTCGACCGCACTCGGGTCTCAGGTAGCTATATCCGCGCGTATGTTACGGTTAAATCCAGTTCTGGCAAAAAACGCGTTTTTCCCAGTGAAAACTAGTTTTTACTAAATGAAAGTCATTTAGTAAAAACTAGTTTAAAACTACAATTAGGTAACTAATGACAATACCCGTTTTTACGAGAGTCAGTTAAAACTGGAATGAGTTACGAGGTACGAGTTCCGCTTCGTTTCGCTCTCACCTTAGTTTTCTAGCCAAAACGATCAGTGTCAGCCATTTGTGACGTGTGACCCCGAGTGGGCACTCGGAGAAGCTGCAGTTGGTCCTGAGTGTCGCTGCGCCAGGCTCGGCCTCGCCTAGCTTGCTCCACTCTAGGACCTCCGTTGAGATTCTGGCTCCCGATTTATGAGACCAGTCAGAACCACAAGACTACGTGAAGTCGGGGTGCTCTGATTCGGATCTGTTACTCATCTAAACCTTTAAATATTTGAACCTTAACGGTCCGTGACGAATTTGTGTCGTGTGACTTCGAGTAGGCGCCCGCTAGAAACTGTAGCAGGGTTTTTCCCTATGGAAGGGGGTGAGTAGATATACCTACACTTATGAACTAAGGTTGGTAAATAAAATCCAAGTGTTCATCACCGGCATGTTTTTGTTTATTAAAGTTAATCAACTCCCCAGGGTGTCTTACAATAATTTACAGTGAATTCACCAACCACCCAATTACGTGGCGATCCAAGGGTTGGTGAATTCTATGTCAACTGGATACAACAATTTTAAGGGGAATGCAGACGGTGAAGCCGTCTGATCCCAAGGTAGGTTTATACGTAACAGTGATCCGAGGAACGGTCTGAGTTCACCAACCACCCAATTACGTGGCGATCCAAGGGTTGGTGAATTCTACGTCAACTGGATACAACAATTTAAGGGGAATGCAGACGGTGAAGCCGTCTGATCCCAAGGTAGGTTTATATGTAACAGTGATCCGAGGAACGGTCAATTAGAATAAGTTGAATGAAATATAACGGTGGGTCGCTTGGTCGAGTTCTGTCTTCACTTAAATCTATGAATGGTAAGAGTAGGTAGTTGGTCGACGGTAATCAACGGGGAACAAAATACCTCCGGGAGCACCGTCCCTCCTGCATGCGCCGCCAGTTAAAAACTGAAATGAAATGTAGACTGCCAATACCTAGGCAGGGCTCACGGGGATATCACGGGTCGCCCCGTCGACTGGGTGCACCAACGACGCCCAGACGGCTAAACAATGTGAGCCCGGTTGGGGGTATGCCCAAACATACCGGCCTCACCTAGACACCCTGAAATGGATGGAATAAATCCATGTCAACACCGTGTAGGAAGAAAGTACAAAGATTAAAATTACATTTTCTCAGGCCATAAATGAGAAAAGGGGTTTTAATATATTTTTTAATAAAGGTTAATTTTTATAAATTATTTAATAAAGGTTTAATAGTCAAGTAGCATTTTAGAAGGAGGTATTACTCGGAGTGGGTTTTCCACAAAAAGTCAAGAATCTCAACGATTTTACATTAAAATCGGGGAAAATTACACCTCGCCACGACCGTAGGGCCGTGGGGAAACTGTTTAGCACAAATGTGAACATCTAAGAACATTCCAGAAGGTTATTTTGCACTAAGTAGGTTTTCCACTAAAAGTCGAGAATTTCAGCGATTTTACATTAAAATCCGGGCAAATTACACCTCGCCACGACCGTAGGGTCGAGGGGAAGGTTTTTATCCTATATTTAATAGTCAAATAACAAAATAATTGTATGCTTCAAGACATGTGGCTGGCCCAAAAACGCATTGAAATCACATGTTGAAGTGAACATTTTAGGATCATAATTTAGTGAAATCGATAAAAGAAGTAGCTGCGCACGCGCTCCAAGGGAGATAATTATGATTTAGTATGTATTTCGTGCATTATTTGACTAACAAAAAGTAGGAATTGTGACGCGTCACCACATACCTTGTTAGGGGAGAAATTATAATATAGCGGCGCGAGGCCGCTCCACGCCGGATTCTTTAGCGGCGCATGGCTCGTGAGGTCTCTCGCGGGATCCCAGGGTCGAAGACACGCCTTCCTCCGCGTTTTAGGCGTAAAAGAACATCTAAACCCGTTGCTTCCATCGTCGTCGTTGGGGCTCGATGATTCTCTAACGCCGACGGTGGGGACAACGTTGAAAAAACTAGCAACTAACTTAGCAAACAATCGAATTAGAATCGACTAAAAATAATCCGATGAAAGGAAATTACTCCCAAAGTAAGCGGATAAATACTGAAAAGGTGAGATTAATAATACTAAGGCTTTTCCAAACGTTTAACTTTATTTAGTGGCTTTAAATAAGCGTTTGTTTATCAAAAGGAGACGCTGATATGAATTAATCGAAAAAATAATCGAATGGAAAATCGATAGTTTGTATCAAACGAGTATTGATTGGGAAACTAGATATCACTAGACAGGTTGACGTTTCGTTCTGACCAATAGAAGCGCCCAGACTGCTGACAACTGTCAAATAAACGAATAGTGTTCCGTTTTACACAGAAATTAGATAAATGTAAAATTTTAATGCTACAAAACTACCATCGGCTTTGAGTGCGGCTGCGCCAAAACTAGTTTTAATTAATGTAACGCAGTAGACGCCCGTTGTAGGTATGGAGTGCGGTGTTTACGTAATCCGGTTCTGGGAAGCCCTATTGTTCTGTGAAGCTTTATTGTGTTTTTATTGGTGCCTTTTGTATTCGGTTTTATGGCTTAATGACTCGAGTTTATTTGTTTGGTGTTTACGTATTTGAAAAACAATAGGGATTCTCGAACTTTCAAGTTGTTTACTTGTTAACACAATGGCGTTTATTGAGATCGAGTAATGTTGCGAAATATCTCGTAGGTTCGAGACTGTAGGAAATAACGAATATAAATACGCCGGCCGACCCTTGGGGATCAGTTGTTGTTCGTTTACCGTCGAAGCGATAACTACTCGGGTTAGTGTGCGATACCAGTGATTGTAAAGTGACTAGCTTGTGTGAATATCAGTGCCAGTGTAAAGTGTTTGTGCGAACCAGTTTTGTCGTGTGTTTTTGTGATTTTTGTGAAGTGATTGTGTGCAATAAAGTGCAAAGTGAATAATCGGCGTTTTAACTGACTATCCAAGAACCCATCTCGTAACATTTGGTGTCAGAAGGGTGGATAGTTGAAAATGCCGGTAACACCATACGACGAAGAGACCCCTCGCACAAGGAGTCAGCGCCGACAGGAGGAAGCGCGCCGACAAGAGGAGCAGGAGCGCCGCCAGGAGGAGATCGACCAGAGGCGCTTTGGAAATAATTCGCTGTTAATGGAAGGCAGTGATTCCGAGGCAACCAACGACGACTCCAGAAACCCAGGAGCACCTGCTGCGGCACCTTCTGTGGTACCTGCTGCACCACCTGCTGTGGCACCTGCTACATCACCTGCTGCCCCTGCGGCATTTGATATGGCTGCAATGATGTCGATGTTGCAGTCAATGTTGGATCGCAACAACAGCAAACTGGAAGAACAGGCCCGCAACAACAGAGAAGAACAGGCTCGTCAACTGGAAGAACAGGCTCGCCAACTAGAGGAAAAACTGGATCGTGGACAAGAGGGTCTGCTTTCAAGCCTACAAGCGACCATGGGAAAGGAAATAAGAGAAATGAAAGAAAAAATGGACCAGCACGATACCAAGATGAAGGAGTATGAATCTCGCATCTTCGAAGCGGAAACACAAATCGCCGACGTAAGAAAGACCTTGAACGTCATTAAAACTGAAAGTGGAGCCATTCCATTTACAAACTTCTCGCCAGCCTCACAAAAGATCAAAGTGACGCCTTACGACGGGATATCATCATGGTCGGCTTACAAAATTCAATTTGACGCCGCCGTTCAAACCAATGGATGGAACAAGGACCAAGCCAAGAACGCCCTCATCATGAGCCTTCGTGACGAAGCCCTGAGTATTCTGGATGCCGTGGGTAAGGAAGTGACCTACGATAAATTAATGGAAACGCTGGAAAGTCGCTATGGTGATGAGCACCTGGAACGTGTGTACCGAGCGCAGTTGAAGAACAGGGTGCAACGTCGTAATGAAAGTCTTCAACAGTGGGCCGTCGAGGTGGAGAAACTATTCCGGAAGGCTTATCAGTCCGCGCCATTACCCAACGACGAACATCTAGTGGAAGCGTTTGCTAATGGGATAGCAGACTTCGAAGTAAGAACTGCAGTGAAACTCGGGCATCATAAAACACTAAAGGAAGCTTTGGCTCAAGCCTTAGAAGTCGAGGCTGTACGAAATCCAGTGAAGGGTATCCAACATATAAGGGAGGTAAAGGACGCATCACTTCGTACAAGGTTTGGCCCTAGATGCTACAACTGCGACGAAAGAGGCCATTTATGGCGGAATTGTCCAAAGCCATGCCGAACCAGGGACGATCGACTATTGGAAGAACGAACGGATCGTGAGGCGACGCATTCACTATGGAGGAATAAACGACCTGCTGAAGAAAACAGAAATTGGCGAGTGTTAACCGGGTCAGAAAAGCCAAAGATTTTGATATCACAAGCTCACGATGGGAACAGCCTGATCATCAATGGTGCCATTAACGGAACTTCGTGCAAGCTGACATTGGATACTGGAGCTTCTCGCACTATCATCAGTTCCCGTTTGGCTAAGCGCTTTCTTCCGAACTTCGAAAGCTGCAAAACAGTTCAACTTCTGACAGCGACCGGTCAGCACATATCCGTCCAAGGAGAGAAGCTGGTGGAGTTAAAGTTGGGTGAGAAAACCTTCCAACATAAAGTCATTGTGGCAGATATAGTTGACGATTGCATTCTGGGTCTTGACTTCATGCGAGAACATCATTGTGAGATTGACGTCAACCAAGGAATCTTGAAGTGTGGAAGAGAAGAAATCTTTATGGAAGGCGCCATATCAGGAAAGGTTTATTGTCTGCAGAAAACAGTCCTTCCACCTAGATCGGAAACCATTGTGGCAGTTAGATTACCGCCAAAGTTGGGACATCAACAACGATGTGTTCTAATAGAACAATCGGAAGGTGATCAACCATGGTTAGTGGCCCGAACTCTGGTGAGGACTACTAATACTGCTGTGGTACGTGTGCTCAACACAAGTAACGAGGAACAACTCATCAAAGGAGGTACTCCGATTGGTTCATGCGAAGAAGTAGACTGGATGCGCAGATGCCAAGAACAACCAAAGGAGAAATACAACTGTGCTGGGAGTTGCAACGTGTCAACACTATTGGAAGATTCCCGTAAAGATCTCTCTGAAAAAGAACTTCAGATGGCGAAGAAGATGCTACAGTGCTTTACCGACATATTTGCCCTCGATGATGCTGTCAACGGGAAGACTGGCTTAGTGAAGCACACGATAAATACAGGAAACGTGCCACCGATACGACAGCGGCCAAGAAGGATACCAGTGGCTCGAGAAAAAGAAGTTGTGTCAATGATTGAAGACATGGCGAAAAATGGTGTGATAGAACCTTCATCCAGTCCGTGGTGTTCGCCAGTGGTTCTAGTGAAAAAGAAGGACGGCAGTATGCGGTTTTGTGTTGATTATCGACGACTCAACGACGTAACGAAGAAGGACAGCTACCCTTTGCCGAGGATTGATGACACGTTGGATACCCTGACGGGCATGAAGTGGTTTACTACGTTGGACTTAAAGAGCGGGTACTGGCAAGTGGAAATAGACCCTAAAGATAAGGAGAAGACCGCATTTTCTACGGGAAAAGGCCTGTGGCAATTTAAAGTGATGCCGTTTGGGTTGTGCAACGCCCCCGCTACGTTCGAAAGGTTAATGGAGTTAGTTCTTGCGGGACTAATTGGTGACGCATGCCTTGTCTACTTAGACGACATCATAATTGTGGGAAAAACCTTCGAAGACCACTTGCAAAACCTGGAACGAGTCCTAACAAAAATACGTGCTGCCAATCTTAAGCTGAGTCCGAAGAAATGTTCCTTCTTCAAGAGGCAAGTGAATTTCTTGGGACATGTGATTTCCGAAGCTGGTGTACAGACGGATCCAGGTAAAGTCAGTGCTGTGAAGGATTGGCCTGTGCCAAAAGACAAGACGGAAGTCAGAGCATTCTTGGGATTATGCTCCTATTACAGGCGATTCGTGAAGAACTTTGCTGATATCGCTAAGCCGTTGCATAGACTGACTGAGGAAAAACGGCCCTTTCTCTGGGATGAAAATTGCGACGCAGCTTTTCGAGGACTAAAGGAGCGACTTTGCAATACGCCTATTCTCGGCTTTCCGGACACCGAGAACGAGTTTATCGTGGACACTGACGCCAGCAACACCGGCATCGGAGGAGTATTGTCGCAAAGAAAAGGAGACCAAGAAGTGGTGATTGCGTATTTCAGCAAATCCCTGTCAAAGCCAGAAAGGAACTACTGTGTGACAAGAAAGGAGCTACTTGCAGTGGTGAAGACATTGCGTCATTTTAGCAAATACCTGCTCGGGCGAAAATTCCATCTGAGGACCGACCACGCTGCTCTAAAGTGGCTACTGCAGTTTAAAGATCCCGAAGGCCAAGTGGCAAGATGGATTGAGCAACTACAAGAGTTCGACTTTACCACGGAACATCGCAGTGGAAAATCTCATGGCAACGCAGATGCACTGTCAAGAAGGCCATGCTCACAGGACTGCAAGCATTGCTCAAGACAAGAGTCGAAAGATCCAGTACCTGTCAGAATGCTCAAAGCTGACATCGGCGACGAATGGAAAGAAACCCTTCAGGCTGAACAAAAAGAAGACGTCGACATCAAGCCGATTCTTGAATGGATGGAATCAGATGCCCGTAAGCCTGACTGGAGTGCTATTGCTTCACTGAGTGTTACGACAAAGAGTTATTGGGCGCAATGGGATAGCCTGGTGCTTCAAGAGGGAGTGCTGTGCCGAAAATGGGAAAATGCTCGAGGAAACCAGTGCCATCTCCAAATGGTTGTACCCAGAGCAAAAGTTCCCGAAGTTTTGAAGCTGTACCACGAAGGATTTTCGGGAGGACATCTGGGTGTGAAACGGACACTGTTGAAGATTCGAGAAAGGTTTTACTGGATCAACTGCAGAGATGATGTAGAAGACTGGGTACGGAAATGCACGAACTGTGCATCAGTGAAAGGTCCGCATACCCGCAGCAGAGGAGCACTAAAGCTGTATAATGTTGGAGCACCATGGGAGCGAATCGCACTGGATGTGGCCGGACCATTTCCTGTGAGCGAAAGTGGCAACAAGTACTTCCTTGTCGTCATGGATTACTTCACCAAGTGGCCGGAAGTCTTCGCAATTCCAAACCAAGAGGCATCGACGATAGCAGACAAATTGGTCCATGAGGTATTCTGTCGTTTTGGAGTACCATTGGAAATCCATAGTGACCAAGGAAGAAATTTTGAATCTCAACTGTTTCAAGAGACGTGTCGGCTAATGGGTGCACACAAAACAAGGACAACGTCATACCACCCGCAATCAGATGGAATGGTGGAGCGATTCAACCAAACTCTGGAGAGATACCTGGCAAAAGTAGTCGAAAGCAAACAACGGGATTGGGACAAGCATATCCAGCCATTTTTGCTGTCATACCGAAGTGCTGTTCATGAGAGCACCAATGTCACTCCTGCTTTTGCCAATTTTGGACGCGAATTACGGCTACCCGCCGACTTAATAACTGGTGTCCCACCCGATTCTCCACAACCCATAACTGAGTACGCCAGTGACCTCCGGAACAAGATGAACGACATCTATGAGCACATTAGAGAGTATGGCCAGCAAACATCAGAAAGAATGAAGACTAGATACGACAGAAGGACTAACAACCCTGGGTTCGAGGAAGGCTCGCTAGTATGGCTACACAACCCTATACGCAAAAAGGGGAAATCTCCAAAGCTACAAGCCAAATGGGATGGACCATACCGAGTGGTGACCAAGATCAACGACGTGACGTTCCGCATACAGAAGGGACATCGAGGTGCTCCCAAGATAGTTCATGTGGATCGATTGGCGCGATATTACGGGTGCAACGATGCTCGGGACGAGCATGTCTTAGGAGGGGGTAGTGTAACGCAGTAGACGCCCGTTGTAGGTATGGAGTGCGGTGTTTACGTAATCCGGTTCTGGGAAGCCCTATTGTTCTGTGAAGCTTTATTGTGTTTTTATTGGTGCCTTTTGTATTCGGTTTTATGGCTTAATGACTCGAGTTTATTTGTTTGGTGTTTACGTATTTGAAAAACAATAGGGATTCTCGAACTTTCAAGTTGTTTACTTGTTAACACAATGGCGTTTATTGAGATCGAGTAATGTTGCGAAATATCTCGTAGGTTCGAGACTGTAGGAAATAACGAATATAAATACGCCGGCCGACCCTTGGGGATCAGTTGTTGTTCGTTTACCGTCGAAGCGATAACTACTCGGGTTAGTGTGCGATACCAGTGATTGTAAAGTGACTAGCTTGTGTGAATATCAGTGCCAGTGTAAAGTGTTTGTGCGAACCAGTTTTGTCGTGTGTTTTTGTGATTTTTGTGAAGTGATTGTGTGCAATAAAGTGCAAAGTGAATAATCGGCGTTTTAACTGACTATCCAAGAACCCATCTCGTAACATTAATATCCAATTTTGAGGATTCGATCATCTTAGTTTTAACAAAGGCAAGTAATAACAAGTTCTAACTAGGAAAATCGCGTTCTATATAAAAATTAGTTTTAACTGTAGCTTATTTATTGTACATAAACTAATCTATTTAATATTTTAATTAGCAGTAAAACTAGAGCCAATCTTTTTAACATTTTTAGGGTTCCGTACCTCAAAAGGAAAAAACGGAACCCTTATAGAATCACTTTGTTGTCCGTCTGTCCGTCTGTGTGTATGTCAAGACTCTTTATCTCGGAAACGCGTAAAGATATAGAGTTGAAATTTAAACTATATACGTAAACCTATGAATTCTTGCAGTTGTGTAAAAGAAAAGCTTCTCAGTTACCGTATAAAAAATTTAGAGTCGTTTATGTCGTAAAAAACGCATATTTCAACGCTCACAAAAATCAAAACCTACAGGGTACTTCCCGTTGACATAGAACTATGAAATTTGGCGAAGAGCATTGTCTCAGAGTACACATATAGGAATAAATCTGAAAACTACATTTTTATTTAAATCACATAAAAATAGGGCCTCAAAATTCAAGTGAGTAAATCGTATCATGTAAGGTATCATATAAAATAACTTCATTATCACATGCTAAAACAGATTTTTAATTATTTTAGCAATATGTTTGTACGGAACCCTCGATGTGCAAGCCTGACTCGCACTTATCCGTTTTTTTTATCTTAGGAAAAACTGTTGTTCAGCTGTATTAGCATAGTCGTAGTAAACGGTATTCAAAATGTTCAATTCCACCGTTTGGTGTTTGCAGGCACCGTGTGCCGACTGTTCGAGGTCAGCGACCCCGTGTTCTGTACCGCGCTGGAAACCGCCGCGGGGGGCAAGGTAAGATTATTACTACAATACATCCAATTTTACAGTAATGTCAATTGTTTCATAGATTTGCGTTTATACACTTAATTAGGGTTATCTGTTGAGTTCGTCGGTTAAACATTTTCATAATATTGTAACGCAGTAGGCGCACGCTCGTTGTAGGTATGCAGTAACTATGATGTAATCTGCGATGTATACGTGATCACGCTTCTGGGGTGCTCTATTGTTTTGCGTTTTTTTTGGTGCCTTTTGTTTCCCGGTCTTTTGTATTCGGTTTTATGTTTTTTTTTGTGTGTATTTGAGAATAATAGGGAAGTCTCGAACTATCATCTTGTTTACTTTGTCAAACACAATGGCACCGATATTTCCAGAACTTTTCAACCTGCTACTCTGTTAACAATAGCGTTTATTAGATCAAATAATGTCGCGACTCGTCTAGTAAATCCGAGACTATAATGACGGATATAAATACGCCGGCTGACCCTTGAGAACTCAGTTTTTCGTTTACCGTCGAAGCGAAAACATCTTGTGTTCAAGTGCGATACCAGTGATTGTGAAGTGACTTGTTTGTGTGAATATCAGTGCCAGTGTGAAGTGTTTGTGCGAACAGTTGTGTCGTGCGTATCGTGATTTTGTGCAATAAAGTGCAAAGTGATTAATCGGCGTTTTGACTGATTATCCAAGAACCCATCTCATAACAATATGTATGATTAAATTAATTAGATCTCCGTACCTCAAACGGAAATAACGGAACCCTTATAGGATCACTTTGTAGTCGACGGATTACAAGGTGTGTGTATGTCAAGACTCTTTATCTCGGGAACGCGTAAAGTAATCGAGTTGAAATTTAAACTGTATACGTATATCTATGGTCTCTTGCAGTTGTGTAAAAAAAAAACTTCTCAGTTATCGTTTAAAAAAGTTAGAGCCGTTTATGTCGTAAAAAACCGCATATTTCGACACTCACAATAATCAAAACCTACAGGGTACTTCCCGTTGACATAGAACTATGAAATTTGGCGAGAAGCATTGTCTCAAAGTACACATATAGAAATAAATCTGAAAACTTTACATTTTTATTTAAGTCACAAATAAAATAGGGCCTCTAAATTCACAAAATATGGGTTGAAAATTCAAAGTGAGTAAATCGTATCATGTAAGGTATCATATAAAGAACTTCATTAGCACATGCTAACACAGGTTTTTAATTATTTTAACAATGTGTTATTATCGATGTATGACGAGAAAAGTGAAAAAAAAAAAAAAACTTTTTTGTCGATGGTTATAGTATAGAGATTTTAAAAACTTACTTCCCAACTTTGTGAAATTTTCTGGATTTGTACGGAACTCTCGATATGTGAGCATGACTCGCACTTGTCCTGTTTTTTTTTTCAATTTAGTACAGTCATGTATAGTATAATAATACAATTTAGTTGTATGAGTCTGACTAGCATGAAAATAAAATAAGTGTACTACCGGTAACATACTCGGGTAATTTTATTCTACACTAATGGTATATACATATTGTATCAAATAACACCCAATATATACTTACAATACAACTCACGTAGGACGCCACCCACGCCTCGGAGGACCTCATCAAGACCGCAGGATAGCACTGGATGCGAACTGCTTCCAACTGGTCTTATTGGAGATTTATAAGGTGAGGCCTCTGTTCAGCAGTGGAGAACGTTGGCTGATGGATGGATTTACAATTCATAAATATTTTTTTTGTCCTTCGAGCTGGATAAAAATGTTAATAGTATTTGCTTTCCATCAGCTGTACAACGTGGTGGTGGACACGGAGGTGACCAGCAAGCTGCTCCTCCAGCGCGGCAACCTGCAGACCAGGACCACCATCATTCCTCTCAACAAGATATCCTCGCACGTCATCGACGCCAACACTGTGCGAACGGCGCAGGAGATCGTAAGTGCACACCTATAGAGATCATTTTACAATGGCAGGCAGGACTACTATTATTCCTCTGAACAAGATATCCTCGCACGTCATCGATGCCAACACGGCGGAAATTATAAGTGTATACACGTAAGGGGTAAACTTAAACAAACTTCAAATTCTCCTAAATAAGGCCGTAAAATACGTTGATTGGTGTATAAGGGTATACTCCCAATCTCAATAAAATTCATTTAAATATTGAATTACCCAACATAAAACAATACATATATAAATTATCTAAATCATTCGACTTACATAAAAATCCCATGAATAAAAACAATGTAGTTAAAAACATTTGCAAAACTCGCAGAGGAAATTTAAGTTATATCGATAGATAACCGCTATAAGTTACCACATCACTGGTTCCTCGACTGCGAGGAATAGATACAGTGCGCAGCGCAGGCACTTTCGCCCGTATTATGCTTGGCTTGGCATAGTAAGCACTATGTGTTATTCTGCTGTTTATTTTAAGTGCTTACTCTCGTTTATATAGCTTTTTAATATAGTTTTGTCAAAATTCTGTCGCAATTAATGCAATCCTAAAGGTTGCATATAATCCTAAGTACCTACATGTTTTATTTAAAACAAATTGTCCACTCTCCAATGTTAATTAAAATCTTTTGCTTAGTCTCCTGACATAAGTTTATATCAGTTAATGTTCTAGCTTGCAAACACATCTATTGTATTTTTTTGTTACCTCTAGGATTTAATTTACACTAGAGATGTATACAATCTGTGAATACTTTGAAATTGAATAAAGACCTTTTAAAAACATCGTAAGGGTCATTTTGTAGTATCAGACTAATGAAGAAACCAGCAGACTAAGACCACCACCATTTCTCTAAAACTCTAAATATATCTAATAGCCTGTGTCTAGCGCAGACATTGCAAGTATATACCTATAGGAGTCATTGTGCAATGGCAGGTTAGGTTGGCACCTTACAATTTTGACTATCATTACTCATACTCATTTATTTCTAACAATAAATTACACGTCATTAATTGTTACGTGGAATAATTAAATAAGGAATAAATTGAATTCATTAAGTAAAAAAGAATAATAATAAGTAACAAACAAAAATTAATAATCTACTCTAAATAAATTACTCTAGACAACATAATTTTCACACGTCATGATAGTGCAGAAATAACAAGTATTTATAGTACACATTGGTGTAGTGTTTTTGAGGCGTAGTGAGTATAGTCTTCAAGAGTAAGTTTGACATTGATCTAACTTGACTTACTTATAGGTCAAATTGAAGTTAATGTCGTCTGTGCACATGAGGCGAGTCACAGTAGCAACTTAATTATTTGTGTCAGCGGCGTAAGGGTAAAGATGTGCGCAGCTTGTTGTTTAACAGACGCTTTTAAGTTGGATTCAGCCTGTACTTTTGTTGTAATGCCACGAACTGACACATTATTTGTTTCACAGGGCGGCGGTCCAGACAACGTCCAGCTAGCATTAGACCTGATAACCTTCGAGCCTCATCTCCGGCCCGCCATGGCGTGGGTATTTGGAAATACCTTAGTTTGTCGAGATCTAGAGACAGCTAAACGGGTCACCTTCCATCCGCGTGTCCGACGTCGCTGCGTCACCATCGATGGAGACGTGTTCGATCCTCAAGGGACGCTGTCTGGAGGCGCGAGACAACAGGTAACTAACTACCCTGGTCCGTCGTGACAGTAACTTGGTCTGTCGAGACAATACCCTGGTCTGTCGAGGCAGTACCCTGGTCTGTTGAGACAATACCCTGGTCTGTCGAGACAGTAACTTGGTCTGTCGAGACAATACCCTGGTCTGTCGAGGCAGTACCCTGGTCTGTTGAGACAATACCCTGGTCTGTCGAGACAATACCCTGGTCTGTTGAGACAATATCCTGGTCTGTCGAGATAATAACCTGGCCTGTCGAGACAATACCCTGGTCTGTCGAGGCAGTACCCTGGTCTGTTGAGACAATACCCTGGTCTGTCGAGACAATACCCTGGTCTGTTGAGACAATATCCTGGTCTGTCGAGATAATACCCTGGCCTGTCGAGACAATACCCTGGTCTGTCGAAACAATACCCTGGTCTGTCGAGACAATACCCTGGTCTGTCGAGACAATACCCTGCTCTGTCGAGACAATACCCTGCACAGTCGACACAATACCTTGGTCTGTCGAGATAATACCCTGGTTTGTAGAGACAATACCCTACAATATAATATAGATTTTATAGCAAATAATCATGACAGGGCGGATCGGTGTTGGCTCAACTGGCGGAGCTGCGATCCGCAGAGGCGGCACTAGCGACGCGCGAGGCGGCACTAGCGCGCGACACGGCCGCGCTGCAACACGACCAGAGGATATTCGACGATTATCACGCGCTGCAGCAACGGTCAGTTCTTTATTATTCATATTATAGGCCGCGCCACACAAGTTGGCGGATGTGAAGTTATCTATAAGCTGCACAATAGCCAATCCTGACTGAAGCTCACATAAAGCCGCACGTTGATTGACTATTGCGCAGCTTGCAGCTAACTTCTCATCCGCCAACTTGCGTGGCGCAGCCTATACTACGTGAAGTAGAACGGAGCGAAACGGCAGATACAAATAAAGCGACACCAACGCAAACATTACTTGTTTACTACTAAACATTGTCTATGTGGTATTAGCGCAGACGAAATACGGCACGAGAACGAGTACGCGAGTTCTAGGCGATGCCACTCTCGAAATAACTACATTCTTACATAGAGTGATTTCACTAAATAATCTCTATTATAATTAAGTCGTATGTTATATTTTCGTCATTAATTCTATACTTAGTTACTAAACGTCCCACAAATAGGCGGATGAGAAGTTAGCTGCAGATGACACTTCGCCGTGATTCCCTAATTATTGCGCATGTGTGCACAATTTCGACACCGCGTGTCGTAGTGGTGAGCACGCGCGTATGGAGCGCGCGAGAGGCATGAGATTGGCGGGCGGGTGTGCCCCGGCGTTTTGTCTCTCTGGCTCCCACGCATACCTATATTTCGGCTTTTGCGCAGCGCTCTGCGCATAACTTCCCATCCGCCGATTTGTTTGGCGCTTACAATCAACACCAAAGTACATTTTTCACAATAAAAAATACATCAAGCATATCATACACAATATACATCACTTATTACCTATTTTTAATGTCTATCGAGAGCAGTTCCCAAACGTCCTCATCAGGCCAGCTGCGTTGCCCCGCTGAATAACTATCGAGACGTTTTGGGAAATAATTACCCATTATTATTATACACTACGGCAGCGGTCGGCAACCTTTTGGCAGGCAAGGGCCACAAGGTGGCAAAATAAACTAAAGGCGGGCCGCAGTCATGATATTAGCCCTATAACCCCCATATACCTACGCATAATTTGTCATATTCCATAGGATAAATAAAAATGCTATTATAAATTGTTAAAAGATACGGAACTTAATTAGCACATGTAATCATTATTGTTGTTATTGTTGTATTGAATGACACAATTGTATTTAATTTTTTATGAAGTGTGGATAATTATTGTCTGAACTAATATGATAAATTTAAATAAAATTATATTTTTGGGCTTTATAGCTAGAAAAATAAGTGAAATAGAAATAAATTAAAACTACAAACTATAGGTGATATCTGAGGTTGCATTTGAGAGGCTATTTCTTGTATGTTAGCTGTCATATTTGTAGTCGCGATTCGTAGAATGACTCTCAAATGTTCATCTGTGAGACGAGAAGCATATTTATTTATTCTATAAGTAATTAACAATTGAATAAGTTTGCTCGCATAAATTAGTGCTACCAAAAATTGTAATGAACTGCTTAGCATTATTAGTGCGTATTTAAAAAGCGCGCTCACTTAATGCGTTTATTTTGATAATAATAATTATTAATTATAACTTATTTACAAAACATTCACGGGCCGCAAGTAGGACGTCCGCGGGCCGCATGCGGCCCGCGGGCCGCGCGTTGCCGACCGCTGCACTACGGGACTAATCGCGCACTAAAATTACGAGATAAATTGTGTCTACCCGTGACCACGGTCGATGCAACAATGCAACAATTTATCTCGTAATTTTAGTGCGCGATTAGTCCCGTAGTACATAATAATAATGTGTTCAAATCACGAAAGTTTAAAAACAACAAATAATTACCCGCCCTGGGAGCGCGGCGCTGCTCAGGGCGCCGGCCCACACTTGACAAACTTTACGGCGTCTGAACCCCGGGGACCCGTCGTCTAGATGCCATGTGATTTAACTTATGTTATATGATGTTTATTTAAACATTAACTAAAGTTGTTGCACTGTAAAGAGAAGTTTATTTTAAAAAACATAAGTAGGTATTACAAATAACTTGCATAAACAAATTACTAAGATTTACAAATTACGAAAGTTTACTCACCTGTAAAGAGAAACAACATTAAAAGCCATTGCTTCACTTATCGTTTAATAACTAATTTGATTTATTCATCAAATTTAATGCGATATATTTTGTTTTACAAAGATGAAGTATTTTTCTCATTGGGTATAGACAATTAGACACACAGACGTGAACATAGTGCTGCGTCACCATAGATAATAATTATTGCGCGGGAAATTTAAAATGAATGAAGATCTTCATTTTACACTTATTTTGATTAAATGTAAGCACACTGAGCGTGCCATTTATTTATCACCCTAGTGTGATCTTCGGTGAGGTATGTGCCGTCAATCACAGTTACGTTTTAAGACTTAGGTAGAGGAAACTGGAATGATTGTGAATTTTGTTTTATTTTAGTTTAATTTTATTTTCAGATCATAGTAATTTTCTTTATTCGACAAATGAGAAAATACAACACTAAGAAATAAAATAGAAAACCGGACAAGTGCGAGTCAGGCTCGCACATCGAGGGTTCCGTACAAACGCATTGTTAAAATAATTAAAAACCTGTTTTAGCATGTGCTAAAGAAATTCTTTTATATGATACCTTACTTACATGATACAATTTACTCGCTTTGAATTTTGAACCCATATTTTGTGAACTTTGAGGCTCTATTTTTTTGTGATTTAAATAAAATTGGACAGTTTTCAGATTTATTCCTATATGTGTACCCTGAGACAATGCTTCTCCCCAAAGGTGACGTCCACAAGTGGTATATTATTCAGAGAAAAATCGAACCAAGATGATATATACATCATTTGAAAGCTTGTTATGTGGGCTTCCTAAAAATATTTAATTTAGATTTTTTCACCCCTCCGATTTTTTTTAAATGCGAAATATAAATTGTATGAAAAATAACATTATACAGCTTATTATTTTTCTAGTTTAGCAGTAATAAAGTGCTTATATAGTTATTTTACTTGCATTCGTAGCTGATTCTTCCACATTCATCTCTTAATTTGCTAAAATTAAAAATTATAACCTACCAGTGTGACCAGTTAGTAGGTAAAATGTGACAAAAAATCACTTAAAAAGTGTGTCTAATTGGTAAAAATGCTTTTATTTAACAATTTGGAGGTTACTTAATCAGGGCTGCTAGAGATAAACTACCTATTGAGCCAAATATATTTATTTTTTCTAATAAATTCAAAATTAATTTTTAAAAAATCGGAGGGCTCTTTTTTGTTTTTAACTGTTGTAATAGACTCAGAAAAATATGAACTATTTCGAAATGTAACGAGTGTTGTGGTTAGAATTTTTGATTATTATTATACCAGCCTCCATACATTTTGTGGACATGTCCTTTCATAGTTCTATGTCAACGGGAAGTACCCTGTAGGTTTTGATTTTTGTGAGTGTCGAAATATGCGGTTTTTTACGACATAAACGGCTCTAACTTTTTTATACGATTACTGAGAAATTTTTCTTTTACACAACAGCAAGAGACCATAGATATACGTATACAACTCGATATATTCACGCGTTCCCGAGATAAAGAGTCTTCACATACACACAGACGGACAGACGGACAACAAAGTGATCCTATAAGGGTTCCGTTTTTTTCCTTTTGAGGTACGGAACCCTAAAAATAGACTAACCAGACATGTCGTCATATTGTAAAACGATGTATTTTGTGTTTGCCAGGTACGAAATAAAATCGCACGAGCTGGAAGTGGTGAAATCACGTCTGGCAACAACCTCGCACGCGCAGCTTCACGCTGAAATAGAGGCGCTGGAGAAACAGGTCAGCTATTATACATTTAAAATGATTTTATGAAGTATCAATACTATTTGGAAGCTTTGGATGAATTGCAGATACTAATTCCATAGCTAGCCAATATCGGAAGAATAACAGTCTTTTCAACCTTGCTCGTGATATCTTATCTTATATATTACAGCACACATTGCTTTGTGTCTAGATGTTATTTGGGTATTATCTATACATACGAGGGGTACACAAAAGAAACCGAACTTATTTTTTTTAATATTTGTATATAATTTTTAAACAGAATATCTTCAATCCCCTTCGTCTTCAGTTAGTTCAGTGATGCCTGATTTGCCAGGTGGCGGTAGGAAGACAATAATATACTAGAGTCTCACTCTCAATGTGTAATGTCTCATTTATTTAAGAATATCAACAGCTTATATACTAAACCATATCTATGAGGTATGCGCTATATATCACGTAAAACATCTAACTCACGTCTAGTTACGTCGTGCTATATCTAATACATTCCAACGAGCTGCAACAGTACTTCCCCCTTGGAAAAAAAAAATGTAAAATATATATTCACAAACAATCATTACCTAAAAATAGTCGAACCAAAATTAACAAAAATCCTATTAATAATGTTGCAGCGACCTTGCTTACGTCTGTTTGACTACATTTGCAGTTTATAGTTTGCTTGCATCGGCTAAAACTGAACCTACTGGCTTAGTCAGCTCGTGAGGCTCTATTAATACATTATAAAAATTCCGCATAGTTACACATTATTCTTCAAATCGCCTGAATTCCTTTGATCACGTAAATCGATTCGCAGTATGACGCTACTCGAAATGTGATTACATTGCTCTAACTAAGCAAATACTTACTACTAATGATCTAATTATCTAATAAATTACCGTTTGCAAAACAATTAAACTGAATGCAACAATACAAATTATACAGATAAGCCTATCGTTAAAAACAAAAAAAAATACTTAACACAATTCACACAAAAATACTACCACTTTATCTATGGACTTGGCCTTCAATATTTTGGCATTACATAATTTCCATCTAATTTCACGTTCCTATATTACCGTTTTCACTGACTTTATCCTGAGTTTGCACAATAGACTAAAACAATGTTGTCACAACACACTTTTTCCGTAATCTCTGAACATTTCAAACATCTTCTTGCGCTCGCAGCTTCAGCCATATTTCCCATTATCACATTTTCTCCATATATCACTGACCAGTCGTTTGGCAATGGAAATGAGTCTGGGCAAATCCTCCAGTACTACGCAATTTTCCTCCACCTTCGATTTGTCCTCGTTCGGTGGTGCCAACTTCGAAAAAATACTTGCAGATCCAACCTGTATTATCGGCGGCAGCATTGGCATCTCAAGTTCCTGTGGTCCTATATTCGGCTGCTGGCGACTGCTGATTCAATTTCATCAATTCACTCGTAAACAAAATACCAAGGGTTATTCGCGTTTCATTGCAGCTACAGAACCCTGGATTTGACGTTCACTCATATGTAACTTCAAAAATTGCGTGACAAACTGCTTCTCGTCAACCCTGTGATTTATGCTGTTGTCTGCAGGTACATTTTTCTTGCTGAATTATGCGTATTTGCCATTTCTCTGTCTTGCAAAGTTGAGTTGTCCACAAAATTTCTTCAAATTCTCGAAATTAGCTTCCATAGATTTCTCTTCCTGTTGCGTTGACCAGATGTCGATGGTCGCCGTTGTGGTGTGGGGGTGCAGGTCTGACGTCATCCAGCGGATTTATCGTCAACTCCCCAAATCTTCTTGCTTGTTCACTACATTGCGCGACACTCGGGATGGGGGGGTCACCACTTTGCCGGTATGGCAGTGGGGCCCCCACTGATACTGCACTCGGGGTCACCAATTTGCCAGGTGGCGGTAGGAAGACAATAATATACTAGAGTCTCACTCCCAATGTGTAATGTCTCATTTATTTAAGAATATCAACAGCTTATATACTAAACCATATCTATGAGGTATGCGCTATATATCACGTAAAACATCTAACTCACGTCTAGTTACGTCGTGCTATATCTAACACATTCCAACGAGCTGCAACACCTGACAGCGCCTCCGTCGTTTTTTTCTTCACTTCAGTAACGTCGGCAAAACGCTTTCCTTTCATTTCTCTTTTCATATTACGATGAAATAAAAAAAGTAGCAAAGGGGCTAGGTCGGGTGAGTAAGATTTGGGTACAGATCCATGTGTATGTATTTAAAAATATGCATGTGTTGTATATCACTCTCTAATATTATAAATACGAAAGTGTATTTGTTGATTTGTTCCTTTTTCACGCAGCAACTAAGCAACGGATTGATTTTTCTTTTATTGACATAATTTAAAAGACTGAAAGTGACATAGTACAGGGTGGTCTTTGCACATAGGCTACTTTTTATCCAGAAAAAAATAAAAAGTTTCGTCAAAATAGCACGTGGGCGTAGCCGCGGGTGAAAACTATGTATAAAATCATCGCTTTAAACAGCTTTTTCTATGGAGCTAATCTTGAATTCGTAAAAAAACAGATGTTCTGTACTAAATTGCAACTTGGAATCGACAAAATGTATGAAACAGCTGTTTTTCTTCTTTCTCGAATTCCAGGTCCCATAGTAAAATTTGTTTATAAAGATTGTATGAATCACCTCCCTTCGACTTAGTACACCAGTTCTGGATAACCCAGTATAGATACGTGCAGCTGCTGCGAAATAGTTTGCCTTAAGTAAAAGTTGATGGTCGTATGTTTGTAGGTGAAAGAGCTAGCAGAAGCGGTAGAGCGAGACAAGGCGCTACAAAAGGAAGCCGCCGCGCGCGCCGACACCTTACAAGCTAAAGTCAAGGACATTAAGGGACACAGGGAGAGGTATTTTTTTTTAAATAAAATAAAGGTGAATAATAGTAATCGATATTAGTGCAGCTCTTAATAGTATATTTTTTAGGGTTCTGAACCCAAAGGGTAACAACGGGCTGTATCTCATGAACCGTGATAGTTTGAAAGTTGAAGTTTTCACAGATTATGTATTTCTGTTTCCGCTATAACAAAAAATAAACTAAAAACTGCAAAGCTAAAAGCAACAAACCTGAATTTTTAAGCGTTTTTCGCTCTATATTAATAACGGTGATTGATAGGCGCTTGAAATTTTCATATTATAGAATATTTAGTTAAATAATCACTTCAAAAATGAATTATGAACTTAAAATAAAATAATTATTTAAGGGCTCCCATACAAGAAACGTGATTTTTTTGTTCGATATTAATTATACTTATATTAATTAAGGAAACAGGAAGATTCTTGAAATATTTACAAAAGTATTAAGTTGAATATTTTCTTCAAAAATAAATAATTAAACTAAAATATAACATACTGGGGGGCTTTCATACAGTACTGAACCCCTCGTGCGCAAGACCGACTCGCACTTGGCCGATTATTTGTTCTTTCCTTCTTAGACTGATTTTAGAATTTTACTTATTCCCATTGTTATGCGTTTACCAGCGACTTAATAATAACCCTTAATAGGTTACATCATAATCGTCATAGTCACATGCAAATGGTTAAACTAAGTAATTGTTGTGTCATTATTTCGATCGCCATTTAATCTAGTATACTAAGCGCCACACAAATCGGCGGATGTTAGTTATGGGAAGTATATATATAAATGACGAATAAGCAAAACGCTGCGCAAAAGCCGAAATATAGGTAAACGCGGGAGCCAGAGAGACGGCACACCCGCCCGCCAACCTCATGCCTCCCGCGCGCTCCATACGCACTACGACACGCGGCGTCGGAATTGTGCACACATCTGCGGCTAACGTCTCATCCGCCGATTTGTGTGGCGCTCAGTATAGCATTCAACATTTGGTCCTTCGAGCCGGGTCCCACAAATGGATAATTTTAAATTGTCCAACAGAGAGTTCAAGAAAGCCGAGCAAGAGTTGAAAAAAGCGAAAAAAGCTGCCGAAGAACACGGACAAAAGTGGAAGGAGAGAGAACAAGAGCTAGAGACGTTGAAGTTAGAAGCGCGGGAGTTGCAGCGGGCTGTGGATACGGGTGCTGCGCAACGACAGGGGGAGGCCGCCGCGGCTGAGGAGTTGAGGACCAAGCTGAGGGAGCTGGAAGAGGAACATAAGGCACATGTGGTGAGTGACGTCATTGTTTCAGCTGTAGGACGTCTAATGCTAGACATAGATCTGCAATAATACCGGTTGGGATCTTGCAGTGGTTCTCACTTCACTTTCATCCACTTCGTGGTTTTTTTGGTAGTTTTACGCTTTGCTTGTTAGTATATGTTGAAAACGGCGCTCTGGCGTCGTGCATGAAGGCGCCGTTTCCGTTGTGCGAATCAAGAGTGGCCCGAGGAAACGGAGTTTTCGGGGCATTGGTACCGATTCGCCCTTGTTGTGACAGCACAAACGGGAGTGCCACAGACTGCTGTTCTAAAGACTTTAACTATCTATGTTGACTTGAAGACAAAATGCAAAACTTGTTTGATCTAGTTCCAGTCCAATTCCAGTTCTAGTCTTATAATAACCTTAATTCTAACTTATCCTACCAAGTGCGCTCGCGCAGGCTGGCGCCACGCCTTGCTCCGCGTGAGCATTACGAAAGGCACGGTTTCTAAATTAATCTTTACTAGGGACAGTAACGAGTGCGACTGAAATAGCGACAGCCGGCCGATACTGTACCCTTCACTCCAGGTCGGTTTTTTGTGCCTAACGTTAGCCACAACCAGAGCAATGGCCGCGATTTTGCTGTAATGGCCGCGATTTTTAGGGTTCCGTACCTCAAATGGAAAAAACGGAACCCTTATAGGATCACTTTGTTGTCCGTCTGTGTGTATGTGTGTATGTCAAGACTCTTTATCTCGGGCCTCAAAATTTACAAAATATAGGTTCAAAATTCAAAGTGAGTAAATCGTATCATGTAAGGTAAATGTATCATATAAAAGAACTTCATTAGCACATGCTAAAACAGGTTTTTAATTATTTTAACATTTTCAGTAATTTTCGATGTATGACGAGTAAAGTGAAAAAAAAAAAACTTTTTTGTCGATGGTTATAGTATAGAGATTTTAACAACTTACTTCTCAATTTTGTGAAATTTTCTGGATTTGTACGGAACCCTCGATGTCCGAGCCTGACTCGCACTTGTCCGGTATTTTTATGTAAAATTTTGGCTACATCCACTATAATGGTGGTGTGGCGAGATCTAGAATATTATTGTAGAAAATAACTAAAATTATATATTTAATTATTTAATTTGTAGATTTATATTTCATTTAGTTCATTTCATTTCTTTCTATAATTTATAAATTCATCTTCTTCATGTAAATTACTGTAAATATAATAATATATTAATAAATAAATTCGCGCGCCATGTAAGCGAGCAGCGCAGGCAAAATAACTAGAATCAACCGGTTACCGTGCCGGCACTCGGTAGGCGCGCACGCCGCGCGCCCGCGGTGTCCCCGCGCAGCCGGTCCGCCGTCCGGCGCACCGGCCAGTGCAAATCACTTACCGACGGCGAATGCACGCGCAATTTCTGTAACACCGGTGCTCCTCGCTCACTCGCGAAATATTACAAAATCAAGCTGTGTTTCATTATTAATTAGTTTGGTTGTTCCCTTATTCACTGGAATAACCACAGTGGTGACCCGCGAACACGTAAAAAGTTAACATGGCCACAACGAGTGAAAGTGACGCGGCAGCAAAATCGTCGGCTTACATGACGCCACCCGTCGTTGACCAAACATCGTCCGACGTTTTTAGAGTTGGTGTAAAGTTGCCTCCATTTTGGCCTGAGGAGCCCGCAGTGTGGTTCGCGCAAGTGGAGGGCCACTTCCTGCTGTCCAGGATTTCGGACGATAAAACAAAATTTTATTATATCGTCTCGCAGCTGGAGCACAGGTATGCAGCAGAGGTGAAAGACATAATAATCTCACCTCCTTCTGGGTGCAGTTACGACACACTGAAGGCAGAACTCATTAAACGCTTGTCCCAGTCCCGAGAAAAAGAAGTCAAACAATTACTCACCCATGAAGAACTTGGCGATCGACGTCCATCACAGTTTCTACGTCATCTTCGTCATCTGGCTGGAACTGAGGTACCCGAAGAGTTCCTGAAAACAATTTGGACTAGTAGGCTTCCCACTCACGTGCAGACCGCGATAGCGTCACAGCCTCGCTCCGACCTATCAAGCCTGGCTGACCTCGCTGATGCAGTGCTGGATATTGTTTCAGGACAGCGGATGGAGACCATGCGGAGATTACCGCCAACTGAATGCGAGAACAATTCCAGATCGTTACCCAATACGTCATATACACGACTTCGCTCACAATCTGTCAGGCTGTCGTGTATTCTCGACGATAGATCTAGTCAAGGCCTATAATCAGATAAGAGTAGCCGAAGAAGACATTTGCAAGACTGCAATAACTACTCCCTTCGGATTATTTGAATATCCATGTATGAATTTTGGCCTCAGAAACGCTGGGCAAACCTTTCAACGTTTCGTCGACGAAATGACCCGCGGACTCGACGACTTTTGCTACCCATATTTGGATGATTTCTTGATATTTTCCCCTGACGAGAAGACTCATGAAGAACACCTTCGCCATATATTCACCAGGCTAAAGGAATACAACATGGTCATCAACACGTCCAAATGCAACTTTGGTGTCCCGGAAGTAACTTTTCTGGGATATACAGTCTCCGCAGAAGGCGTGAAACCATTGGCCTCAAAAATAGAAGCTGTAAAGAACTTCCCCATTCCGAAGAACTTCCGAGAGTTGAGGCGTTTCCTGGGGATGATCAACTTTTACCGCAGATTTATACCTGACGCAGCGAAACACCAAGCACCGCTGAACGCTTTACTGGTGGGATCTGTAAAAGGATCACATCCGGTCGACATCTCAGGCGAAACCTTGAAGGCATTTGAAAGCTGCAAAGAAAGCTTATGCCAGGCAGCACTCCTAGCATATCCAGACCTTGAGGCAAGACTAGCACTGGTAACTGATGCCTCGGATACTGTGCTTGGAGCGGCTGTGCAGCAGTATAAATACAACAATTGGCAACCGCTAGCCTTCTTTTCTCGCAAATTGAGTCCGGCACAACAAAAATATTCGCCCTACGACCGAGAATTGCTGTCAATTTACGAGGCTATAAAGCATTTTCGCCATCTACTCGAAGCACGTCATTTTACGGTTTTTACTGACCACAAACCAATCTGCTTCGCATTTCATCAGCGAAAAGACAAGTGCTCGCCTCGCCAATTCCGTCACCTGGATTTTATATCTCAATTCACGACGGATATAAAGCACATATCAGGAAAAGATAATGTTGTGGCAGATACCCTCTCACGCATAGAAGAACTGTCACAACCAATCGACTTGATGGCTCTGGCGAAATCCCAAGAAAGAGATACAGAATTATTAAGTATCATAAATGGAGATACGTCATTAACATTAACAAAAGTCAACATTCCTGGAACTGATATAAAGATATTTTGTGACGAATCGACTGATATTTCTCGACCATACGTACCAAAAGAAATGCGTCGTCAAGCGTACGAAAGCTTAGATTCGCTTAGTCATCCAGGCGCCAACTCGACTGCAAAATTAGTAGCTCAGCGATACGTATGGCCAGGTATCCGTAAAGACTGCCGAGAATGGGCGAAAAGCTGTTACGCATGCCAACGCGCAAAAGTAACCAGACACGTATCTGCTCCACTCGGCACTTTCAAAATTCCTAGAGCAAGATTCGGCCATCTCCATATCGATTTGATCGGACCAATGCCACCCAGCCACGGTTACAAGTACTGCCTAACCGCAGTTGACAGGTTTACAAGATGGCCAGAAGCAATACCCATCACTGACATATCGGCAGAAACGGTTGCAAAGGCACTCCTATCAGGATGGATCGCTCGATTTGGATGTCCTTTAGAAATCGTAACTGACAGAGGAACCCAATTTCAATCTGCCCTATTTAAGTACCTGTCAGAAATAGCTGGATTTCAGCATAAAAAAACCACGGCATACCACCCAGCCTGCAACGGCTTAGTAGAAAGGTTTCACAGACAGTTAAAAGCCGCGATAACTTGTCACGGTAATGAAAACTGGACTGAAACACTTCCATTGGTGTTGCTGGGCATAAGATGCGCATACAAAGAAGATCTGGGAGCATCATCCGCCGAACTCGTATACGGAGAAACGTTAAGACTACCAGGTGAATTCTTCAGCCCATATACAAATACGACAACAGATGTTACGGACTTTTCTGCACGGCTAAGAAAGTTTGCGTCGAACATCCAACCGCAACCAGCATCGCGACATTGCAGAAAAGCCATATTTGTATATAAAGATCTCAAGACCGCTACTCACGTTTTCCTGCGTGACGATGCCCATAGACGACCACTGCAACCTGCGTATACCGGACCGCATAGAGTACTTGAAAGAAACGAAAAAGTATTCAAAATCATGGTTAATGAAAAAATACTTACCGTGTCTATAGACAGGCTCAAACCAGCGTATACGGTCGAAGATCCTCCAAAAGAAAACGATAGAAGTCTACCGGATCCAACAAAATCAGCAGCAGTACCACCTGACCAGAACAGACCAAATTTAGAAACGGAACGTAGAACTCTCTCCGGGAGGATAGTAAAATTCCCGGTTAGATATCGCCCGTAACCCGGTCTCTGGAGGGGAGTGTGTGGCGAGATCTAGAATATTATTGTAGAAAATAACTAAAATTATATATTTAATTATTTAATTTGTAGATTTATATTTCATTTAGTTCATTTCATTTCTTTCTATAATTTATAAATTCATCTTCTTCATGTAAATTACTGTAAATATAATAATATATTAATAAATAAATTCGCGCGCCATGTAAGCGAGCAGCGCAGGCAAAATAACTAGAATCAACCGGTTACCGTGCCGGCACTCGGTAGGCGCGCACGCCGCGCGCCCGCGGTGTCCCCGCGCAGCCGGTCCGCCGTCCGGCGCACCGGCCAGTGCAAATCACTTACCGACGGCGAATGCACGCGCAATTTCTGTAACACCGGTGCTCCTCGCTCACTCGCGAAATATTACAAAATCAAGCTGTGTTTCATTATTAATTAGTTTGGTTGTTCCCTTATTCACTGGAATAACCACAGTGGCATTTTTTTGGGCCAAGGAGGAGGAGCAATCGGAATAATGACGAATCCGCACTACCACCGCCAAATCTCATTTTTTAATAACTTTTACAATATTCTATAGGTTAAAACAACACATTTCGATTAACGATTACGATATTAAAAGATAACAATATTTCGAGGCGGTGTGTGCGGATCCATCGCTTACAGTATATGATATCCATTCGACAACTTTCAACCTCATTTTAACCCCATGGTTATCTTTGTTATACTTGGTGAGTATACTTCGATTTGTTATTGAGCTGGATCCAGGAGAAGGTACATTTGTGTTGTTGAAATATTCTAAAAAATCAGTTGTCTGTAAAGTCAGTTTATGGACGATAATTTTACGCGATAACGTCATAAGAAAACATTGTTGATTCAACAACTAAAACAAGTCGAACGCTTAGGCCTATCGTGTCTCTCTATAACTTGTTCCGTGCTCTCGCTTGCACGCTTGGCTTAAGCGGAACGTGACACTTTAGTGCGTGCTGATGGCGCGGTTCATCGATTTATAAGACGTCAAAAAGCTGTACTTTATTTTATATGCTCAAAAATATATTAAGCCCGATTACTGAGGCGCCAGCGTAAATTAAATAGCAGCGTAAAAAGCGTTATCTCTATCGAATGCCTAAAGTTAAAAAGAAACAGAACTATGCTATTTAGCTAATATAGTTACGCTGGCGCCTCTGTAATCGGGCTTATTGTGTTGTTTAAAATGTACATTGATGGTTTTCTCTGTGGTATATTTTCAGGACGCCATGAAACAAATGCGCGCGCGCATCGACCGTCAAAAAGAAGAGATCGCGTCCCGGAGCGGCGCCGTCAGGAAACTCCTAGGGAAGAAGGAGAAAATGGCGCGCAACGCCAGGGAAGCTGCACTAGAGGCCGAAAAACTTGCCTTGGATGTTACTGAGCTGCAGACGGAGGCTGACAAGTGCCAAAAAGAGGTCTGTAGCTTGTAGATGCGTATTGATTGGTAGAGTGAAGTTAGGATCCCAACACTCGGCCATCCTGACAATGTGTGTTACCACACACACAGCCCGAGTGGACATTCTAGCATTAGGAAGTATCTATTAAGATACAAGTAAACATACAAAAATACACTGCTAGAAGCGTCAAAACCCTCTTTCATTTTGATGCTGAAGTCCGTTTTAATTTAAAATGAAACTCGATCTTTGTTCTGTTGGAGCGGTGTTCTAAAAAGATTTGCTAGATGTTTTAGAAAAGTAAACTTATTTTCTATCTTTCAATGTTTTATATCCTAGAAGGAAAAAAAGTGAGAGAAAGACTACGAAGAGTATTTTCCGATTAAACTAAAGAGAAGGTAGATGTCATATCGTATAGGGAGGCGAAAACACTGGCAGAGAACCGCGAGACGTGGAACTTGCTTCTCCGACAAGAGCCGAGCTCTTAATTTTTAAATAAATGGTGTCCATTTTAAAAATTCGTTAAAAAGTCTTCGATCTACTTCAAGTCTCTGTTTCCTAATAAAGTGATCATTTCCAGATAGCGTCATTAGAGCGCGAGCACACGTGGATATCTACAGAGCGAGAGTACTTCGGCGCTGCGGGAGGATTGTACGACTTCGAAGCGCGCGGCGCCGCAGCCGCTGGCGCGCGACTCAAGTCTTTGACAACGCATCGGGACACGTTAGCGAGAGGACTTAATGCGCGCGCGCATACGTTGTTACACCAGCAGGAGGAACAGGTAACATTGTTACATATGTTGACTACTTCTAAGCGCGCGGCGTCGCAGCAGCCGGCGCGCTGCTACGGTCACTGACAGCGCTCAATACTTTAGCTCCTAATAAACTTGCTTAAGAAGTAACGTGCAAACTCTTCACATTTTCGTAATCAACCAGCTACATTTTGCCACAATTTTGGTTGAATGTGTGACGCATATATACGCTTTTATAATATCTACTTCAAGGTGGATACTTTTTCATGAACTATTCAAAATTTTGGTTTGTTATCTTATATTATTTGTGCAGTATAACGACCTGATGCGGAAAAAACGCATCGTGGAAGCGGACCGCGCCAAGTTGGTTCAAGTAATGGCCGAGTTAGACGAGAAGAAGCGCACCACGCTGGTTGCGGCGTGTGCGCAGGTCAACCGGGACTTTGGATCCATGTTCTCCACCCTACTGCCTGGAGCGGAAGCCAAGTTACAGCCGCCTGCGGGGCAGCAGGTGCTGGATGGACTCGAGGTGAATTGGACGAACTTGAAGAGTTGGACGAATTCAAGGAGAGATGGACGAACTTCAGTAGAGCAGAGTTAGACGGGAAGAAGCGCACCAAACTCTCGGCGGCGTGCGTGCAAGTCCATCTCTCTATGTCAAAAAATAAAAAAATCTAAATTTATTCCTTTGATCTTAAAAAATGTACTTTTACCAAGTTGTGCTAAAAGCCCCAAACTAAGTAAATCTTGTATCTTGGGCACCTTATTGCCAGTTCACATAGTTTGCTATCTAGCTGCTGGAGCGTTATACGCAGAGCTATCTGTTGTAGTAATATTACTTGTTGCGACTAAGTAAATATATTATGATTGTGATTAGGTGCGCGTGGGGTTCAACGGGACTTGGAAGGAGTCGCTGGGCGAGCTGTCGGGTGGGCAGCGCTCGCTGGTGGCGCTGTCGCTGGTGCTGGCCATGCTGCTGTTCAAGCCGGCGCCGCTCTACATCCTGGACGAGGTGGACGCGGCGCTCGACCTCTCGCACACGCAGAACATCGGCGTCATGCTGCGCACGCACTTCAAGCACTCGCAGGTAACCAAGCCATGCGAAATGCAGGCAGCGCCTAGTGCCAGTGCGGAGCTCCAGTACTAAATATGCAGCATCTAATATCATGCCCATCCATCAGCCGTAGAACGTCCACTGCTAAACATAAACGATTTCCAATAAGGCCGTTTGGAAGCGGCCTGCATCCAGCGCGTTCCTGCGATCTTAAATATATCGTCAGTCCACCTAATCAATGGACGTCCTACGCTACTCTTGCTGGTACGAGGTCTCCATTCGAGAACTTTACGGCCCATCTGTCATTAGTTCTTCAAACTCACTGCCATTTTAACTCACTACTCCGTTAGGTTATGTCGATAACTTCGGTTCGTCTGCGGATCTCCTTATTTGTCATGCTGTCATGCCCGCGTTGCCCAAATACCTACTTATACACTCCAGAACCTATACGACGCATGTTCGCGGAGAAAATCATAATAATGTAAGAAATCAACGTATTGTGTCACATAGCCTTAGAATACACAGATTTATTTTATACATACTATTGTAAAACAATTCTACAAACTACTAGGTACTTAAAATCAGCAACGAAAAAGTAAAGTAACCAAATTAATTTTATGTGTTTGTCCATTCCAGTTCATCATAGTATCGCTGAAGGACGGCATGTTCAACAATGCCAACGTGCTGTTCCGCACGCGCTTCGTGGACGGCATGTCTTCCGTGCAGCGTACCGTCAACTCCAAGCGGTAATGCCGCCCCTTAAGTGGTAATGCCGCCTCAAACGTGCAATGATTAACTCCTGTAATGCCGCCCTAATCGCAATAATACCACCCTAAAGGTGGTAATACGGCCCTACACGCGGTAATGTCGCCCTTAACACGGCAATGTCATCCTATATGCGACAATGCCGCCCTAAACGCAGTAATGCCGCCTCAAACGCGATAATGCTGCCCTAAAACTCGGTAATGCCGCCCTAAACGCGGTAATGCCGCCCGTAGCGTGCCACTATCGATCCGTGTTAATTCTATCTACCTCGTGCCTTGTTGTTTTAGGTATACTACTCAGATACAACTTGACATAAATTGGACGGCAAAATTAAACATAATATATGATCAAAAGTTTTGATACTTTTGCATAACATCCTAATCCAAATTGCACCATTCATGTGGACAATTTTAAAGGCGCAATCGTAAATTTAATAGCAACTTAGAATGTTCTTCTCTCTTTCCAATGCATATAGTGAAAAAGAAACAATAATGTTTTAAATTGCTATTAAAATTATGATGGTGCCTTAAAATTGGGCCTTATGTACCTATGCCTAAAATGACTTATTGTTTAGAGTATATTCTTTTCTGAAAAATAGTAACGTTAAACGTTATTTGGTTTTAAAATTGGTCTAAATACTAGACGAATTTTGTAAAATAATGATTTTTATACAAAACACATTATTTCCTATTTTTTTACTATATTATGCCGAAAATGCATTTAATATGATATCAGAATAGTGCCAGTGATAACTATTTTTGCCAAATCTTAACTTGTATGCAATCATAATGACTAAGAACTGCGTGCCGAGTGGGAGTTTGCAAATCAAATCGAATTACAGTGGATTATTTGGCCTATATCACGAATTCGCGAATATCCGGATGACTATCCGCCAACATTAGAATTTATTTTTCAAGTTGAATCCATACATTGATGGACATGTCAGAAGTTTGATAACCTGCCCGTGCCCCGCTCTTTCTCTGCTCTTCGCGAATTGTTATTGTTTTTGTTACCAAGTCGCTGCGCGATTCCAGAACTTAAATATTTCGAAGTGTAAGCGTGTGGTGTTGTCACTTAAAGATACTACTGTACTTTTATGTCACGTTGCCCGAACGCGTCGAACACATTATATGACATTGACACATATGCTTGAGTTAGCCAATCACAGACGTTGCCGCGCTTGTGTTCGATCGATTTGGCGCTCGTTATATTACCGTAAAAAAACTCACACTTAGCTTTTCAGTTTTCTGTACGTGACACAAGATGGTGCTGTGCCATTTCCATGAAATCACAACAAACGTTAACGCGATCGAGCAGGTTTCAAACCTGGTTAAAAACTCCCACTCGACCTTCTCCTCGATTTTTCTCAGAACAATGTAGACTATTATAACTAAAACCACCAACATCATTCATTCATTATATGTATAGGTCGAATCAAACTACTTGGCAGCTGTGATGTTAGCCACAAGCCTGTCTGAAAGTCACTTAACAGCGAGGATTGGGTTTTGCGCAGCTTTTAGCTAACTTCAGAGCCGCCAAGACTTTTGAGTCGGCCTATAATCTGTATGACCGTTAAGTTTCATTAGCGGTCATTGAACCGATCAGCTGATTGGGAATGTATAGAACATCTTGCATTTAACCAAGAACATGAGCTATTGTGATGATATCTTTGTAATTATTAATTAGACTATTGTTAGTAATTTTAGCTGTAAGTTTTTTAATGACGCATAACTTTTAACAGAGATGTGTGTTAGGTAATTTAAGGTTTAGTTTTTACAAATTCATTACATTTTTTAAATACGTTTTTATAACAAATAAACGATATGACTTGTATATTATTTTATTTGTTTCCCGTAGGAAAGATAAAAAAACAAGTTAGCTTACAAAAAAGGTTCTATAGAATAGGGTAGTTGACTGGTATTGAATTTGTTAAAAGTAATAGGATTAGTGAATTCTGCAATTAATTATGATTCATAAACTGAAAAAAATAATTACTATTGGCTAATCAAGGTCATAGATATAAGCTTGTGAAGATTTTGGTAGGGATAAAGAGGGGATGCCTTGTCCCTTTCTCACAAAGCATAACATAGTTTGGCGAATTTATGACACTTACGGGCCGTGACGTCATAGCCTGTCATAGTGCGCTCTAGCAAGAAAATAAATATGCTTGTAACTTCTTTATTTCTAAGTTGATTTTGTTTTCGTTAATCGGCTCTGTTTATGGTTAGCTGTAACAAGAGAACATCAAAAAATATTGTCAACTAGCCTATTACTTTGAGTTTTAATAATATTGTCCGTTACACTTTTCGCACATCTAGTCTCAAATGGGAAACCTCCTTAGATTGTGGTCAAGACTATTTAGAATAAAAACATAAATGAGATTGAGTAGGTTTCTATTCTCAGAGCAAAAGCTGGTATAAAGAAAGAATCGATTCTTAATTATCAGACCACGGAAATATACGAGTAACACAGCAACCTTTAACTTTACCGCAACTACATATTTGTTTTACTATAACATCATCATTTTAAGTCATAGGACGTTAACTTCTGGTTTTAGGCCTCCCCTTGGATTTCCAATGAGACCAGTGAGCGTCCTGCGCTGCGCTTGTCAGTGCGTGGTATCCATTCGAGAACTTCGGCCCTAGTGAGGCCTTGCTCGGCCTCGCGGCCCTGCTCTCTGCCACTTCAACTTGCTAATGCGCTGGACTATGTCGGTAACTTTCGAAGTTGCGAATCTCCTCACAGATTCGCAACAGTTTGATCCCGAACATAGTTCTAAAAAAACCCAGCAGGAGCACCAAGTAAGCATTTGTTTATTATTAGGGTTCCGTACCCAAAGGGTAAAAAACGGGACCCAATTACTAAGACTCCGCTGTCTGTCAGAATGTATCTCATGAACCGTGATAGCTAGAAAGTTGAAATTTTCACAGTACCTATATGATGTATTTGAGTTGCCGCTATAACATAAAATTAAATAAAATCTGAAAAAAAATTGAATTGGGGCTCCCATAAAATACACCTTAATTTTCAACCGTTTTTTACTCAATATTAATAACGGTAACAAGTCGCTTCAAATATCCACAGCATATACATATATATATATTCAGTTTAAAAATAAATAATTAAATTAAAATAAATTATTTAAGGGGTTCCCATACAAAAAAAAACGTATTGTTTCGCTTGATATTAGCTTAAAATATCCACAGAATAGGTAAGTATTTAGTTGTATATATACAATTCACTAATAAATAATTAATTTTAAATAAAATATGTTGGGGCTCTCATATGGTACGGAAGTTTACGAAACCCTTCGTGCGTGAGTCCAACTCGCACTTGGCCGATTACATTTTCTTATGTAGGTACTATTTAGTAAGCCGTAACCGTATCCCAGGTAGCAAATTGATGACGATGACGGATAAATGACGTCATTTCAAGGTTGAAGACGTCGTCAGTAGGTCAGCTAAAGACGTCTTGCTGACGATCATGGATGACGTATATAGGACGTATTTTAGAAACGTTATAAAGACGATGTAACTAGACGTCCTGTTGACGATCATAGATGACGTCTTAAGGCTAATACATTTGCACGACTTTTTCCGGTACTACCAGACGTCGTAATATATATAATAGACGTCTTAACGTCGCGAAATGATGAAGTCAATTTGCTTACCTGGGTAGTAAGTATAGGTACCTACTAGACCTCAAAATCTCTTTCAAAGTTGGATTAAATATAAAATTAACGCAATATAACTTGTAGAAATGTTCATACATGAACGCTATCACAAGTGATTCCCGTGGGACGCCGGATGGATGCAGATATCCAGAACAAAGGTAGTTTGAGTACAGATTAGATAGTAGTTACTATGAGGCTTCGGTAGGTAGAAGCTATCAATGACGACTCTATAGATAGATGCGTTATAGATGAACAAAATTAAATGCATATACATTTACTGGTAACGAAAATAACAAAACAGAAAATATGAACTTAACAACTATGTACAATTATTTTTGATAAAAATAGGTAAAAACAGGCGCAGATTTATTTATTGTTTGTCTCAAAACAGCCCCATCTCTGTGTGATGGTTGAGCTTTCCCGAGTTTGATATACTAGGTATTTTATTTTTTCAATCTCTCACTGAATACGTGTAGTGTTTTTTTATATTCTACATAATTTATTACACGGACGGATTGCATTGCGTTTCGCTACAGCATCGTCTGGAGCGTGACTGAGTGAACTTCTGGCATAGATATGCCTCATAGAGGAAGTATACTAGGTATGCCTGCTATTTTAAATATCTACCATATTTATTTTTCTCAAAAAATCACAACACCGAGTTCCACCGTGTACAGAATTTATTGTTGATTAATCAAAAACGGCTCGGCCGATTTCGATAAAATTTAAATGGGACCACTTCGGGAGTTTTAAACTTTAAATCAGTCCACAATATCGATGAACATAGACAAAAAAATACATACAGACGAACATGACTGTACCTCCTCCTTTTTGGAAGTCGGTAAAAATAAGACCTTGTGCAGTGCGACACAAATGAGAACAAATTAATTATTCGGGAAATAAATCATCACTTTTGCTCCAAGCTTTTGCTGGAACCACAATCATCCTAACATTTTTCGTTTTGTGTTATTTTGTGGACTGAGAACAGGAAAACGTCGCAGGAAGCAGGAAGCAGTGATGGTCTAGTGGTAAGTCATTACCACTCGCCTTACAATTGTAAGGTCGTGGGTTCAAATCCCGGTCCCGTACCTACCAATGAATTCCTTGGAATTTATGTACGGAATTTCACACCACTGGCTTTTCGGTGAAGGAAAACATCGTGAGGCAACCTGCATACGTCAGTAGAAGAAATTCGATGGCGTATCCACCAACTCGCACTGGGCCAGCGTGGTGGATTTTGCCTAATCGCCCTTCGTGGGTAGGCCTACGTCCTGCAGTGGACTATTAAAAAGGCTGATACAGTCAGTAAAAACAGGAAAACGGTATAATTTGAAAAAAAAAATGCAAAATATGCTAACAAAGCGACGATGGTGGCGACCTCTTTTATTTTCAAGTCTTTTATGTCGCACTACAACGTATCTATAGCAAAATTAAATATCATTGGGCATAGGTATGTGGGTCGTAGTATTTCTTGTGTGGGAGCGCCGCGGGATGGAAACTACTCGAACAAAGTCCCGCGGTCTCGACGCGCGCATTCATCGCGGTAAAAATTCTATTACGTTTGCACTATAAACATTTCCTCATACGCCGGCCTGAAACCCACTGCGGTGTATATCTATCTACTTTCCTTCTATTTCTCCGGGTTCGATTTAGTAAATCGTAGGTAAAGTGCGTTTCACGAAAGAAGTCCCCCAGACTCGTCGCCACAATCGCATGGCCAAAACGTTAAAAATAGTTTCACTTATTTCTCGGGACTCCCGTCGTGATGCGGACTCCGGTTTTACTCATACAAATATACTAGAGCACTTTTCTTGAAAGAAAACTCGCAGAAATACGCGTCAGGGCGATCTGTTAAAATTATGTTTCACTTTTTGCCGCGGGACTTGTGTCGTAAAACGCACCTTAGTAGGTACCTACTAGACATTTTACGTAACTTCTAGGTATAGTGGGTAGGTAGGTTGGTATCCAGTTATACGACTGGACTGCCTCGGTGGCTCAGTGGTTAGTGACCCTAACTTCTGGATCAAAGAGGCGTGGGTTCGATCCCCACCCAGGGCAATTATTTATGTGATGAACATAAGTATGTTATCTCTGTGTTTGGGTGTCATTTAGTTACTATCTATATAAGTATGTATTTAAAAATAAGTATATGTAGTATATCAGTCTCTGGCAGCCATATCACAAGCTTTGCTTAGTTTGGGGTCAGAGACCCATGTAAAATGTCCCAAAAATAATTATTTATTTATTTATACATATAGGTAGTAAACTTTACTGGACACATCAAAGATGTCGTAGTTTATGGATCATAGTGTGGATTTATAATTATACAATTTAAATCAAGAGTTTTCTATAGTTTGTTGTCTCTTGAACGGCCCCTTTTTCCTGAAAACTCCACACTTACTCTTTCGAAAAAGTACAAGTTTTTTATTGTAGAAATGCAGAATTAGATGATATTGTCACCGCCTATTTTTAGCGTGAATAGTGAAAATCAGTGAATGTATTTAATCCCGGCTCATGTGTTGATGAGATTAGCTCGAGATAGAGAACAACGGCCTATTCCTATTCCCTACCCAGCACTAGGCCGATATTGAATTGTACTATAATATTATAAATCCGAAAAGTTTGTTGGTTTGTTCTTCTTTCACGCCGCAACGGAGCAACGGATTGACTTGATTTTTGGCATGGACATAGTTCAAAGGCCGGAAAATGACATAGGCTTATCCCGAAAAAATTAAAAGTTCCTGTGGGATAGCTATGGATCATGTTCGAGTTGTCCGAAATAAATAAATTTTGAATTTAAATTTGATAGCGCAAACGTCAAAATACCACGCGGGCGGAGCCGCGGGCAAAAGCTAGTATGATATAATTATATTATTCATATTCATATTATTTATTGGTATACCGCCTACCGTGCGGGCAGATCGACCACGGCACTTACACGTGAAGTAATCCGTCGAGCTTTGGAATCTTGTGAGAAAAAGCAGCAGGTCGCCGTTTTGTGCTGCGACTTATCAAAAGCTTTTGATGTCGCGGACTACGGCGTGCTTGCTGTGAAATATGATCACTATGGATTACGCGGACCTACCCATGCACTGCTGACAAATATGATGGAAAGTAGATCCCAGGTGGTGGTCGGTGATGGTGGTGAGACCAGATCGGACCCATTGAACACAGTAATGGGTGTGGCCCAGGGATCTTCGGTATCTAATATCGCCTTTTCCTTGCTTCTAAATGATTTGCCCAGCTTCATCGCATCCGGTGAAATTCTAATGTACGCAGATGACGTTGCCGCTATCGTCACCGCTGGTAACCATGACGATTTGCAAAAACGTCTAAATGACACGGTCAGATAATTAGCACAGTGGTTTACCATGAATGGGCTAGTTCTGAACTTGAAGAAGACCCATTACATGCAATTCTCCATAACAGGTCGAGCTCATAAAAAACTACGAGTAGTCATAGACGGAGAGCTAATTAATCAGGTGGATTCGACTGTGTTCCTCGGGTTTGTCATAGACCGTGGTCTGACTTGGGCTTCACATATAGACAGACTCTGCGCTAAGCTGGGTAGCGCTTGCTACGCCCTGAGTAGACTGGCGAAGGTGGTTTCTGCCGATATAGTGCGCAATTGTTACTTTGCAACTGTGCACTCAGTCTTAGAATACGGAGCTGAAATTTGGGGAGACGCTGCCGATAGACTGCGTGCATTCCGAATGCAAAAACGTGCGATAAGAACAATTGTTCAGGTATCGCGCAGGACTTCGGCGAAACCATTCTTTGGCTCGCTCGGGATAATGACGTTGCCTTCGCTCGTCATACTGCAGACTGCTGTGTACGTGAGGCAGAACCTGGACCAGTATCCGATGAGAGGAGAGAGTCACTCGTTCAAATACAACCTCCGTAATGTGAACAATCTCGCATCGGTTCGTGTGAGGCTCACGCGATCCAAAAAACTGACTCACGTGTTGGGACCAGCAGTGTATAACTGCTTGCCGGCAGACATCACTGACGCCCTTAGCGATAACATTTTCAAAAACAAACTTAAAAACTGGCTTGTTTCAAGAACATTTTACTCAATAGACGAATTCTTTACGAATGAACGAAAATTTAACATGTATAATTATGGAAAGTTACGGAAGTTAATGTGATTTATTGAATTTGATTGAATGTAATTTAATTTAATTGAGTGATATTTGTCTATTATACTGATAAATAATTAGTAGGTACTTATTGTACTTAAAACAATGTATTCGTGAACTGGTTATTCGTGAACCATCTATGTAAACAGACGTATAATTGTTAAACCAAAATTATTAATAAAATGTTTATCTGTTATCTGTATCATAAATATAAAAGATACACGTCACTAACTTATTACAATTACATTCATTATTATTAAAATAATAATATTTTTCTTATAATAATAACATTTTGCTATGTAGCAAATAATTAAATTAAATTGAATTAATTATAGGTAAATTAAATTAAATTGCATTAAATTAAAATAAAGAATTAAAATTACTGACTTGAAACATATTATGACAACAAAAAATGTAATGTTGTGTTTTTTATAAACTACTAGCGGACCCGGCGAACTTCGTACCGCGAAAGTTAATGAATGTAGGTAGCTAACCTTACGGAGATACCTACATTAAGATATTTTAAGTTTAATGGCTGTCATCCAAAATGTAGATCTCATTAAGCTATCTCACTTTTGTGAAGATAGATAAAATATTGATCAAAAGTTGACATTTGCGGAGATAAACCACTTTTAAGTTCGACAGCTGTCATCCAAAATGTAGATCTGGTTTAGCTATCTCACTTTTGTAAATACAGTAATGATCTAAAATCGGCAGATACGAAGAAAAACTACTTTTAAGTTCGACAGCTGTCATCCAACATGTAGATCTGATTCAGCTATCTCACTTTCGTGAAGATATCATTGATCAAAAGTTGACAGTTACGGAGATAAACTACTTTTAAGTTCAACAGCTGTCATACAAAATGTAGATCTGATTGAGCTATCAAATTTTCGTGAAGATAGCATTTACCAAAAGTTGACAGTTACGGAGATAAACTACTTTTAAGTTCGACAGCTGTCATACAAAATGTAGATCTGGTTGAGCTATCTCACTTTTGTAAAGACAGTCATGGTCTAAAATCGGCAGATACGAAGAAAAACTACTTTTAAGTTCGACAGCTGTCATCCAACATGTAGATCTGGTTCAGCTATCTCACTTTCGTGAAGATATCATTGATCAAAAGTTGACAGTTACGGAGATAAACTACTTTTAAGTTCAACAGCTGTCATACAAAATGTAGATCAGGTTGAGCTATTTCACTTTTGTAAAGACAGTAATAAAGTCTAAAATCGGTAGATACGAAGTAAGTAATAGGAAGTGCGCCACAAAATATTAGCCCCAATTCAATGTGAAACGGTACACAAATATTGTAGCAAACAATCATTTCAAACCCAAGAAACAGTCAATCTCAACTAATTTGTTTCGTCATGGTTATCATCCGCAGCTTTCTTTGTCCCACTGCTGGGTATAGGCCTCTCTCTTTCTGTGACATCTACCTCGGCTCTTTGCCGGTCGTGACCAGGCTCGACCGGCGGTATTGATGATATCGTCGAGATAGTCGACCCATCTTGCTACCGCGCCGCACATAGCTGAGCGCTCTCACCTATTCAAGTACCTACCCTGGTTGACCAGCTCGGTTACCACCGTCTTTCTTGCTCAAGAAGCGCTTACGCAGTGCTTTTGCGACCGCCAATATAGCAGCCGTACTCGAACCGAATGGGTTTGTGCTTGGTGACAAAATGGCTGACGGTATGAAGCTGGTCGCGTCGATACTTTGGTGCCGTCACATCTTTCTGAGACTCAGAGAAGGGCTGGAGCGTTGGCTGATTCGGAGCAGCACAAACGGCGCAAATATGCTAACCTCGGCAGTGATTACATATTTGAGCCGTTTGAAATTGAGACATTGTGCCCGTGGTGGCCGGTCTTGTATTTAAAAGTCTTTCTGAGCGTCTGGTGAACTACCTCCCTGCCAATTTTCAGCTAAATCGGTTCAGCCGTTCTTGAGTTATAAGTGGAGTAACTAACACGACTTCTATATATATAAAAGAAAGTCGTGTTAGTTACTCCACTTATAACTCAAGAACGGCTGAACCGATTTAGCTGAAAATTGGCAGGGAGGTAGTTTAGAGCCAGGAGAAGGACATAGGATACTTTTTATCCCGTTCCTTTATTTTTTATTTTTTAATAGTTATTCATCTTATCTTTTTCATATCATTATTTCCCTTAAAAAATCGTTAGCGAAACTGTCACCTATCACAGCGACGCTAATAGGCCCAATTTTGAAGCCACCATCGTAATTATAACAGCTAATTAGAATATTTCTGTTTCTTTTTCACTTTAGGCATTCGATAGAGAGAACACTTTTTACATTCCTATTAAATTTACGATAGCGCGTTCATAATTGGGCCTAATATGGATTGACGAAACGTAATAAGATGACAGGTGACATTTATGACTGCAGACTTTTATAAATGTCACGCTTAGCATATCAAAGAGACAAATTGTCTTTTCACCATTATATCTCCTCGAAGAGGAAATATAGTATGGATTGACAATGACAACTGACATTAAAATTGGACTAAATGGTTTTTCCCTATGCCATGCTACATATTACAATGACGTTTAATACTGGGCCGTCATTTTGTCTGACATTAAAAATATTTTTAAATATACCACCGTTAGAGGTTAAACATGTTTCTTTATTCTACCTTTATGGTACAGAATCCATACTAATATACGAAGAAACGGAAAGATTTGATTTTTAGGAGTAGTATGGCATGAGTATAAGTATCTTGACTCTAAGGTTATTAACCTTTACTGTTAACTGTGACCTTGACACGAACATACATTTCTGTTGGGTTGGTTAGGATTGAACAGTGATAAAAGTGCAGTTGCGGCACTCTTCATGAGGCACGCAACTTACCGGCCAGCCTCTCAGTTGCTTTAGTTAAAAAGTTTAGAAAAGCGGCCATACCACGAGCGCAAACTTCTAAGCTGCCAAGGGAGAAAAGACCCAAAAAAATCGGGAGCCTCGAGCGCCGCCTTCTCAGCTGTCTCAGAAGAAACCCAGAGAAGCGGCTCTATCTGGGATTCCCGCGCCGCCCATAAGCCTCGGCTACTAAGTTCTCCCGCCACAACAAAGCGGGGACCCGTACACTCTAACCTTATCTTAATCAACAGAAGCATTTATAAGTATAAGGTATTATGATGTCAGGTTAGGTTTGGACAGTAGCAAGGTGCAAGGGTTGCAACTTTTTTTTTTATAGAGCAAGTGTTTTTATTAACTGCCACTAAATACAAGACTTATAATGTAAAACTTCATAAACTACTACTACATAACGAGCAACTGGATCATCCACAGACCCATGAAGGTCTAAAGATAATCCAAATACTCAAGCCCACTGCCAGTTAGCAGCGTGCCCAACAAGCTGGCAGCATTGCCACGCTGATTGGCAATGCTTATATGTTAGCTAAATAAACACCAGCATTTTGGTCACACGTCGGGTTCACCAGACGCTCAGAAAGACTTTTAAATACAAGACCGGCCACCACGGGCACAATGTCTCAATTTCAAACGGCTCAAATATGTAATCACTGCCGAGGTTAGCATATTTGCGCCGTTTGTGCTGCTCCGAATCAGCCAACGCTCCAGCCCTTCTCTGAGTCTCAGAAAGATGTGACGGCACCAAAGTATCGACGCGACCAGCTTCATACCGTCAGCCATTTTGTCACCAAGCACAAACCCATTCGGTTCGAGTACGGCTGCTATATTGGCGGTCGCAAAAGCACTGCGTAAGCGCTTCTTGAGCAAGAAAGACGGTGGTAACCGAGCTGGTCAACCAGGGTAGGTACTTGAATAGGTGAGAGCGCTCAGCTATGTGCGGCGCGGTAGCAAGATGGGTCGACTATCTCGACGATATCATCAATACCGCCGGTCGAGCCTGGTCACGACCGGCAAAGAGCCGAGGTAGATGTCACAGAAAGAGAGAGGCCTATACCCAGCAGTGGGACAAAGAAAGCTGCGGATGATAACCATGACGAAACAAATTAGTTGAGATTGACTGTTTCTTGGGTTTGAAATGATTGTTTGCTACAATATTTGTGTACCGTTTCACATTGAATTGGGGCTAATATTTTGTGGCGCACTTCCTATTACTTACTTCGTATCTACCGATTTTAGACTTTATTACTGTCTTTACAAAAGTGAAATAGCTCAACCTGATCTACATTTTGTATGACAGCTGTTGAACTTAAAAGTAGTTTATCTCCGTAACTGTCAACTTTTGATCAATGATATCTTCACGAAAGTGAGATAGCTGAACCAGATCTACATGTTGGATGACAGCTGTCGAACTTAAAAGTAGTTTTTCTTCGTATCTGCCGATTTTAGACCATGACTGTCTTTACAAAAGTGAGATAGCTCAACCAGATCTACATTTTGTATGACAGCTGTCGAACTTAAAAGTAGTTTATCTCCGTAACTGTCAACTTTTGGTAAATGCTATCTTCACGAAAATTTGATAGCTCAATCAGATCTACATTTTGTATGACAGCTGTTGAACTTAAAAGTAGTTTATCTCCGTAACTGTCAACTTTTGATCAATGATATCTTCACGAAAGTGAGATAGCTGAATCAGATCTACATGTTGGATGACAGCTGTCGAACTTAAAAGTAGTTTTTCTTCGTATCTGCCGATTTTAGATCATTACTGTATTTACAAAAGTGAGATAGCTAAACCAGATCTACATTTTGGATGACAGCTGTCGAACTTAAAAGTGGTTTATCTCCGCAAATGTCAACTTTTGATCAATATTTTATCTATCTTCACAAAAGTGAGATAGCTTAATGAGATCTACATTTTGGATGACAGCCATTAAACTTAAAATATCTTAATGTAGGTATCTCCGTAAGGTTAGCTACCTACATTCATTAACTTTCGCGGTACGAAGTTCGCCGGGTCCGCTAGTTCTTTTATATATATAGATAATCAATAGTAATAATATACAATATATTAAAATGAAATAAAATGTCAGAAATTAAATACAAAATTACATTAATGTCAACAGTAACATTTCAAAAATAGTTCCAATGTCAAAGCACACATCATTACAATTCTTTTAAATTAATTACCTTATTAAAATCGTAGAATGTATGTTCGACTAGCCAATTTTTTAATTGTCTTCTATATGACTCTCTAGAAGGTGCCTCTACCACCTCTTTTGGTATCCGGTTGACGATTATCGGCGCGTTCATGTGTATCAATTTGCCCATTTTTGCCAGTCTGCGAGGTAGAGCACACAACCGATGGGCATGCCGCGACGGCTCCGCGCTAGCGCGCGTTGCTCCGAGGTGCGGGAACTCTTCCGGGTAATCCCTGGCGTACATACCCGCCTGGAAGAAGAATAAGCTCGGCACAGTCAGTATCCCCATGGATCGGAAATACGATAGTGCAGAAATGTCCTGTGGTGCTCTCACTATTGCACGGACGGCTCTTTTCTGCATTTTGAAGACACGCTCCCAATCGGCAGCGCGTCTCCATAGCTCGATACCGTACTGAATTATCGAGTGCACAGAAGCAAAGTAACATTGCCGAACCATGGGGTACGGCAGAACCGAGGAAACTCGTCGCAGCGCGAAACAGGCAGTACCTATCTTTCCACAAAGTCCCTCAATGTGGCCCTCCCAGGTCAATGCGCTATCCAGCTGAAAGCCTAGGAATTTTGTTGACTTTACTTGGTCCATCTCAACTCCACCGATTTTTACCTTGAGCGGTCTGTAAGTTCGGCCTGATAGGTTGAAATGTACGAAGTGAGTCTTATTAGCGTTCAGCTTCAACCCATTGACCCTGAACCATGCGTCTAAAGCGCCCGACACTTTGTTTAGTTTTTGCTCTATCTGATCTACAGTAGGCGCAGTGACAATCGCAGCAACGTCGTCTGCGTACATTAGGACATGAGCGTCGGCGATGTTTTCCGGCAAGTCATTAAGAAGGATAGAGAAGGTGATATTGGACAGCGAGGAGCCTTGGGCTACCCCGATCACCGTCTCCAGCGGCTTTGACCTCACTTTGCCACCATCTCCCACAACAATTTGAAATCGCCCAGTCATCTGGTCCGTAAACATTTTGAGTGCAAAATTCTCTATTCCGTAGTACTCCATTTTCGCAGCCAGGACGCCATGATCTGCGACGTCGAAGGCTTTAGACATATCGCAGAAAATCACTGCGACCTGTTGCTGACCTTCACGAGCCCCGATTATTCGTCGGACAAGTTCCCTGGCTAACGAGGTCGTGGATCTGCCTTTCGGTACGCGTACTGCCTGTCACTTAACGCCCCACTCTCAGTCAGGTATTCTGTCAGGCGGGCACTCAAGCCATACTCAAAAATCTTCGCTATTCCTGGTATGATGGAAACAGGTCTGTAGCTATTCATGTCGCCCTGGTCTCCTTTTCCCTTATATAGCGGAGATATCTTAGCACTCTTTAATGCAGGTGGATACCTTCCTTCTTTGCAGCACTTATTAAAGAGGCAAGCTAGAGTTCGCGATACCGGTTCCGCCACGGCGTGCAGTAACTCTACCGAAATTCCATAAACATCTTTCGTTTTCTTTCGGGCTATTCCCTTTGTAATGATTTTTTGTACCTCTAGATGTGTGAATGGTCGTATTCTGAGAGAGCGGTCGGCAGGCGGGCGCACCGCAGCGAGCGCGCGCAACGCTGCGATGACGTCGGCTGTGGGCGCCTCTGCGGTGCCAGCCGCACCCACCAAGTGCGCGTTCATCTCATTCGCAGCATCCGACCTGGACAAAAAACTGGAACCAACTATTTAGGCAAGTGATAATGTAATGGAGTCTCCACTGGTCCTATGCTCCAATCATGGGCTCCAATGGAGTCCACAGGTACATTTTGACCGACGAAACATAGGAGAACAATTTGACGCGTATATTTGTTTTTTTTTACGTGTAACCAAGCATATTTTTTTACACAGTGGTTCGATAATTCTTTTTTTATTGGAAAGAGTATACTTCGAAGTTGGTCCCATTTAAATTTTATGGAAGTCTGCTGATCAATTTTTGATAAATCAACAATAATGTGAAAAATGCGTCATTGATCCGTGCGAAATATTCGCGAATTCTGTATTTGGTTGAAGTCTGTTTCTATTTTTTGTGAAAAGTAATTATAATCATAACATTAGTGTGAAACACAGGTGTGAAAGGATGTACCGTGTTTGTTGCGAAGTCGCGGTGGCGGCAGACCCCACTAAGGCGGGTCGCACCACCTGACTCGCGGGAAATAAAACTTTTACTATTTGAAGCCGCTTTAATATCTGAAATTGATCTCGGTAGGAGACGCCTTTCCATATCTAATATGCTATTTTATTGGCCCGCAATAAAACTGCTTCGTTGAACATTAGTGTTGTAAGATTTCATATCCGAGACCGCGCCGTATCTCGGGGGTACCATTTTTGAATTCCATGCGGCTCAGTCGTAATCGAACGTATACTTAACTTTACGGATGTATTTTTTTGTCTTGAAATGTATAATTTTTAAATTCGCAGATCTTTAGTACTGGACATGGCAATTTCAAAAGAAACCATAGACTACATAAGCGATAATCCTGAAACGTTAACTAAAAAAAAAACTTACAAAACAAAAATGGCGACTGGTTATCGAAATGTCACTGTCAAAGTTCTGTATACGTTCTTTGCCGTACGAAGTTCAAAAATAATAGCTCGGTAAGTTAAACCTTGGATATTTTATACGTCTCGGGGGGTAGCGGCTTTCTGAATACTTATCAAGCGCTGGGCGGGTGAGCGGAATGGCAAGAGGCGTGATTAGCACCGCCGCGGCCGCGCGCGTAAACAACCAACTCGCTTGTTTCGCTTTTCAGTTGGGAATTGAGACGTGACTACGTTAACGCGAGTACTTATTATTAAGTAAGAAATAAAATCTCAAGTGCAGAATCTTGCAGATGTTTTGGATATTAAATTAGTTCCTGAGACTTGGAGACGATTGGCCCCCTACCTACTCGCTTGATGGTACCTACCTAAGCAAGTTAAGCAACGTCGCGGTCGAACTGAAGCACGACTTAGAAGATACAACAATATTTACAGGTATTTTGGAAATAAATAGATTAAGTAGGTAAACCGATCTGTTCGTCTCATCATTTCGATGAATTTGGTCTGAACATTGAGTCTCAGATGGAAATTCAATGAGATCACGGAAATATCTTACAAATATGTAGGTATATTTTGATCTTTCTCTTTTATGCGTAATACATACCTACCTACTTATCTACTGTCATCAAAAGACTCGTAATTTTAGTTTTACGTCAAAAATGCTATGCCCAATAACAAGAATGAGCAGGAAAACGATATTTTTCATCCATGTAATACAATTTTCGCAAAAAACGAAGTTACAGCATTTCCCCCATGACGTCAAAATATTATAAGTTGACATGCTTCTACACCATCGTTGCCACAGAACCCGTGGAGGTGTTATGTGCCTCGGTCCACCGAATACCTAATGTACCACGCAACTCTCCAATAGTAATCATAACTAATCGTAAAGCCACTAACTTGTTGATTCACAGAGCCCATCAAAAGAAATACCTACACAACAGTGCATGCTGCATTGTAAAAAGCAAGTACGTAATATAAAGTACTAGCGACCCGCCCCGGCTTCGCACAGGTGTATTATACATATAAACCTTCCCCTTGAATCATTCTATCTATCAAAATCAGTTGCGTAGTTTTATTTATATTATAAGCATATATAGGGACAGCCAAACAGCGGGAAGAGACTTTGTTTTATACTATGTAATGATAGGTAAGTGACTCATGTGCCGAGAAGGTAAAACCCTACATCGATCTCTATGTGCATGATTTTCCGTTCAATGCAATGTATCGACCTCAGCATTTCCGGGGAGTCCGCGCCATCACAATAATTATAATTAAATAACACCCTTTTCAAAATCCCGTAACAGCGTTACCGAAATGATCCTCTAGCCAGATTACGCAGCCAACGGCCGGTGTGGGGGCGTCCATTGATTCCCGGTGTTCACCAGTGCTCCCAGCACGACACCTTGGCTAAGTCGCAGCTGCAAAGTCTTGAGCATCGTCGCAAGGTAGCGTGTTTGTCGGCCTTTTACCGGATACACTTCGGAGAGTGCGCCCAGGAGTTGCACAATCTGGTCCCCCCTGCCCCTTTCTTCTATCGTACGGCTAGACAGACGCGACCAAAGCGCCACCCTTTTATGGTGGACATTCCGCGCGCAAATCCCGAGTAAATAGGTATCTTCTAGGTAAGCGTGGTACTCTCTAGACCGCACATCTGCTTAACATCAGGCAGTGTGTAGTCAAAAGCGAACCTATTCGATTTAACAAAAAAACAAAAATAAACTATGACTACTCGAGCCTATTGACTAGGCTTGTGCGGTCCTCTACGACAACGTGCCACACACGTTGTCTCCTCTCCTGACCCGCCTGAGTGGATGGCCAGAGTTCTATCTCTAATCATTCACGAGGTCCCCTTTTAGTAGGCTCTTACTGGGATAGATAGGCAAGGGATACCGATTTACATACATAGCCTAGCCAAAAAGATTCGCGGGTGCCATAGAACAGCCACAAAAGGCTATATAGGTAAGTAGGTACCTACCTATTTGAAATTCAGCACTTAATATCTCTGTCTGGCCAAACTCATACCCAGGGTCCATTTCATCGATGGTAGGATAACAACTAGGCCAGGAGGTCGTAACCAATGGACGACCCGCATCCAAGAAGCGGTGGCGGCGGCCATCACTCGCCGGCGACGCTAAGTTTGATTGATGTAGGTCTGCAGCGGCGGCGCGATGACCGCGCGCGGACATTTTTTATGATTTACGTTAAGAATAATTTCGGGCGCGCATTACGGGGCAGAAAGCTTGATTTATTGACACTACGATCCGTCTCGCGGCGATATCGCGCGCTCGCAGACGTAGACGGCCACTAAAGGTGACAAAAGATCTCTAGAAACACCTAGTCAAGAGCCATTGTCAATAGGTACTTATAGGCTTGAATTATGCCTATTAGTTGAAGCTTCAAGATAACTTTTTTAGCAAATTCAGAATGTTTGTTTTTTTTTTCATTTCATACAGGTTTGTATTTGACCACACACTGACTGATGGTAGGTAGATACTTGCTTACTAGCTGTAGCTCAAAGTCTATTATTTAAAATAGAATTTACTAATTTTACAGAATTTGTGATGACTGAATCATGAGCAAATCATGAGATCTCTGTATAAAGTGCTCTGGGATCTTGATATTCAAAACTGGAACGAGGCACTTATTGAAATGGTTCTGTTGTACGTGTCCGTCATTGATAATGTAATTCAAAAAATGTACTTAATTAAATACTTCAGTACTTAGTACTTAAATACTTAGTAATTGAGAACTGAGTTATGATTTTATTAGGTAAATAAGACCAAACTTACACTCATTGCATACTCATGCAGTCAGATATAGAGGGAAAGGTAAATGACATGTCTTTTAAATATTAACTAAAAAATAGCTATACAATAAGAGGGGTAGGACCAGTGGCAAAGCGACGTAATACCAAAAAGGTAGACCAACGCGGTCATCGGACCATAGATCATCCGGCAGCAGATGGGTCATAAAATCAATATCTCAGGTTTAACCTGAAAATGCCAAGTGTTCTCAAAAAGACAGATTCTCACAAGGACAGATTCTCAAATGGACAGGTGCTCAATTAAAAGGACAGGAGTACACTTAAGCGACAAAAGGAAAACCTTTTTTTAAATTTACAGTTATGGAGGTAAACCATTTTTAAGTCTGTCTGACAGATGTAACTTTTTAAATCGTAATAAGGTGAATGACTAAAAATATAATAAGTATGTCAATAGGATTATAATAAAACATTGGTACCTACCTAAATGCTTCGTAAAGGACTGAAGTAAAGCAGATGGCTCTTCAAAAGAGAGGCTGAGATAAATATTCTGGACCGATTGTGGTCAATAATGATAACATAATGAAAAGTTCTCATGTAAGTGATTCTCACCTATACAACGTGTAACGGAAAGGCTGTATACATAAAAAGTGGGTTGCTACTATACCTTATATAGATGCTGTATTCGAAATTTTGAGACAAAATAACAAAATTCACTTAAAAAAAAATTAAATATGACTGACTAGAAAAATCTTTTGCACGTAAACAAACATGTCACAACAAGGAGGTGTGGTCTGATTTTGATGGGCAAGGTCGTGTTATTGACCTCACAGCGGTTTAGTGTGATAGTGCTGTGCAAATGTGAATTAGTCATAAAAATGACTAGTTTTTCAAAAAAAGATTAAAAATCAGCAAACGAACTTGCACGGCTAAACATGCCCCCATCTAGTTTGTTACCGTTATCTGATTTGGTACTTTCAGTATGTATACAGTCTTTCCGTTACACGTTGTATAAAGCCCCATGGGATTTCTAACATGAATCGAATCAGCTCCTAAAACTGAATGTCATGACATAGAACACAATAACTAGCACTTAACTACCCACGCTCCCGCTCGTTTACAATACCGTCGAAACAAAATATCTCCTGATATTAGCTAATCATGACGTGTTCGCGCCAAAATTGTAACATAACACTACTGGTTTATTTCTACATTTACGTGTTTATTATTTCTTCCCGTCGAGAGACGCTGGAAGAATACTGATACCTTTCGCCGCTAGCAAATCGGCTTTTTGGCGTTTCTTATCGTTTCGTATACGAGTTAAGAGTTGGTTCCTTCGCCGAAGACAAAACACATTAGGCAATTTGGGTAGGCCGCAGCGCTGTCGATTCTCATCAGCTGAAACTCAAAGATTACAAATGAGATTTTCTTGGAATACCGATTTAATTTTCTGGGAATCGTTTGGCCCACATAGTTGTTTACTTTCTGGGTTTTAGCGAGTAACGTAGCAAATAAGTTTGAGTAGCTTTCTGGGAATCAAAACACAGGCTACAGTGATGCCACACAAGTTGGCTGATGTGAAGTTAGCTACAAGCTGTGCAATAGCTACTCAACGTGCGGCTTTATGTGAGCTCCAGTCAGGATTGGATATTGCGCAACTTGTAGCTAACTTCGTATGCGCTAAGTTGTGTAGAGTGGCCTTTACAGGCAGCCAAAATTGAGGTTTTCCCATCTACAAAACCAGGTTTTGCCATTTGGTTAGACGCTTTAAACACCTATTGCAACGATCAATATTGCTATATTTTATGCGAAAATGAACATAAAAATCTTAAAAACGAGCCTAAATACTAGTTTATTTGGAAATTACTTGGTAAGTACCTAACTATTTAAAAAGCACTCTTTATCCGTTTGCAAACTCTACTATAGCAGTACTTATAGGTGGGTAGGCAGTAGGTAAATACCTACTAAGTAATTTACATTTTGTGTCTCGATACCTAGCGCTTTAAAGGCAATTTTAGAAACTGATTAGGTTGGTTGTAGGTATCTACTGATATACTTTACTTAAATATGTAGGAGGCTAACTAGGCAGATATTATTTATTACTTGAAGTAAAGTTATTCTAAGAATCGAGTCCCGGTTGTTTCATCTTTCTTTATTATTTATGTAAGGGATTCAGCTTCTTACAATTAGCAGAAAAGCAGAAATTATATTTTCTGAAAAACTTTAGTAAAAATTGCCAAAGGAAGAATACCACTATCACAGAGCTATTAAGAGACATGTTACAAAAAAAAAGATTAAATCCTAAGCAATAGGTATGCAGTGGGTATTTAAACAAGCTGCCCACCTTCATAAAACAGTACGCTTTCAACAGGTTGTTTTGGCGATCTAAGTATAGGGGAGGCCTGTGTCCAGCTATAGACGTACTGTGAGTGATTTGATGATTATGATCTAACACAACTCTCCCTGTGTTGAAGAGTGATATTTTACAGACCGGAAATAACGGGATTTTACATTTCTTTCACATTCAAATTCTAAATATTAATAAAATTTTGATCCCGAAGATTTGTAGGCGCTTTATCAGAATTTAGATTAATTTTTTGTCAATAGCACCGCACCTTTACTAAAATAATTACTATACAATAACGCAAATAAGATAAGACCAGTAAATAAATCTGTTTATTTTGGATCTAGATAAGAATTGCTCGAAAAAAGTTGTTGTAACTAATTGTATTTAAGTCTACAACGACGCCGTTAAAAAAAGCTAAAAGGTGCGGTCTAGAGGTAGTGACACCCGCCTTGCAATCGTGAGGTCTTGGGTTCCAATCCCGGTCCAAAACCAATGAGTTCTTTGGATTTTATGTACGGAATTTCTCACCGCTGGCTGGAAGGAAAACATGTGAGGCAACCTGCAAAAGTCCGTAGAAGAAATTCGATGGCGTATGTGAATCCACCAACACGCACTGGGCCAGCGTGGTGGATTTGATCCAATCACCTTTCATGGGTAGGCCTACGTCCTGCAGTGGACTATTAAAAAGGCTGGTATTGTACAGTACAGTACAAGTCAACACCGTAATTCAGAAAGTATGGTGAAACATTGATGACTTGATTTTTTTTTCGTTTTAAAGTCATACACAACTTGTAAACCCGCGTAGCTAGGTATGTATCTTTGAAGTTTCAACTACCGTAGAGTCGCGTAGAGTCGCGTAGCTCGCGTAGATATGTTCAAAGTTCTAACTATTTACATATACCTATAGAAAGAAAGAAAGAAAGAAGAAAGAAAGTTATTTATTTACTAAAATTGAAATACACGAATGAATACAAGAATAACAGTTGAAGTAAAACAATACATGAATAACAGTTGAAATTTGGCAAGATAACTAGATTCAGAATTCATAAGCGAAATATCCTTTGGTCCCAGACTAGGCTCAAGACCCGTGTTGTGGGTACCATACAGAAAGTTATCTAGTGGTGATATTCTGGAATAGTCCTAAATTTTAAAGAAATGCTGATGATATTAATACGTACATACTTAAGATCACGATTAGTCCCATATTTTGTATATTTAGTAGATAATGATTGGTGCTTAATAAGCAGAATGGTTACCTCGTCGAGCGCGGAGCGACGAGGCTCCGCGCGTATTAATTATTTGCCCAAAACAGGCTTGTTTGCCTAACACCCGTACCTAAAGCTTATGTAAATTTGTTCGCCGTGTAACGTCTTCATTAATTACAAATTATTGTATTATGTAACGACGATTTCATTAGCCCGGCATTTGGACCGAGTTTTAAAGTAAACAGAACTCTCGTCTTTAGATACAACATGTAACACGGATGTGTGAGCCAGTATGTACTTATAGAGCACATACTGATTCACATCTCCCACATAGACAACACTACTACGACACAAACCGTTGACGGAACATATATGTCGAATCCACAAAAAGATCCGCATCAGTTATGGTGCTTCAATGTGGTGATGATTTTATACCATCTGACTCAACAATGCTTCAATGTGGCGTGGGTTAAGCGGGCGAGGAGATAAATTGCGACGTCACGAACAATCAGTTTATTTCATAGAAGATTACGTATGCTTACAATTATAGAGAAAACTTTAAGCGAAGGACATGGCGTTCCGCAGCGTAACGCACGCTGCCACCATTTTAACAAGAATCACAACTCGAGCCGTTCTAAACACAGTTCACCATAACCTCTCCGAACCAGGTCTCCTTTCCAACTCCCAAGTGACATCTGTCAAGTCATTATCGCATTTTCCCCATTGAAATGATTTTCCCGCTCATCGGCCAATCATGCGATGCACTTGAAACCTCCTTGGAACCAATGAGCAGCTTTCGTCACAAGCGTTACCCCGCCGCGTTAGGAATGCTGCCACTATCATTCCTAGTCCTTCGAAGTTATACTAAGTGGCACTATTTAAAAATAAACTTAAAGCCATTGTCCCGATATATATATATATATATATATATATATATATATATATATATATATATATATATATATATATATTATATTTTATTTATTTTTTTCGTCATACATCGAATATTACAATACTACACTACTACTACATTGAAAGCAATTGGATCATCCACAGATCCTTATATATTCTGACATGTTTATATGTATTTATTAATCACCACATAATAATACCGAAACACTCCATTTATTCTTCAGGTGCCATAACTGAAATTATCGGCATCAAAAAAAATATACCGCTTTGTATAATTATAATAAGTATAGTAAATCGGAAGTCACTGAAATCTCACAGCACAGGCGTTTGAACTGGTGGAGTTTTGGGGTACATTAAATATTGTAAATGTTCTATAAATAAATCTACTAAAATATATAAGTAAGTACCTACTAACATTAAATAATAAGCATTTACTAACACCTTGTAATATTTTAGCTGAAATAAAAATTGTTTATTATTACCTACCCGATAGTAATACTTAGCTGGATATCATTATACTGTTATCCTCAAGCTAAGCACTAAATTATAGGAGTTATAGGGCTTACTTGTGTGCATAGATACTCTAGATAGTTACATAATTACAAAGCGCCATGGAAGAGTTTTCCTATTTACAGACTAAAAAAAACCGGACAAGTGCGAGTCAAGCTTGCACACTGAAGATGCCGTACAAATCCAGAAAAATTCACAATATTGGGAAGTAAGTTGTTAAAATCTCTATACTTTTTTTTTCACTTTTCTCGTCATACATTAAAAATTACACATTACTAAAATAATTAAAAATCTGTTTTAGCATGTGCTAATAAAGCTCTTTTATATGATACCTTACATGATACGATTTACTCACTTTGAATTTTCAACCCATATTTTGTGTATCTAGTCCCTATTTTTTTGTGATTTAAATAAAAATTTACAGTTTTCAGATTTATTCCTATATATTATGTGTACTCTGAGACAATGCTTCTCGCCAAATTTTATAGTTCTATATCAACGGGAAGTACCCTATAGGTTTTGATTTTTGTGAGTGTCAAAATATGCGGTTTTTTACGACATTAACGGCTCTAACTTTTTTTATACGGTAACTGAGAAGTTTTTCTTTTACACAACTGCAAGAAACCATAGATGTACAACAAAGTGATCCTATTAGGGTTCCGTTTTTTTCCTTTTGAGGTACGGAATCCTAAAAGTACAGAAAAATTAAGAATTTCTTCCATCTTAAAATTTGGTTCAAAAACACAGATTTTGCAAGCAAGTACAACTGTTAAGGGGTAGGTAATACCGTGGAGAGCTACTATAGCATATAACATAATATATAACCAAAGCGCTCACCATATAGTAAAAAACCCGTAACCCTGGCGTTAAGCAACATTCGTACATAAAAATATAGTACAGAAAAAAGGCTAAAAATTCAGGTTTGTTGCATGGGTCTTAGATATTTTTTTTTTTCTGATTTTAATTTGTTTTATAGAAGCTACAGGAATACATCATCTGTGAAAATTTCAACGTTCTAGCTATCACCGTTCATGAGATACAGCCTGGTGACATACAGACAGACAGACGGACTTGGCGAATTTCTGACTTGGCTAAACGATTGAAAAAAATTGTTATCCCAATTTTTCAATCGTTTAGCCAAGTCAGAAATCTTCAGGCGGCTTAAAAATACTGACACCTAGCCTTACGGTCTACACTAACTTACTAGAACAAATTAGTACCCATATTTATCTAATACCTGATTTTTAGGGTTCCGTACCCAAAGGGTAAAATCGGGACCCTATTACTAAGATTCCGCTGTCCGTCCGTCTGTCTGTCTGTATGTCACCAGGCTGTATCTCATGAACGGTGATAGCTAGAACGTTGAAATTTTCACAGATGATGTATTCCTGTAGCTTCTATAAAACAAATTAAAATCAGAAAAAAATAAATATCTAAGACCCATGCAACAAACCTGAATTTTTAGCCTTTTTTCTGTACTATACTGTACTGTATCAGCCTTTTTAACAGTCCAGTGCAGGACGCAGGCCTACCCATGAAGGGTGATTAGGCCATATCCACTACGCTGGCCCAGTGCGGGTTGGTGGCCTGTTTTCGCTCGATATTAATAACAGTGACAGGCAGATGCTTGAAATATTCACATAATATTTAGTTAAATATTTTTTTAAAAATAAATAATGAAAATAAAATAGATTAGATATTTAAGGGGGTCTCCCATACAATAAACGTAATTTTTTGCTCGATATTAACAACGGTAAAGGAAGATGCTTGAAATATTCACAGACTGTCAAGTTGTATATTCCCTTCAAAAATAAATATTTCAATTAAAATATATATTAAGGGTACCTCCTATTATTATTCCTTATGGTACGGAACCCTTAGTGCGCGAGTCCGATTCGCATTTGGCCGACTATTTTAAGTTACGTACTCCATAATAATTGACATTGCGTAAAAAAACAATACTTATTGTGTTTACATAACGATTACCGAATAATTTGTTATTAAGTAAGTAGTTTATAATCTTAGCACAGAGGGCGCAAACTTTGACTCGTTATCTAGACACGAGGAAACGCATTATACCGTGCCGTGTCCGAGCCAGGACGTAGCAGGGATTGGTAAGTAATAGTTTCTATAATATAGACTGAATATAACAAGAGTTTAATAGGTGTCCCTCATCAGCATCATTTTTAGTCTCTATATGAGAACATTGTATCCTCAGAGGCCATCAGTTCTAAGTTTGTGCCCTGCTTACTGCCACTATAACATGCTAATGACCTGGGCTATCACTTTTGGACAATTTCCTTTTTATTTCCGTGTATATAATATCTAATTGCCTCTAGTTCCAAACCACTTGACCTGATGAGATGTGAATTTTATATTTTGTTTCATACGGTTGCGCTGTACATGTAGACATTAATCATAGTAAAACTATAAACAAAAACGTTTTCAATAAACCTTTAAAGGACATCTCCACAAAATGTATGGAGGCTGGTATAATAATAATTAAAAATTCTAACCAAAACACTCGTTACATTTCGAGAAAGTTCATATTTGTCTGAGTCTATTACAGCAGTTAAAACCAAAAAAGAGACCTCGGATTTTTTTTAAAATTATTTTTTAATCTATTAGGATAATTAAATATATTTGGCTCAATAGGTAGTTTATATCTGGCAACCCTGGTTAAGTAACCTCCATTATTGTTAAATAGAAGCATTTTTACCTATTAGACACAGTTTTTAAGTGATTTTTGTCACATTGTACCTACTAACTGGTCACACTGGTAGGTTATAATTTTTAATTTTAGCAAATTCATTCATTGCTAAACTAGAAATAATACAGAGCTGTATTATTATTTTTAATACGATTTATTTTTCACATTTAAAAATAAATGGAGGGATAAAAAATCAAAATTAAATATTTTTGAGAAGCCCATAAATCAAGCTTTTAAATGATGTATATATCATCTTGGTCCGATGTTTCTCTGAACAATATACCACTTGTGGACGTCACCTTTGAATACAATAATAATTTGAATTGATTAAGATACTTTTTTCGGAAAAAAACGAAAATTTGATGGGGGCATGAAAAATATTTGGTTGCAACTTTACGATAATTCGAATATAAATAAATACATAATTATTGTTTTGATACGTTATCTGCTGACATTATAATTTACATTGACATTACTGACCCTAAATTATCAGTGTGATAACAATTACCGCAAACAAATCTTTCATTTACTAAACTTATACAAGCCATAAACAATTGTGTAATAGCATCATAGAAAATAATAAACATCACATTAATTAAAAATTTGCATTAAAAACTGTCGTTCATGTAAAACACTAACATAAATAAGCAGAGTTACTCATCTAAAAGTGGTGAGAATCTTTAGCCATGGGGTACCTAACAGAAGAACAGAAGCAGTTCTACCGCACCAACGGCTACATAGTCCTGAAGGACGTGGTGCCTCCCGACGAGTTGGCAGCCATGTGTGAGGAGTACGACCAGCTGTTCCGCCGGAAAAACCACGAGAAGACGGAGAGCTCCTGGGTCGGCAGCGACGAGAACGACCGGAAGAACGATACGGAATATACAGTGAGTTATGAATAAATAAATAAATATTAGGGGACACACGGTCTCTGACCCCAAACTAAGCAAAGCTTGTGACATGGTTGCCAGAGACTGATATACTACATATACATATTTTTAAATATATACTTATATAGATAGTACCTAAATAAAACCCAGACACAGAGCAGACACCTATGTTCATCACATAAATGTTTGCCCTGCGTGGGGATCGAACCCACGCCTCTGAGGTCCAGAAGTCAGGGTCACTAACCACTGAGCCAAGCTCTCAAGTTCTCTCAAGGCTCACTTTCTTAAATAGGTAAAGCTTATTATTGCCCTTATAAGCCCAAGAACGGTATCTCAACCTAAACGGGCGCGTCATTTGACAAAGTATCTGATGAGCGAAAAATCAGATGTCTTATTTTTTAAAGATTCAAATAAAATAAATATCCTCTCATGGGCAGATTAGGGCTACTTTTGCTAACCAACTCGACTGATGATAGAAAACTGCGTTATGACAAAAATAAAACACGCACGAGTAAATATATTTGTTCATTTATTTATTTATTTATTTCATGTGCAATCTTGCCTCACTTTTAAACTAGGCTAGGCTTAGGATTTTACAGATAAGACATAAAAAGGTTTCATTAGAAGTTCTGCGCTCTTGCATCCTCAAAATAAATTGTTATGCTGAGCGCCACACAAATCGGCAGATGAGATGTTAGCCGCAGATGACACTTCGCCGTGATTGGCTAATTATTGTGCATGTATGCACAATTCCGACACTGCGTGTCGTAGTGCGTAGGGAGCGCGCGGGAGGCATGAGGTTGGCGGGTGGGTGTGCCCCGGCGTCACGTTTCTCTGGCTCCCGCGAATGCCTATATTTCAGCTTTTGCGCAGTGCTCCGCGCATTACTAAATACCCATCCGTCCCTTATAACTTCCCATTATAACATAACTTCCCATGCGTCGATTTGTGTGGCGCTCAGTATACAATACATTTAATTTAATTTCGGTTCGCGGCTGAAATGATAAATAGATACTATTAGGTCTACACAATGCCGAAAATAGCCTTTTCTGCGCCCTTGTTTTGCGCAATAAGGCCCCAGGTCTGGCCATTCTTGCGCCCCCCCAGGGCCTACGCCCCGTGCCTGGGCACCGGTGGCACCGCCCCGTTTACGGCACTGGGTCTACATCCAGCAATAGAGGCATACGGCTGAGACGATGACACTTGTCTGCCTTGAGCCTTAGATCTCAAAAGTCCCCCTTCTCCAGGTGAAAGGCATCCACAACCTGCAGTACCATGCGGCCATCTTCTCCCGGTTCCTGTTCAACCCTCGTCTGCTGGACGCCCTGGAAGACGTCATGGGTACAGGGAACATCGTGCTGCATCACACCAAGGCGCATTACAAGCCGCCATCCAAGGGAGCCGCTTATGCCATGCACCAGGTGGGGTGCTTAATATGAATTTTGAATATAATTAAAAAAAATAAAGCCCGAAAAGCTTAGTACGTTTCAGTACGCTGCTTGGATCTAAAATTTGTTTTTAGTCGTGCAACTAAAATCTTTTACTTTAGGAATGAGTTATGTAGGTATTGTTCATAAAATGTCAAAGAATGGGTTACAACTCCTAATATATTTTATTACCACTAAATAGCGTTAAAATTAACTGCACAATTTTTTGTTATAAAAAAAGGAGAATTTCACACTGCCTCATGTGACAAGACTGCAGGTTACAAATAAAACCTGCTCTCTGAAACTTAAAGAAAAATATAGAGAGTATTGGCATAAGCCTCGTTTTAACGAATGTTTGTCTCATGTCAAGGATTACCACTTCTTCCCGTACGAGAAAGATTCCATGGTGGCAGCTTTCCTGCACCTGGACGCGGCCGATCCCGAGAACGGCGGGCTGTTCGTGTACCCCGGGTCACACCTGCTGGGGCCGCAAGATGACGTTGGTGCTAGGGAGAGCAGCTACCACTATGTCGATCAGGTACTTCTTCTTCTTCGTGTCGATGATCCAAATAATATTTAAGTGATAATTTAGAAGGTCTTTTCCCAGTGCCTTGCCACTGCCGCTACGCGAGGGGAGGCATCGTAAAGATCCTGAAGTGTGCAGGTATTTGGCCAGTTAGGGCATGAAAGAAGATGTTGGATATTTTGTATTGGGGCATCGTACTGGCACTGTGCGCTTCCTGCATATCCCCATTTCACCAGATTGTCCCTACAGCGGCCCACTTGGGTCCGGAGTCAAATTAGCGACTTCCACGTGGGCCACGGAAGGTTATCGCCAGCTGGGAGATCAGGTACTATAAACCCGCCAATTGTGGCTATCACGCAAATTTTCCGCCACTCTCAAGCGGTCTTATTGGAGATTTTTAGGAGAGCAGTGAACGTCCTATGGCTGAAACAACGACCAAGACAACAGCAACACTGGCAGGTACTCTGTACAGCTAAAAAATATTGTTTAGACCACAACTGCCTACTCGGACTGCTTTATCTAGGTGAAAATTAATGACAAAGTACAACTGTTTACATCCACCCTGTGCCTTATTTATTTTATTCACATTTTGAAGTGAAACTTCTAATGCGACTTTCAACAAGGTTGCGTTAAATGTTTGACGCTACCATGGAGGAGGTATGAAAGCACTGTTGCGTTAAACGTTCAACGTTTTGAAATTTCACTTCTTCCGCGCTTCTTCTACGTTTCCAGAGTAAATTCCCGCTATCAGGCGCCACACCAGTGATAGCAGCACGTGGCGACGTGGTGATATTCTCATACCTGCTGGTACACGGCAGCTCGGTGAACAGCTCGAACCGCGCGCGCCGCATGCTGCTGGCTCAGTTCGCTGGCGCTGATGATGTTCCCCTCGGGCTCCAGCCGCCCAGGCCCGGCCAGGGGTGGCTCGTCAAGGGGATCAATGTTAACCGAGACGCTACTATTAGTAAGAGATTTGAACAGCAATAAAGCCAATAAACGTTTTTATATCGACTATTTTTATTTCGTATCCTCATCATCAATACCTTCCACCTGCGTGTACAATTCGCAACTGTTAATGTGCTAGTGAGGCTTAATGTGCTTATGCCTCAGAGAAGTTGCTTAGGCCCGGCTGAGCCTTGGCTCGCCAAGTCAATGTTAACTTGGACGCGACTTATTAAAGGATTGAGCAGGAATAAAAGTTTTATGGTAACAAATTTTCTTTCTTACTCCTCTCATAATCTTTATGGGTATCGTATGCTGCTTGCACCGATTCACCGCTGCTGATCTAACACTAAGGCAGAAGTGGCTTAAGCGTGTACCGGGATAGACCTTCAGGGGGATCAATGTTAATTGAGGCGCTACTATTCGTAAGAGGTTTGAGCAGCACTAAACTTTTTATGCAAACAATTTTTATTTTATCATTTCTTAGTCAAAGGTCAAAGTTATTTATTTCTTGAATTGGAATAACATTATGTACCTAGTTGATTTTTACAAGACAACTAGATTCAGGATTCACAAATGAACTATCCTTTCTGTCCCACACTAGGCTCGAGTCCCATGTTGTGAGTTGGTACCATAGAGAAAGCCGCTATATGTTTTGCTTTATCATTGCGCATTCATATCATTTATTTTTATATTCCTGCGCGCGCCGAATATTTCTGGTGCAATTTGCTATAAGGAGATCCGGAGACGATCCAAAGTTATCCACATAACCTAGCGGATTAATAAGTTAAAATGGTAGTAGGCAGGGCACGTAGTTCACAGAACGGATGGCCGATAGATCCGTAAAGTTCCCGAATGGAGACCATGGACCAGCAAGTGCAGCGTAGGACGTCCACCAACTAGGTGGACTGAAAGCCCGATTACAGAGGCGCCAGCGTAATTATATTAGCTAAATATCATAGTTCTGTTTCTTTTTTACTTGAGGCATTTGATAGAGAGAACGCTTTTTACGTTGCTATTAAATTAACGCTGGCGCCTCTGTAATCGGGCTTTGAGGATAATTATAATAAAGATCGCAGGAACGCGCTAGATGCAAGCCGCTTACTAACCGGCCTTACTGGAAATCTATAGAGGAGGCCGATGTCCAGCAGTGGACATCTTACGGCTGATGAATGGATGGATGGGTGAATTTGCAACCACTGATGACGATGATTATATTATATTAAGAGCCTCCACCTATTAGATAATTTACGCCTGGACAGTAATAACAACGGGTCAGCAGTTCTCTAGCCAATCATTGAAGATTGGTTAGGCAGGATAGTACCTATCGTTTTCCAAGACAAATAGATTATACTACGAGTAGGTGTGTTTACCCTTAGCAGCTCTAATTGATTGCTGAGTTTAGAATCCAATCATCCACATAATGTAAAGATTAGATCAATCAAATTGATCATCTATTCCTATCAAACATAAGGAGCATCGAAACGTACCAGCTTGTATTTAAGCTATTATTGCTACCCTATCAGTGTAAAGTATTTTACTAAAACTTAAACTTTGATCCCTTTATATTGCTCTCTAGCAGCTAAAAAGCGTTTCCCTACTATCTTGTAGTTTCTCCATTAGCAGTTGGCTGCGTCAAGGTCCCGTCTAGTCAGTTAATTAAGTTTGTTTGCTAGCGGAGCTCCGACCGCGCGAGCAGCGCCGCGGCGGCAAACGAGTGCAGCTACGCGCGTACTCTCACCGCGGGCTTAGACCGCCCATTCACGGACGAGCAAGTACGATGGCTGCAACAAACAAAAATAAAAGGTGTTGTTTTGCAAAGTACAGTTTATGACTGTGAGCAACTTTTACTATGGGACAAAAAAAAAATAAGCTGTAGCTGTTGACAAAAAGTAGTTACCTACTTGTGGAAAAGCTGATTTCATACCCTGATTTCGGAGTTGAACTCTTAGTTAAAGTTGGTTTTTATGATGATTATGTACAATTAAATAATGTACAACATGTCCGACATCTAGAGAAATATATAGAGTAGTTAGTTACATTTTACCGAAATTCAAAGAAGTTTTAGTTTGGAATTATATTCTACTTCGAAATATTGTGTTCGGTCATTTGCTAAAAACGATGCGTACATAATTATGTATACCTTTGTATATAATATAGTTAGAATACAAACAACGGCTTCTATTTAAATTCTTTAAGCAGTTACAGGCCGAATCATCATACATGTCGGCGGATGTGAAGTTAGCTACAAGCTGCGCAATGTCCAATCAACGTGCTGCTTTATGAAAGCTTCAGTCAGGATTAGATATTGCCACAGATATCTGGATATTGCGTAGTTTTTAGCAAACTTAACATCCACCGAATGGTACTTACTAAAATATATGTGTCGAGGTCTGAGAGTGATCGTCTCAATCACCTGACATCGTTATTTGTGGGTCATTCATTGGTACAGCTCGCCGGCGGTCTCCAGTTGTCCATCTCACCAAAATAAACACTCTGTACTACAGCAACGGGTGGTTTTATTGACCTAGTATCACTTGGTAATCAATTTAACAAGAATTATCGAGGATGAAAACAGATTTCAAAGTCAATGGATTTGCACGGGTGCAATCCGCCTCGCGCTCGGAATGGCATGACATCTCATTTCATTCCGACACAAGCATGCAGTGTAGCCACGTGCGACCCCATTCGGGTGATACCCACTTTAAAATCATCACTATTGCTTTCAACTAAAACCAACTAGGTATGCTGTCTCACTCCGTCATATGTATTAGCTAGAAAAACAAACAGCAAATTTGTTCTCGTACCCGATTACTTAAAAATCAATACCGAAGTTGGAAAAAAAATCTATCAGGAAGGCTTACCAACTAAGTAACCTAATTGTTTTACGGCATTTACTTAATGGGCTTCCTAATCAGAACTGAATATTTAATGAGCCCTGATTGGACCTGGAGCTGGGCTGGATTTATTTGATTATTTGAAGGTTAGATTTAATGATATCTGAAAGCGAAAATGTCAGGGAAACGATTTACAAAATCATACTATGTGTATATAATTACACAATAATATTATAAATCCGAAAAATCTGTTGGTTTGAAACAAATTGCACGGTTGAACAGTGTTTAAAGCGTGTTTAAATCTTTTGTGGTAAGGAGGATTTGAATTGTCCTTTTGCACGATCTCGCAAATTCTTTCTCTCTTATTATCCTTCTTTAGCATGAATCTAGACTAAGTCACCTATAATAAATCATATCATTTTTTTTCATACATTCTCGATAAACGTATAAGTCACAGTCATGAACTCTATCGAAACGGGGCGCCTTGATTGATATCTGGAATCGGCGTTAATAAATGACCGTTTGCAATGACATAGATTTGCCATACTCGTGTTTAGGGTTCCCTACCCAAAGGGTAAAAACGACCTATTATATACTAAGACCCCGATGTCCGTCTGTACGTCCGTCTGGCACCAGGCTGTATCTTATGAACCGTGAAAGCTAGAACGTTGAAATTTTCACAACACGTAGTTATGTTGCCGCTATAACATCAAATACTAAAATCAGAAAAAAATATATACACGGGGGCTCCCATACAAGAGAAGTGATTATTTTGCTCGATATTAATAACGGCAATAGGAAGTGGTTTGAAATATTCACTAAATATTAAGTTGTGTACTTAAAAATTAATAATGCAATTAAAATAAAACTTAATAAGAGGGGCTTCCATACGGTACCTTGGAGCAAGTATGTACTAGAGAAGCTACTAGCGTATAGGGTGTATCATATTCAGACTCTAGATAATAGTAAAAACCTGCATAATACTAATAGAAGTGATAGAAAATGGATAATAGTTCATAAATATGTTGATTTACTTAAGTATCTCATCAAAAATTCAACAGTAGTTTTTTGCCTGACTACAACGTCTAGGCCGTGCGTAGTAGTCAGACAAAAAAAACGTATACGCAAATAGAGACAAAGAGATTACTTTCGTCCTGTTCACTCTTTATACTTGCACATCTCGTCTTCTCTTACTTTTGTAATTATTACGGTACGGAATTCTTCGTGCGCGAGTACGCATTTTACATTCGGGCTGCTGTCGCGTCGGTTCAAATTCCTTCGTCTATCAGGGCTACGCTTACTTTGACGTTGACTTTTCCACATATTTCTTACAACAGGAGATAAAAAAAGTATAATTATAATAGTTCCCTTTGCAGTTTCCCAACTTGTCCGTGAGTGAATGTCCCGCCGAATGCAGCGTTAATTAGAGCCGTCGCCGCGCGGCTAATATTTGTGCGCATAACTAGCGCGTTCCAACTGGATAAAAATACTAACCATGGAAAAATTATACAAAGAGAGCAGCTGAAAATTGTCTTAATATAGAGGAAGTCTCTGAAAAATATGCGCTTTGTTTGTTTGGTTATGCAAAAACCAAGTACATTTTTAGGGCATACTGCTACTTTATCTGTAACAGAAAATGTCATCTACCCTCGCAGCAGAAATTATTAAGTAAGTGCCTAGGTATATACCTAATACCCAAATATATCGAATCGATAGATGGGTTCTTAAAAATTAACTTAAAAACCAAAATAGTGGCCAGTCCCAGTCTATGCACAAAACGTACCTATATCTGTAAATGGCAAAAATACAAAAACTTACTTCGCGCGCTGACTGAGAGAATCAGCCTTAAAATATCCCCCATGCTTTCTAAGGCAGTTAGTTCGAACGATGCTGATGATGTGACTTGTATTACGATTATGCAGAGTCAGCGAGATTGGGCGCGCAGCGCGTCGCAGCTAATCACTGCCGATCTAATAATCTATTTACACCATAACGTTATCTTGTTTACGCGACAGCGTTTTCCTGTTACGACGCTGTATTAGGGAGGAAACGCACGGGGATGCGGAGAGAGATGCGACGCGACAAAATGCGACAAGCAAGATCGTATATGCCGGGTGGCTAATCTTGGTCTCAGAGTTTTGAAGCCGCCTGAAGGGCTGTGACATGGCTAAACGGTTAAAACAACCGGTATCTACATTCTAACGTGTCATCTGAGATACGGTAGCGCTCAGTTGTAAATGCCACCCGCGGTCACCCTCTGAAGACTGACCGTGCTTTACGTTGCTAAAGCCAGGCAACGGGAGACGCGATAATAGGTTGTATTTATTGATACATCCGCATACAGAACCTAAAGAAGAAGCCGTGGTGGTCTAGAGGTAGTGACACCCGCCTTACAATCGTCGTAAATCCCCGGTCCCGTATCAATGAGTTCTTTGGAATTTATATACGGAATTTCACACCACTGGCTTTTCGGTGAAGGAAAACATTTTGAGGCAACCTGCATACGTCCGTAGAAGTAATTCAATGGCGTATGTGAATCCACCAACCCGCACTGGGCCAGCGTGGTGGATATGGCCCAAACACCCTTCGTGGGTAGGTCTACGTCCTGCAGTGGACTATTAAAAAGGCTGGTACAGTACAGTACAGTACATACAGAACCTACTGGCAATCTATAGAATAAGCCTGATTTAATTGATGGTGGATGATTACGTCGAAAAAACTCAGCAATGGACAATGAAATGAAACAATCTGTCTTGACTTCGTCTTGCCACAAGTCCTGCCCAGCTCCATTTAAGATTTGCTACTACGGTTCCGATGTCCCGGACTTTTGCCCTACGTCTGATCTCCATGTTGCGAATACGGTCTTGGATTTTAATGCCGAGCATGGATCTTTCCATGGCTCTCTGTGCAACTTTGATTTTGTTCACAGCCTCATGTGTAAGTGTCCATGTCTCGGCACCATACGTCAGACGGCCAGGACAATAATCTACGCTAATAAACATACGATGACTTATGGTACAGAAACGTGGTCTCTCACTATGGGCCTTATTAGCAAGCTCCAAGTAGCCCAACAAGCTATGGAAAGGGCTATGCTCGGAGTTTCTCTGCAAGATCGAATCAGAAATGATGAGATCCGTAGAAGAACCAAAGTTACCGACATAGCCCAACGGATCGGCAAGTTGAAATGGCAAGGGCACATAGCGCGAAGAACTGATGACCGGTGGAGTCGGAAAGTTCTCGAGTGGAGACCACGTACCGGCAAGCGCAGCGTAGGACGTACATCCACAAGGTGGACGGACGACCTCATTAAGACCTCAGAATAGCGCTGGATGCAAGCTGCTTCTAACCGGTCTTATTGGAGATCCATAGGGGAGGCCTATGTCCAGCAGTGGACTTTTTATGGCTGATGGATGGATGGAATAAACATAAGTCTACCCAATAGATCTCAGGACCGATTGGAAGCGGCTTGCATCCAGGAAGTCGCTATCCAGTTACTGCGACTAAACCAAATAAGTATGTTTTGATTTTGTTCACCGATTGCAATCGCTAAACCGTGTCGCAGCTCGCAATATATGATATCACCACTTTGTCTTACGCGGAAGACGTTATAAAATCACTGCTAAAGCTTTCCGAGCTTCCAGAGTGAGGCTGCGATTTAAAATTGTTTATTTTAGTAGCTTATTGTTCCGCGCTTAGGCTCTATCGGGGATAAGTGAGTGAAAGGAATCTTAGAGCGAGTTGTTTGGTATTTCAGTAAATATTAATTTCGAACGAGAGAACGTTTCGTGGAAAAAAATAGCTCTTATATTTAAATAATGTATTTGCGTTTGTTTCAGGATATCTTACAATTGGCTCAGATCTTCATTCATACTTTTTTTAACTCGTGACTCTACCATATGTATTCGCTTATACGTCGTACTTCTACAAATATTTAAAAATATAATTTAGACAGGTAATTCACTACCTCTAAACTTTTAACTTACTTGGATGAACTTTCTTTATTCTTATTTATAATATTTTCGTGACTTAAGTACGTACTTACGATCTCAGAAAAAGGGTACGATACAAAATACCTTATCTAGGATATAACTGATATTTTTCCTCTGCCCTTTACCTATTCTATTATTATTATTATTTTGAGCCTGTATTGTCCCACTGCTGGGCAAAGGCCTCCCTTCCCTCCTTCCAGACTGCACGATCTATTGCGTTAGTGGTCCAGTGTTTGTCGTGCGAACTCAGTTCGTCGCGCCACCTGCGTCTATTCTATTAAAAATATTCACCACCTATTCTATTAAAAAGTTTATTTAGTGCTTATTAGATATTACATTTACCTATTATTTAATGAAGTAACGAGTGACGCATTATACAACTCAAGGTCACGAGAAAAGTCCTCAATGCAAAGTGCAAAAATAACCCTTTTATTCTATTTTTCGATATCGCTGACATTCGCAACCACGATACAAAAACAAATTGGTGCCCGGGAGAGGCGCAACTAAGACGATGGCGCTAAATAAATAAAAGAGAAACGAAAGAGATAAGAAAAAACTTTGGGAAAAACTAGTAGCGAAACAAACGACGGTTTTACATACAAAAGCGGTATTCCAACTACTTTTTTGATAGAAATCGGCGCAAATAAATATTTGTTCGGGCGTGCGAACACGGAAAGAACAAGAAAGAGTTTATATCTCAGAAAGTGAAGCCATAATAACATATTCTAAATAAATAGTTTCTATTTTACTGTGGAAATTAACGTGGTTTTCACATATTTTATACTATATATAACGGTATATATATTTAGTGCATTGCGAGACGGCTCCGCGTGCTAGCACTCGCCAACTTGAGAAAGGTCGCCGAATGCGACCAAAACTATAGTCGTTACGACTATCCCCACACATGAGTTCAGTCCCGTTATATATAGTATAAAATAGTTTCTAGTGCAATTTTTCTTCAATCAAAGTGGAAAGAAGAGAATTGTTGATGTCAATTTTTGGAGATACGAGTAGCTTATTTTATTCAAACGCATATTGAGAGCGGGATTGTTTTAACCGTTTAACCATGTTTAAGTGCTTGTGGTATACAAGGTAACGAAAATGATTAAACGGTTCGTTTTTTTCACCAGACAAAGGACCGTGTTTTTCACCGGTTCCGCAGTGGTGTATGGTTTATAATAAATGTGTGTAGATGCACCGAATATCGGTCCGGCGAACAAATCAAACAAAACGTTTATTGACGGTCCGCTGTCCGGTGAATAAAAAGATGTATACAAGCGCTCTTACACCGGGTTATCTAATCAATAAGCATCCTTTTAAGGACTTATTCTGTACTTCATAACTAACAACTTTTGTTCTACGACATTTGTCAAAACTCAAAAAATAAATTCGTTCTTCTATAGAAATATATCGTTCACCCGCGACCAAATGTATGGAACAGCTGATTTTTTTTTTGAGTGTTGACAAAAAGTCGTAGAGCAAAAGTTGTTAGTTTTGATGTACAGAATAAACCCCTAAAATGATACTAATTGATTAGAGATATAACCCTGTATAGGAGCATAAAAACTTTTACGTTAGATCTAGGCATCCGGCCTATACAAACATATTTATAAGAGAGTCCTTCCGGTTCTTTTCCATGTTCGATGATTCGAGCCATCGACGGCTTCTTTGCATAAATTTCAGTTATGGCAACACATTTGTCAGTGGGTAATGCTGGTAATATTCATGGGTATATTTATATGGTATCGGGCGATACATACGTCTTGCTCGGAGCTGGCGATAAATATAATGTATTGATGCGGGTTGCCGCCGCCGGCCTTTGATTTATCGAATACGGTTTAATGTTATTGGCGATGGCACTTTCTGGATTTCCATTGGTTACTATTAAAGTGTTTTATAGGTAAGGAAAAAAAATAGACCTAAATTTAGAAATAAAGCTATTATGTAAGATAATTTGATATCTTCTTTGTTTGTTACGAGCTTTGAGTGTTTTTAATTTTCCTAGTCGATATCAGCTTAGTTCGCTGCTGTTGACCATTATCTAAGTAGCCCTAACACGTGTAAAGCGTTCGAGCCTTAAATAACACACTAACCCATTTGCTTGTCCGTTGATGGTCGCGTAGTCAGATAGTCTACTGCTGAAGCTAGCTTTTAAAGGGCAATTGGGCCATACTCGATACACACTACTTACTCGATACACGCTAGGAAGCGTGAAAAAGAAATAGCTCTCAGACTGATTTTGGTGTCTGGTTTGTGTTCAACCACTCCCAGCTAGATTTTATGCAGATATGCGGTGTAGGACGGTCATCTAGGAGTTACCAGTTTAATCTCGATTTGAGAATTCCCACATTGTGCTTGGACGGAAAGACAGTCCCAGGCAAACAGCTCCACATCACTGCTGTTTTTTAGCTTTGTCCGGACCTATGTGAGGAATATTTACCATGGTGGCGCTTTCTGTTTGACCAAGCCGGGAGTAAAAAAGGAAAAGTTTTGCATCTCATTAGCACATTATTATTAATTATATTCGATAAAAAACTACTATTACCAGAGATCTGCAATAATTAGGCAGAGCCGACGGCAGCTCGTTTGGCGCGCTTGCGCGTCGGATTAGCGCGCCGGTAATGAGCTGCCAGCCGCCGCGCGCCAGATTTGCCATTTATAAATTAGGAGTTTTGTGTCGTGACATTTTCGATGCTTGATTAACGTTTAAGCCTTTAATTTACCGCTGACTTTCTCATGGCTTACCTTTGAAGGACAACTGAATCCTATCCACCGTCAGCCTTGAAAGTTGGTAAATTCTCGAAGAGCAGTAGAACCATATCCACCACCATCACCACCTGTACCTTATTCATATTTATGCCTCTCTACAGGGTCAACGACAGCCCAAAACAGCTCATTGCAGAAATCCCAGGCTATTGTCGGAGATTTGAAATAATTAGGCAGCTTGTTTGGCGCGCTTGCGCGTCGGATTAGCGCGCCGGTAATGAGCTGCCAGCCGCCGCGCGCCGGATTTGCCATTTATAAATTAGGAGTTTTGTGTCACGACGTTTTCGATGCTTGATTAATGTGTAGTGAATTTGTGTCCAATTATTTTGTCTGATTACGATTATTTTTAGAAGTAAACATGTACCAATTAGTATGAAAGAGGACATAATGAGACATGATGTCTCTGTGTTAGCAACTTTACGCGATCGATGATTACTTCTCAAATCCTACTAATATTATAAACGAGAAAGTTTGTGAGGATGGATGGATGGATGTTTGTTACTCTTTCAGGCAAAAACTACTGAACGGATTGAGATGAAACTTTGCAATAATATATCATATAAATCAGAATAACACTGTACTGTACCAGCCTTTGTAATAGTCCACTGCAGGACGTAGGCCTACCCACGAAGGGTGATTGGGCCATATCCACCACGCTGGCCCAGTGCGGGTTGGTGGATTCACATACGCCATCGAATTTCTTCTACAGACATAATTATGCGGGTTGCCTCACGATGTTTTCCTTCACCGAAAAGCCAGTGGTGTGAAATTCCGTACATAAATTCCAAAGAACTCATTGGTATGGGACCGGGGATTTGAACCCACGACCTCACGATTGTAAGGCGAGTGTCACTACCTCTTGACCACCACGGCTATATAATCACGGCCAGAATAACACATAGGCTATAAATTGTAATGATATTGCGTAAATGTTTCATAATATAAAGATAAGTGTAAAGTACCTAAGTAGTAAAAATTCTGCTATCTGCGAGCTATTCTAGAGTGAGCTTTAAGAAATGTCAAAAAAAAAAACAAATGTCGAATCGAACAACCGTCAAATCGTTTTTTTATTTTTTTTATTTTCCACCTCCTTTATTAAGGGTTGTAAGGTAGGACATCGGGTTTGAAAGACAGAAAGTGACATAGTCTACTTTTTATCCCGGATAAATAAAGGGTTCCCATGGGATAGCACGAAAATCAAAATATCATGCAGGTGAAGCCTGGTATACCTATAATAAACCAAATTTTATTTTTTTATATTTAGAAACAACTTATTTCATTCCACCGGTTTGCACATTAAATTTGCATAAAGTAAAGTTTAGCAAAAATTGAACCCAATTATGTTCGGAACGGTAACGAAAACAAACGTCGTGAAATTACCATATTTTATCGAGTTTCCTCACCGAGCGGCAATCGACGTTCGAACTCTTCACTTTATCGAGCTACTACAACAAACAAACATATAAAACAAACTGCAAACAATAAACAAGACACGTTAGCATAAATTCGCGGCTTTGCCCGTACATTCCTGAACGTAAGCGAATTCCTGTTGGGCATAAATCAAAATACGGCATACTTTTGAGACTATCAATAACCGACATAACCGAGCAACCTACAAACCTATCCTCACAGAAATTTGATCCTTAATTCTATAGCTTTAGGAATGTGAGTATTGAATTTAGATGGTAAAAGGAATTGGTAATGTTATAAACAATATCTGAAAAGGGGCACAAATTGTAAGCAATTCAATTGCAGTAATGGGCGGAGGATGGTCCGCCGCGATCCCATCAATGAGGGCTCTGATTGATAAAACTTCGGTTTTGATATTTATTGTGCTGTCGGAAGCTTTTCGATCTGTGACGTTTACGACATTTTGTTTTTCATTTTGTTCCCTTTTTTTCTGATACTGCCTTCCGTATCAAACGCTTACTGCGTTTGACACAAAGCAGCTGTCGTACATAATTGTTGTCGGTGGTAGTTTTGTTTATTTTTATAATGGCGTGATTTTAACCGAATCCAAAAAAAGGAGTTGTCAATACCTACGGCTGTTTGTTTTTTTGTATGTATGTTACGCGATTACTCCGCTAAGTATAAACCGATTTCAATGATATTTTTTGTTTGATAGATCGAACTTCAGAGGTCCCATTTAAACTTCATCAAAAATGGCTGAATCGTTTTTGAAAAATCAACAATAATGAGAAAATTACAAGGTCTATGATACATCGATCCGTGCGAACTATTCGAGTCTTGTACACAGTTGAAATCGGTTACACCTAACATTTTTGGCGAAAACTAATTATTTCAAAAGCAATATCTATTGTTTGCTCTAGTATTAAGTAAACATTTTTACACGTATGAAACAAATGTTAAGCTCTACCAGTTTACAATGATGTGCTGTAATGCACTTGTACTGCACTTCTGACGCGATGTTCATTTTCTTTACGACTTGTACTTAATTTTGCTGAAACAATGCTTTATGCAGTGAGCTTAGAGTAACAAAGAAGATCATTAGCTTTAAACAATACAACACTTACTCTTACACCAATGTAACTATACTCTTATATACCAATTCAAATGTCATTTTAAAATTGTAGCGTTTTTTTTTAGCAAAAATCATTGAAATATTAAGTACGTTTGTATAATAAGCCAAAAACCTAAATAAGTTACATGATGACATACATTCTTTTATCTAGAAACTTAGACATATATGAAGAGATCAGTTGAATGCATGAAAGGAGCTCCTGATCCGCGCAATAAATGTAAAAGCTAGCAACAAATCGGCTCCATTGCAAGGGCGGCAATAAAGAAACGCCGCAACCGGAGATTTTCATACAAACCGAGCAAAAAGGCGCGCTGAAACAATTGCACTGCCGTGAGACTGCGCCGCGTGCTGCAGTAGCCTAGCTCGTTTGTTTATTTGTCACAGTTATAGCTCCATTTTAGGGAGAACGCGTTTTGTCTAGTTAGAACAACATATAATTGGTTTTTAATAACTAGGTAAAACGTGTTATATCTTATAATGCTTTTGTTACAGCACGTTTTACTTACTTATTAAAACCATATTGAAAATAATTATATAATAATTAATAATATTATAATAAGAGAATTAGTTATAACTAGTTATTACGAGTATAAAACGGCCTTGTTACAACTAGAGGTAGTTAAATTTAATATCAGTTAAAACTAGTTTTGGAGCAACGAAATTCAGGCCCGACTACAGTTTCTGACAGTAACTCACGATACGGATTATTTAGGTTCGAAATGAGTCATAGATCCGAATCGGAGCACTCCGACTCCACGTAGTCACGACTCAAGAGATCCCGATTTTTTTTGAATCGGGTGCCAGAAATTCAAAACAGGGCCAACTGCAGAGTCTGGCAGAAGCCTACACGGAGTCTCACGACACAAATCCTACACGGATCACTTAGGTTTAACTAACTTTTTTCAGAAAAACGCGTTGTAACAAAGGCATTTCGTTATATCGAGTATTAACTAGAGAAAACGCGTTCTCCTTAAAATCGCCTTATAACGGTAACATATCTATGTAGTATAATTAATTAACAAGTAAATACAAGAATCAGTCGTGATATCCGCAGGAGACGTTTTGGATCCAAGCTGCTTCTAAATACACCAGGACTAGAGGCTAATAGAGGTAGTGATCACGGCTGCATTGAAGATAATGATACGTTGAGCAAACAGCGCAATAGTTTACTCACAACCGCGCATTTTTTAAATGTGCTTTTACGTGGTTTTTACCACACAGCTAGTGGCTTTACTATGACGTTATTAAACAATTATTTTTCAACAACAATGGCCCACTTCAACCAACAAAATTCGAATAGTTCATTCGAATCGATTTATGTAATTTTCAGATTATAGTTGTATCTTCCAAAAATCATTTGATAAAATTTAAGGCCCGCTGGTGAGATTTCTGCTATGTTGATAACTGACACCAACTTCACCAGTGAATCCCAGAAATAGACTACAGTTTACCTAAGTTTTATACTATAATTATAACGGGACTAAAACTCACGTGTACGGATAGTCATAACAATAACTATAGTTTCGATCGCGTTCGGCGGCCTTTCTCAAGTTGGCGAGTGCTAGCACGCGGAGCCGTCTCGCAATGCACTGCGGGCTGCGGCGCGTAGCGCTCGCGATGAAAACGGTTGCGGTGGCGAGTAGAGAGAATTGTTGTGTCGGCGCGCACTGAAGATCCTCTTCGTTGGTATTCTGGTATAAGTCGGGGATACTCCAGCACACTGAGCTTACTATGTCTCTACCAATCCCACGGTTAAGTCCTTTGATTCTTTGAAGACACGGTCTCCACGTCGGTGGCAGTATCCATCTTCCCCCGTCTATATTTAAGATAGGGCGTTTGCTAATCTCAATAGCCTCTCTAACTTTACGGGGCACGTACGTTACGGGCTTCTCTCTTGCTAGCACCTGATAACTCTGTCAAATCGGATGAAGCGCTGTGCATCGGAATCGAGAGTGTGTTCCACTACCGCGGATCCATTTCTATCCAATTTTTTCATTGAACGTATAGGCTCACAGAGTAATAATTATTATTTTTGCACCAGAAAAATTGTTTTTAGAACAGAAGTCATCAAAAAGAAGTGCTTTGCCTGCACTTCTAGGGAAGTAAAACAATCGACACGAATCAAACAATTTCTTTCTTGCTACTTTTGAGGTTTCCGATTTAAAAAAAATACATCCAGAATCGGCATGAGCTTATGTACTCACATAAACATATACAGCGTGAAACCAGGTTACCGCCGCCGCCGAGCCATTTTAAGTTTTATCTCTAGCTGTTAGAGTCGAACTGTAGTCAAAGCAGGAATCCCAAAAGCCAGCGCTGGATGTAGACATTATCCACTGCAGTGCGGTGCAATGCAATTGTTTCGCTGCGTTGAATTAGAGCCCGATGTTTGGATTTATCGGGGACTACCGGCCCACCCTGGGTTGGGCTGGTAAGCTCGGTCGGGCAACTGGCCCTGCACGGGTAGCATGGCAAAGAGACAAATTGTCTTTCCACCATTATATCCCCTCGGAGAGGAAATAAAGTATGAATTGACACTGACAACTGACGTTAAAAGTATGTAAAATGGTTTTCCGCCTTTTCTATGCTACCCAGACTGGTGTCAGAAATTCCAGCCATAAGATGTCCACTGCTGCTTGTAGAACCCCTATGGATCTCCAATAAGACCAGCTGGCTTGAATCCAGCATCCTTGTAAGGACATCCTGCACTGTACCTGTTTGCCGGTACGTGGCTTTCATTCGAGAACTTTTCGACCCCATCGGATATCAGGTTTCCGTGCTATGTACTCTGCTCACTGCCATTTCACCTTGTCAATCTGCTGGGTTATGTCTGGGATTTGGTGTTACCATTGAAATAATACAATTAACAGCTTCTTTAACTTGCCACTTAAGCCACGAGAGTGCTCTATATATGTCACTCGTATAGTCGGCCATTGGAAGTTTGAAGTACCTACTATTGCTTATTTCGTTGAACACTTAGTCAAGATTACTCAAGGTACACTCTGGATAATGTCCAAGTAAAAATGATTACTTAGATAGCCAATTTAAACTGTGCAAGCCAATTTGAAGCGAATATTTAAAATATCTCTAAGGAAATATACGGCAACTATGAACACTTTGCAAGTTTTAAATCTTCTATTTTCGCTCCTGGTCTTACTCGGTGTCATTACCTCGTGACCACGTTAGAGCAAGAGCAAGCATTGGAAATTAGTGCCAAAGCTAGTGTAGCAAAAGTTAGTGAAAACGGTATAGCATAAGTTGATTCTATTAGAAATGTTCAAAAAATGTGATCCCGGGGCCAGATCTGTGAAATATTTGTCTTGTTACTCTGTTTTATAAAAAAAATGTTTAAGAGGAGTGTAAGGTAACCACTGTTTTTGCATTTTTTGTAGAAAATTAAGAGAATTTTCAGTACATTTTTGATAAAATTTAGATAGCTGGAGATAACTTTTGTCACTCCTTAAATTGTAACAAAATGTAATGTTTCGCTTTAGTAAGAATTGTTGCACGTATGTTTTCTTCGTTTTCGTTTTCTATTCTTACCGACTTACAAAAAGGAGGAGTTACTATGTTCGTCTGCATGTATTTTGTTTTATGTATGTTCATCGATATTTCAATTATGAACCGATTTAACAAAATCTTTTTTAGTTCGAAAGAGTATACTCCCTAAGTAAGTAGTCCCATTTAAATTTTATCGAAATCTGGTAGGCCGCGTTTGATAAATCAACAATAATGTGCATGGATGTCGTGGATGGAAGCCGTGGTGGTCTAGGGGTAGTGACACCCGCCTTACAATCGTGAGGTCGTGAGTTCAAATCCCCGGTCCCGTACCAATGAGTTCTTTGGAATTTATGCATCGAATTTCACACCACTGGCTTTTTGGTGAAGGAAAACATCGTGAGGCAACCTGCATACGTCCGTAGAAGAAATTCGATGGCGTATGTGAATCCACCAACCCTCACTGGGCCAGCGTGGTGGATATGGCCCAATCACCCCTCGTGGGTAGGCCTACGTCCTGCAGTGAACTAGTAAAAGGCTGGTACAGTGCATGGATGTCACATCGATTCGCACAAATGATTCGATTTCCGTACACAGTGGAAGTCAGTATTGTGAATTTTTGCAAAAAAATATAATTATTTTTAAAAGAGTTTTTAGTTTCTGTATAGGTACTGTTCAGCCAAGTTTATAAGTAAAATATGATTTTTAGAGGCTTGTATATCTCTAAGGTCATTTAATACAATTGTGAACACTAAGATTAGATTAGATTAACATACATATACCGCAACATAATAATAGTATGTTTGCTAACAGTGCTTATGCCATGGCAATCAAAATTTACAACTGCTTGCCACTAGAAATAAAATTACTTGATGGATATAACTTTAAGAGAAAATTAAAAACATGGCTTATTTCGAAAGCGTTTTATAGCACAAAAGAATTCTTCGAAGACCACAAATAAACCAAATATAATTTGCTTAATCTGTAATCAATTAGCACTTTTAAGTTGGAATTGTTAATAATAATACTAACTATTGTACGCTCGAAATGGGCAGGCTGTTGAAACAATTTTTATGTAACATCTTTTTACACGGCTTAACAATAAACATTTTCTTATTCTTATTCTTCTTATTCTTATTCATAAGACGTGTAAAAATAGCTATTCAAGAAGTACATGACAAAAAACACTCAAATCAGTTAATATTAACAGCTTATTGTTTTTGCATGGACAAGTTGGCCCCTCATACCCGTCTTAATGGACAATGCCGGCACTGGAATCGTAATGACCAGACCATCACTACTTCTAGTAACATGTAATTGGTGATTCTATTGCCATCTAGCGGTTTTAATCAGCACAAATGCACTCGTCCTACCCTTATTTAAATTCAAACTCTACTTCAACGTCAAAAGTGTCCATTTTCAACTGCAGGTTTGTTATAGATAGTGTTCACATTGTTTAAAATGGAAATCTCCGAGGAGGCGAAGGAACAAAGAGATTTAGGACTCCTGATATTGTACACTATTAAAAGGAAGTGTTAGAATTGATTGAGACGGGGTGAATAGGTATTGAAGTTACATCTTGGAAATTGGAGGAACGTGTTATCGCTGAACTGGGTGCCTTTAAGGATTGATTGAAATTGATTTCTGTGAGTGAAATTATGAGATATTTAAGGTATTCAGTTGGTGCTAGATAGATTTTACACAATGTCTGGTTGAGGATGGTTCCAATTACAGTTTGCTTGTGACACTACTTATAATATACAGTTTTAACTAATTAAGAGTACGTACATACTCTGAATTTTCGGTAAGTTTACCGTGTTTTGAGCTACTGCCTTTAGCATTATATTTTTTAACCTTCAACTTACCTAGAGAAGCTTGCTAAAGCCAGACTAAGATTTTGTATCATTACCTATATTTGGTGTACCGTAGAATGACAAATTAACATTAATTCCATAACTCGATAGGTACGTAACATAATTTAAAATATCGTGCAAGAGCTCAGGATTAAGGAATATTATTGTGGCAGTGAAAAACTGCCAACTTCACAAAAGGGCACATACTCATTGGGAAAATCTGAAATTGCGTCTCGATTAGATTTGACCAAACACAAAAAATACAGGTAATTTTCAAATGTTGTTCAGCTATATCTACAAACTTTACCTCGAAGAATAAAAATGCACGTTGTCACCCATTTGTTAGGCTTTGGTTCGACGCTATCCGTCTACATCCAGATCCCCTCCCCCTATTCTATGTTTCACAGGTTTGATGTTCGAAACGCGTAAAAAATACTTCATTCACATGTAGCCATTATAATAACAAACTGAAGTGTTGCATTCATTCTCCGTAATTAGTGGGCATCATTATAGCGCGCCTTTTCAGCGCCTAGTGTGAGCGCGTCTTTATGCCGTACAGCGCTAGTGTGGCTGCGCCTTTATACCTCCTACGTGCATCTAATTAGTGTACAGTGTAATTAAAATGAAAGTAGAATATTTCTGAAGATACCTACTACCTAGTTATTAAGTTACTAGGTGTTGGTGAAAATTTATTTTCAAAATAGGTTAGCGTGACAACTCCTTCGGCACATTTGTAAATGAAATAGTATAAAACAAGTTTGTTTAATTTCATTCTCTTCTGGAATTTAAACCAAAGCCCCTGATCTCGTCAGATTTACTTCGCAAAAATACAAGCTTAGTAAACTAAAATCTGTATATATCAGCCAGGCAGATATTTGGCAGGTATCAATTTGGGTCTGAGTGTCAGTTGCCTTTGTTTTTTATTGTATCCTTAACATAGAAAATCCTAGTGAATGTGAGATTTCTAATTATGCTGCTCTAATTGGGATACTCATTGCTATTAAATCCGGAGAGGACAGAAGGTCTCATGCAGGGCTGGATCACAAGGCAACACAAAAAACCCTGAGGAGAAACCTGAAGAGCGCATGATGTTGGACCGCTGCCACTGATTTCAATTACAACGGAAAATATAGAAAGAAAACCTCCATATATATGTGATTTTTTTTTAACCTGGAAGAAATTATATGAAACCTACCACACCCACAGAGAGATACCAGAGAGATAATGTGGTTGATTGAGAAAAGAAAGAAAGAGATGCATTGATTGATAATGACATGAGTTAGAAAGATACTTGAAATATATCTCGATTCAGTGGCTAGTGGCCGCGTTTTCGTCCCGATCGTGTTAAATTCCAACGCATAATATTTGACAGTGACAACAAGTGATAGTGATTGTCCATACATTTTTGCGGCTGAGAATTGCCTCAAGCAACGATAGCGCTATCTCCCTAGTTGTACAAGAATTAGTTACCAGATGGCGCGTAACTCGTCAAGTAAGTTGGAGAGGACGTGTGTCCTCTCCGCAGGAGAGTTGTAATATAGCTCTGTGATCACACCACATTAATATAATGCCGGAGAGTTTAAAAGTATATTCAAGCATGTAACATTTCAGCTAGGTTAGTATTGCGATTTACCATTTGGCATTCATTCGTGGAATCCTAAAAGCAAAGCAAACCCCAGCCTAGATTGTATTCCCACAAACATGTATATTTCGGCGCGACCCATCCGTCTGTACAAAATATTCATGCACCAAAATATTTTCCCGGCCAATAGCGAAACGTATTGGTTTGGGACCCAGCAACGTAAATAAATAAACTTTTTATCCGGAACACTTTCACGGCAAATCCATATTTGATTAAATTTGGTTTGCAAGACGTGTCAAAATGTGAGGCTCTGGCAACGACATAAGTTCGCGTTGGACCCATGTTAGACCTCAACAAAGTACACTAGGGTTTTACAGATGTTCATCATAGATATTATTACGAAACTATGCATATTGATTGAACAGGCAATTTTACAAACGACTCATAAAATTGAGAAATGTATTTTGCATCCCATATGCCGAAAGCATTATTATGTTTTTCCAAATAATTATTTTTTGCAAAAAATGGCATGACCGACTTCAACCGTGTACAGAATTTATCAAAAATGAGTCAGCCGATTTCGATAAAATTTAAATGGGACCTTTTGAAGTACCTATATTCTATCCAATAAAAAAGAATTATCGAAATCGGACTACTATGAAATAGGTAATGCGTGGTTATACATAAAAAACCGGACAAGTGCGAGTTAGGGTTGCACATCGAGGGTTCCGTACAAACACGTTTATAAAATAATTAAAAACCTGTTTTAGCATGTGCTAATGAAGTTCTTTTATATGACACTTTTCATGATACGATTTACTCACTTTGAATTTTAAACCCATATTTTGAGAATTTTGAGGCCCTATTTTTATGTGATTTAAATTAAAATGTACAGTTTTCAGATTTATTCCTATATGTGTACTCTGAGACAATGCTTCTCGCCAAATTTCATAGTTCTACGTCAACGGGAAGTACCCTGTAGGTTTTGATTTTTGTGAGTGCAAAATATGCGGTTTTTTACGACATAAACGGCTCTAACTTTTTTATACGGTAACTGAGAAGCTTTTCTTTTACACAACTGCAAGAATTCATAGGTTTGCGTATATAGTTTAAATTTCAACTCGATATCGTTATGCGTTCCCGAGATAAAGAGTCTTGACATACACACAGACGGACAGACGGACAGACGGACAACAAAGTGATCCTATAAGGGTTCCGTTTTTTCCTTTTGAGGTACGGAACCCTAAAAAATAATCTACGTGTCGAATTGAGTACCTCCTCAGTTTCGTCGGTCAAAAAGGCTATCATATCTAATTTTATGTAATGTACTGTACTGTATCAGCCTTTTAATAGTCCACTACAGGACGTAGGCCTACCCACGAAGGGTGATTGGGCCATATCCACCACGCTGGCCCAGTGCGGATTGGTGGATTCGCATACGCCATCGAATTTCTTCTACGGAAGTATGCAGGTTGCCTCACGATGTTTTTCTTCACCGAAAAGCCAGTGGTGTGAAATTACGTACATAAATTCCAAAGAACTCATTGGTACGGGACCGGGATTTGAACCCACGACCTCACGATTGCAAGGCGGGTGTTACTACCTCTAGGCCACCACGGCTTATAATATATGTAATGTACCGAATTTTAATTAATTTATTGTAATATCATGCCTAATAATTCAATTCAATTGAATACATAATTAATAATTGTTATTTTGACGATTCATAGGGTGTTGCTCATAGTATATTTTTGTATACCAATGTATGTAATAATCCTTACTGAAAATAAGTAATTATCTATCTACTAAGAGTAATGCTTTTTGTCTAGCAGACTGTCCGCAGCTTAGCCCATCTAATAGCTTCACCCGGCTCCACCGGACCAGCCCGAACGCTGGAAACCGCAAGCGATCCCGTGAGTGGTTTCCCAGATTAGACACAGCGTCGGCACACACGTGGTCGGCTGTTAGATAAAGTAAGTTCCTATAGGCCGGGTGACTAGCCCTGGTGTCAGAGTTATTAAGCCTTTTTAGGGTTCCGTACCTCAAAAGAAAAAAAAACCGGACAAGTGCGAGTCAGGCTCGTACATCGAGGGTTCCGTACAAACACTTTAAAATAATTAAAAACCTGTTTAGCATGTGCTAAGGAAGTTCTTTTATATGATACCTTACATGATACGATTTACTCACTTTGAATTCTGAACGCATGTTTTGTAAATTTTGAGGCCCTATTTTTTGTGATTCAAATAAAAATATACAGTTTTCAGATTTATCCCTATATGTGTACTCTGAAACAATGCTTCTCGCCAAATTTCATAGTTCTATGTGAACGGGAAGTTCCCTGTAGGTTTTGATTTTTGAGAGTGGCATACGGACAGACGGACAACAAAGTGATCCGTTTGAGGTACGGAACCCTAAAAAACGGAACCCTTATAGGATCACTTTGTTGTCCGTCTGTCCGTCTGTGTGCGGGGAGACACCCACGCAGCGATACGCGCTCTCACGTATTTAACATTTTAAAATTAGAAATATGGCACCTAATGCCTCGGAACCTACCTTACGCGATGTGATGAAAGTTGTGAGTGAACTAGCTTCGAAAGTTAGCGCTATAGAAGCGTTACTTATAAATGTCGGGAACACAACATCTGATCAATCCCAAGTAATTATAACATCCATTAAAAATTTGCTCGAGGGTAAGGCACCAACCGAAATGCAAAATGTGGGTACTCCAAGCGCAACGACTCCGCAGCAACCGCCGGCGCGAACACAGCGAGCCGTGCGCCCCGCACGCGCCGTCGCCGCAGCTGCTATGACGATGACGCATAATACCAAAGGTAACACAGCGACACGCAAACTTGTTGGAAACCAGTCGGTGGCATTAAGTGACAAAGTTAAATCGCCTGATATTAACCGGCAAAATCAACCTCCCACGAGCACCGCAACATCGACTAAGACGATATTGGCAGCCGGTGCGGCCCCGAAACCGGCTGATATACCTAAAAATAATAAAAAATCCGACGCTTGCAATGATACGGAAGTAGGCTGGCAGATGGTAAAAAATAAATCAAAATCAACAAGAAAACGGGAAATTATATCCGGAACAGCGAAAAAAGACGACGTTCTTCAAACTGTAGAACGATTGAGATATATTCAGGCCTGGCAATTTAAGCCTGAGACTACAGAACAAAATGTACTAGACTACCTGAATAGATTACATAATTGTGAGAAGTACTACGTTGAGAAAAGGCAAACAAAAGCAAACTGGCACGCCGTTTTCATAGTAGGATTTCCTGAAAGCTACTACGAGCGAATCAGCGCGCCGACTTCGTGGCCCCAAGGCGTTCGAGTAAGTAGCTGGGTTTTTCGAGCGAAAGCCTCGGCCGGCAGCGGGCCGCAGTAGCATCACCGCCCGCCGCGCACACCGCTTGTAATGACTTACTGCTCCCAGCGTCCCAGAAACGGTTTCAAGATATGCCGTCGACGGCGGGAAATGGGAGTAGTATGCATAATAGTAGACAAGGAAGTATGCCAACCTGCTCAAATGCAAGTGCGCACAGGACAACGGCAGAAAAGCCGCTTACGTTGTGTTTTCAAAACATTAGATCCTTAGCTGCGATTGACAAGACAAGAAGATTAGAAGTGTTACTACAAAATGATATTAAATGTGATATACTAGGTATGACAGAGCATTGGCTCACAGACGACAAGTTAAAATCTATACATATTGACGGATATAAATTAGCATCAAGTTATTGTAGGAAAATTGTTCAGCATGGTGGGTCCTGTTTATACACAAGTAACGGGACGAAATGTATAGAAAATGTAACATTGACATCACTATCAACTGAACAACACTGTGAGATATCAGCGATAGATTTAATTGAGTACGACGTCACAATTGTGTGTATATACAGGACCAACTTATTTAGTGCTAGTATATTCCTTGACAATTTGGAGCGTCTGCTCGATAAGATTAGTGAGTTAGGTATTGACTGCGTCATAGGGGGCGACACAAATGTAAACTCAATAGGATCCTCACACAGTGAGTCGAGACGGCTAAGTAAGCTACTGGCCGATCATAATATGACAAATGAGGTCGACTTCCCGACGCGTACCACCGACACTTCATCCACCTGCTTGGATCATGTGTATACAAACCTGCCCGCGGGCACGGTGTGCACTGCACCGGTTGTCACTAATCTCAGTGATCATTTTGCTGTCAAGACGACAGTCATATTGAATAGACAAAGTCAGTCGGTGCTTCCGCGATATGGTAGATGTTATTCACGGGCCAATCTAGTAAACTTTACGTTAGCAATTGAAAGTGTTGATTGGGATGAAATCCTGATAACAAACAGGTCTGCGCAACGAATAGTTACGTCCACCATGAACATCATCAACAATAAATATAATATTTGCTTCCCTCGGAAAAGGATGTTCTTAAAAAACGATAATTCTGACTCATCGTGGATAACTCCCGATGTAAAAAATTATAAACGTTTATTGTTTGACATTATTGATATCGCGAAATTAGACTTTAGTAATAATGTTGATACAATGACATTAATATCTGACATGACTAAATATTATAATAGATTGATTAGGACTGCTAAAGCTGATCATTACACTAGTAAATTACAAAGTGGCAAGAACGCGTCTAAGGAGATGTGGGCCATAGTCAATATGGAAAGAGGGAAGTATAATTCCCCCTCCCTAGACTTCACTGACGTCATCAAAGATACGAGCGGAGCGCAGTTTCAAACAAAAAAGGCCGCCCTGGACGCGATAAACGCAGCGTTTTTGGACGCGGCGGTGTGCTGCCGCGCGCCGAACGCCGACGTAGCTCGCGCTGCTGGCCTCTTGCGCGCGGCGCGCCCGCCGGCCGACCGCTCCATGCGAATGCTGCGGTTTAGCGCGGACGAAATTATGCGAATTGTAATCACGCGCATACCGGCAAAAACGTCCAAAGACATCTATGGGTTATCAATGAAACTAATCAGAACCGTAATACATTCGCTAGCCCCAATTTTAGCAGAATGTTTCAATAGATGCCTTACAGACGGATCCTATCCGACCGCATTAAAAATTAGTAAGGTGTCGCCTCTGTACAAGGGCAAGGGTAGACGTGAAAATGTGGACTGTTACAGGCCGGTGTCAATCATCCCCGCCGTAGCAAAAATATTTGAAAATGGACTGAGCACGCGCCTTATGAAGTTCTTGTCGTCAACTGATGCTCTCTCCGACCGGCAGTACGCGTACCGCGAGGGCCGCTCCACCACGTCACTGACGCGTGAAGTGGTGCACCGTGTGCTGCAAGCTCGGGAGGGAAGAACTCATGTGGCTGTCCTATGTTGTGATATGTCGAAGGCGTTCGACGTTGCCAATCACGCTGTACTCGCTGTGAAAATGGAGCACTACGGAGTGAGAGGCGCGGCGCACGACCTGGTGTCGGACCTCACGCAGGGCAGATCGCAGGTTGTTGTCGGGTGTGGTGGGACTGAGAGATCTGAGCCTCTCAACCCAGTGATGGGTGTGGCGCAGGGCTCCTCTGTCTCGAACATTCTGTTCTCAATGCTGCTGAACGATCTACCGGAAGCTGTGCCTACAGCGGAGATATACATGTATGCTGATGATGTGGCTGCTGTAGTCTCAGCATCCAGCGCGGACGATCTGGAGCGGGAGCTGAACGGGACGGCCTCACAGTTGGCCTATTGGTTCAGTGTGAACGGACTCGCCCTGAATTTGTCGAAAACACACTTTGTGCACTTCTGTCTATCAGGTCGACAAACGCAGACATTAGTAGTACATATTGGAGGTAAAAGAATAAATCAAGTTGATACCACGACATTCCTTGGTTTCGAAATTGACAGAGGCCTGACATGGGAAAGCCACATCGATAAACTCTGCAGCAGATTGGGCAGTGCGTGCTTCGCTTTGAGCCGTGTGGCTAAAGTGGTACCTACTGAGTCAGTAAGAGCATGTTATTTTGCTACGGTCCACTCTCTATTGCAATACGGCACAGAGTTGTATGGCAGGGCCGCTGAGTGGAAGAGAGTGTTCACACTTCAAAAACGTGCTATTCGGGCCATCGCAGGAATTCCACGTGACGTCACCGCACGCCCGCATTTTAAGAAATATGGCATAATGACATTACCGTCGGTCCTAATATATCAGGTGGCAGTATATGTCAAATTAAATTTGACCTCATACAAGACGCTCAGAAGCAGTCGGCTTAAGGATCGACTTGCTGAGGTGCCGCATGTCATAGAAAAGACGGCCAAGTCCACGCACGTGTTGGGCCCGGCAGTTTTTAATAAACTACCAAAGCTGATCAGGGAAGCACCGACCTTGGGAAGTTTTAAATCAAAGCTGAAACACTGGCTTATCGAGCAGACGTTCTACAGCTATAATGAATTTATAACATTCAAATCATAGTATCTTGATTATGTACCTACCTTTTTGACATTTGATTATATTTTTGACATTTGATTATATTTTTGACATTTGATTATATTTTTGACATTGACTATATTATTGATTATTTATTTGATAATTTTATTGTGATTATTTTTGATACATTATGTATACTTACTCAGTAAATGTAAAAATGTAATTTTTATAGAAAGACAAATTATTACAATAATTATTACAGGTACAATACCGTACCTTCTTTTTATCTATCTAATTAGAAACTCAATGTAATGACCTGTAACTATTGTTATCAATAAATTGATTATGATTATGATTATGTGTATGTCAAGACTCTTTATGTCGGGTACGCGTAAAGATATCGAGTTGAAATTTAAACTGTATACGTATATCTATGATCTCTTGCAGTTGTGTAAAAAGAAAACTTCTCTGTTATTGTTTGAAAGAGTTAGAGCCGTTTATGTCGTAAAAAACCGCATATTTCGACACTCACAAAAATCAAAACCTACAGGGTACTTCCCATTGATATAGAACTATGAAATTTGGCGAGAAGCATTATCTCAGAGAACACATATAGGAATAAATCTGAAAACTGTATATTTTTATTTAAAGCACAAAAAAATAATAGGTTCAAAATTCAAAGTGAGTAAATCCAATCATGTAAGGTATCATATAAAAGAACTTCATTAGCACATGCTAAAACAGGTTTTTAATTATTTTAACAACATGTAATTTTCGATGTGCGACGAGAAAAGTAAAAGCAAAAACTTTTTTTTTGATGGTTATAGTACAGAGATTTTAATAACTTACTTCCCAGTTTTCTGAAACTTTCTGGATTTGTACGGAACCCTCGATGTGCGAGCCTGGCTCGCACTTGTCCGGTTTTTTTATACTGAAGTGAAGTAATCATTGGTCCTAACCTAAATGCTAGCTCTAACTTTCGCACATGATAAACTGACAAAGTCATCTCACACGTAGGTATATTTTAGGGTGAAACTTAGAATAGGTATTGCCTTTGTTTGACCTTTGATCTGACCCGTGACCTGCGGAACTTGAACGTATGTTATTCGACAGGAGAATGAGTGTTTAGCATAAGGTTAGCTCGTAACTTAGATTAAGAGAAAAACTTTTTACCCCTAAAAGTTCGAGAAAGGGAATAAATGGGAATAGTGCGCCATGAATTAGCTCTGGTAGGCAGTAGGTGTCTATTTTGCTAGTCCAATAAAAAAAACTTCGTAAGTATAATTAATAAATTATGATTCAGTCAATAGCTGCTACCGATGGCATTTTAATTATTATATACGAGTATGTACCCTCCGAGCAATTAAAAAAATCCAGAGAGAACGTTGTTGAACAGTCAAGTGAAGCCGGTTTTTTATACATGTGTGAGTGCGTCGCTGTTGCGCCGCCATAGTTTGACTGACAAGCCAAGGCGTAGTTTCATAGTTACCTGGATGTGTGTGTAATTGTCTGTACACGGCGAGGCGTAGTTTTGGTTGGCTTCACTTGTTTGTTCACAACATTCTCTCTTGATTTTTTTATTTGCTCTGAGTATGTACCTAGTAAGCCCGATTACAGAGGCGCCAGCGTATCTATATTAGCTAAATAGCATAGTTCTGTTTCTTTTTCACTTTAGACATTCGATAGAGAGAACGCTTTTTACGCTCCTATATAATTTACGCCGGCGCCTCTGTAATCGGACTTATTATATTCCTAATTAAAATTGCACAGAAAATATCACCCTGAAAAGGTAACGCATTGGCAATCAGTTATTCAAAAATGTACTTCTTAGGAGGAACATATCAGCCAGTTTGCTATTGTTACTCATACATAAAGAACCAGCTGTAAAACGTAAGTAAGAGAAATGTAAAAAAATACAGTCAGAAATAGTATATGAATTTAAAAAATTGTACTCGTAAACATACACACAGGTGTACATGGCTCTATATAAACACGGAATATTGTCACCCTACATTTTATGCCGAGTCTCTGACTCTACTGGCACTAAAGTAACGCAGCATTTGAAAGTCCTTTTCTCCGATTGGAGCTCATTTTATTGAGGAAGACTGAGCACAGACGTGAACACTCTACGAGTGCCTAAGTTGGCTATCGGGGAACGTTTGGAAAGAGCAGAGATTAGCATAGACAAGCGCTCGATACGCGAGTTGTGTCGCGCCCATCCGGGCCCCGCGCGCAGTGTAGTGCAGCAGTAAGATAACTTTTTAAAATATGGAAATTTACGTGGTTTTCACACATTTTATACTATATATAACGGGACTAAACTCACGTGTAGGGATAGTCGTTACGATTATCCCTACACGTGAGTTTAGTTATATATAGTATAAAAACTTTTTAAAACTTATTATTAGAATTTGTTTATCATAAAATTGATGTTTTTATCTCACTGTATGAAAACGTGCGCGTAAAGTGCTCTAGACTTTAGAAGTTTTGTTGTTAATTCGTTTGTTAATTATTTGTATTTCATAAACATAACTGTATGTTTATATGTATGTATGGATATATGTAGGTAAATGTATAATTATATTTATATATTATATCGTATATATGTAAGTATATTTAAAACTTAGATTGAATTAAGTATATTTAGTTTATTATTTATAGGTGTTTTTTTTGTTAATATCTATTTAAGGCCACTATTTCTTGTTCTTGTCGGTTCATATTCGTACAAGGTTGCCTGAAAGAAATCGCCATGGGTGATAAGGCCGCCACTTTATAATCATATTTTTTATCGTATTTGTGTAAATAGTGTTTATTTTTCATATTGTGGTTGTAAATAAAGAGTTTTGTCTGTCTGTCTGTCTGTCTGAAATTCCGTTTATAATTTATTTAAATTTTTTATAATATTTTGACTGATCTGTTTCTTTTTCACTATATGCATTTGGTAGAGAGAACACAATTTTACGTTGCTATTACATTTACGCTGGCGCCTTTAAAATTGGCCTGTTATAGGTAAGTACGTGTTATGATTGATATATGTTGCAAAGAGTTTTTAGAAATCCCATGCCTACTATATTGTATCTACTCAAACTTGGAAATGTGTGACTGAGACAGCTATGGCAGGTTATCAGTAAAAAAATAAGGGGATACTACATAATGTTTTGTAAAAAAACGGCTTATGGAAGCATATCTTTCGTTGCCGTACATACTTTCTATAATTTTAAACTTTTTTAGGGTTCCGTACTTCAAAAAGAAAAAAACGGAACCCTTAAAGGATCACTTTGTTATCTGTCTGTCCGTCTGTGTGTATGTCAAGACTCTTTATCTCGGTCTCTTTATGTCAAGTTAAAATTTAAACTGTATACGTATATCTATGATCTCTTACAGTTGTGTAAAGAAAAAAACTTCTCAGTTATCATATAAAGAAGTTAGAGCCGTTTATGTCGTAAAAACCGCATATTTTGACACTCACAAAAATCAAAACCTACAGGGTACTTCCCGTGGACATAGAACTATGAAATTTGGCGAAAAGCATCGTCTCAGAGTACAAATATAGGAATAAATTTGCAAACTGAACATTTTCATTTACATCACAATAAATAGGGCTTCAAAATTCACAAAATATGGGTTTAAATTTCAAAGATAGTAAATCGTATCATGTAAGGTATCATATAAAAGAGCTTCATTAGCACATGCTAAAACAGATTTATAATTATTTTAACAATTTTCGATGAATGACGAGAAAAGTAAAAAAAAAATAACTTTGTCGATGATGATGATGAGTATAGAGATTTTAACAACATACTTCCCAATTTTGTGAAATTCTCTGGATTTGTACGGAACCCTCGGTGTGCGAGCCTGACTTGCGCTTGTCCGGTTTTTTTTTCTGTAATACTGATTAAGTACATATTTATATTATTGCAGATATATAAATATACAGAAAATATCGACTCTTAATTTTGAAAGCAAGGGAACAGTTATAGTTTATTAAAATTTTCTATCTTATCATCTTCTCTTTGAAATAAATTGATTCAAGTTTATTCAGATGTAACGCTCAAGTTTTATTTGGCAGTGAAACATCCGCAAACAGATCCTGAGCCAAGCCAAAATAAAAATAATGGAATAAGAGTAAATCTTATCACTTGCAGAATCTTGTAACGACCACAACTCAGCTGGTGTTGCCAAGCTAGATCAACGGTTTGTATTCATACTTACTTTTCTGGGACATTGCAATATCAATGCACAAGTCAACAGCATTTACTTATGTTGGTGTGGTTTCAGTCTTGTCGGTCACCTACTTACGCGGTCGAAAGGGTTTCAATAACGATTAATTAGTTTTTTAAAACATTTCACAGTTTTCAGATATAGTGAAAGAATCATGGATGTATTACATAAACAGGATTGAGCACTGGGAAAGAAAAATGTGCCGATAAGGATACTAAGTCAGAGGATTGTGTTTCATTTCTAAGTAGGATGACCAAAACATCTTATCTTCAATTTTCTTAAGCTAATTTTGAGCAAATCCGTCCGTGCTCAATTTTGTTTAGATTCAAAATCCTTGAACAGAATAGAATCGAAATCTGCTGACCAAACTGATAACAAAATACTGGTTATGGATTCAATCCTCGTTTGTCGATTTCAGTTTGACATCTCGGACTACGCTGCTGAAACTTACATTTTATGATCATAGTACACTACGCAAAAGTTGTCTTACTGGTGAGTATGTGCTGTGTGAGAACATATCGCGCGAATGTTCACATTAGCGATTCAAACGGGCGCGACAAGCTCGGAGTACGGAATCTCCACCGGCCCGCCCCAAGGTCGCAATACGCTCGAACGTGGCAGATAAAGCTATCGTCACAGCCTTCTTGAAACGATCTAAAAGTTCAAGTCGTACGAGACGAGACGAGACAAGACGCGGCTGTAGCCAAGTACTTAAAAACTTAAGGGTTTTGAAGGCGGTAAGGGGAAGGATATATCTTTCAATGGACTAAAAATCATAGTATAGCCACAGAATAATAATGGTATAGCGTGCTATACAGGGTTATTGGAAATCAACTAGCATCTTTTAAGAGGTACATAAAAATAAACAACGTTTCTACTACAACTTTTCCCAAATCTCAACACATTACCCAAAACTGTGTCTTAATACGTGGAATATAGCATATAATTGGACAAATAATTGTTTTTTACCTACTTAACTTACATAATGAACGCAACAATAGGAACACATATAATATTTACACCGTACCACTGACAAAAACAGTTTTTGCAATGCACTTTTCATACTATTTGGGTCCTAAATTATACAACAAACTTAGTAAACAATCTACTGTTCAGACTCTAAATGCGCATAAATTAAAAAAAAAATGTTATCTTTCCTAAAAGATATGGACTATCAAAACACTGAAAGCTTTATCTATGTTCATTAAATTTCTTCTATTAATTATTTATGTTAAAAAACGATTCTAACTATGCTTAACATAGTTTTAATACGTTTTAATAGCTTATGCATGAATGTTTAAATTTTATTATTTTAAATATTATTTCAAAACTTATTGTTAATATTGATTCAAGTTACTTATTTATAATTATTTTAATATAGTGCAACTATAGGGAGAAGCCACCGGATTCCGAGACACAGTTTTTAACTAGTTCGGAACCGGTGGATTCAATTCAATAGCATGTATATTTTGTGTCCTAATAAAGATTTTGAATTTAAATTTACACAATACCTATCTTCTCTGAGGTCCAAGTCTCGTAGATGGTGGCGCGAGCGCTTTTTATACAGGGTTATTTCTAATCAATTAGCAACCTTCTAGGAGCTTATTCGGTACATCAAAACTAACAACTTTTGTTCTACGACTTTCGTCAAAACTAAAAAAAAATCAGCTGTTCCATACATTTTGTCGCTGGTGAACTAAATTTTTCTAAGGAACAACAAAATTTTTTTTGAGTTTTAACGAAAGTCGTGGAACAAAAGTTGTTAGTTTTGATGTACAGAATAAGCCCCTAGAAGGATGCTAATTGATTAGAAATAACGCTGTATAGAGTTAATTATGTTTATCAATCAAATTATATTTTTTTTAATATTGTAAGGAAGATAATAAATACAAGTTTTCAGAAGTCTTTGATGTACAAAATAATCTCATTACCCTTAAAAGGATGCTAATTGATAACAGTAACCCTGTATAGTCGACTATTAATCATAAACCTACCCTAAGTGGCATAAGCAGCGCGGCACACCGTGATGGATATGGTTCCATAGCCATATCTTTCGTATTTCTTTTCGGGAACTAGTAGGTAACTGAACACATCTTCAAGTTACATAATCGCATTTGCAAATTCAACATTTTTCAAATTCAACATTTTAAGAATTCAACTTTTTTTAGGGTTCCGTACCTCAAACGGAAAAAACGGAACCCTTACAGGATCACTTTGTTGTCCGTCTGTGTGTATGTCAAGACTCTTTATCTCGGGAAAGCGTAAAGATGTCGACTTGAAATTTAAACTGTATACGCATATCTATGATATCTTGCAGTTGTGTAAAAGAAAAACTTCTCAGTTATCGTTTAAAAAAGTTAGAGCCGTTTATGTCGTAAAAAACGCATATTTCGCACTCACAAAAATCAAAACCTACAGGGTACTTTCCGTTGACATAGAACTATGAAATTTGGCGGAGAGCATTGTCTCAAAGTACACATATAGGAATAAATCTGAAAACTGTACATTTTGATTTAAATCACAGAAAAATAGGGCCTCAAAATTCACAAAGTATTGGTTCAAAATTCTAAGTGAGTAAATCATATCATGTAAGGTATCATATAAAATAACTTCATTAGCACATGCTAAAACAGGTTCTTAATTATTTTAACAATATGTTTGTACGGAACCCTCGATGTGCGAGTCTGACTCGCACTTGTCCGGTTTTTTACCTAATGGCATGGTTGGATATGATGTTTCTCTACCTTGTGGTCTTGATTTAGATACAAATGGGTGAGATTCCCTCTGAGACCGCCACTAGTTTGTAGTGAACCAGATCTGATTCTCAAAACCTGCGTAATCTAGGTTGCATCAGGAGATTAGTAGTCTGCAGACGGTAATGGCAAGTCGTGAGTGGCATGGAGTACTCTCGGCAATCACACGATGTGTGGATAGTAGGTATATTTGAGTCAGAGCCAGCTGTCTATCTCACAACAGTGCACACAAAACAGTAAAAGTTGCAGTAATAATTTTATGAGGTTTTGTGATCTATCCGAGACAAAACGAACTTTAAAACTGCTATATTTTAGGTAGACTATCCTACGCGAACAAATATATAGCAACAGATAATACACCTACTTGGTATACAGGGTTACTGGTAATAATAATTAGCATCCAATCATTATACTCTATAAAATTTAACTTGATCTCTGCGACAGCTGTCAGAAAAATCCCGCCTATGAAGTCCTGAATTTCTTAATAGTACAGATAGTACCTGTCAATGTCATACTTTATGGCAATGCCAATTAGTGATAGGCGACGAATAATCGTGACCCCAGAGTTTTAGATAGAATTTTATTTAAAATATCAATAGTTTATACTAACGATATTTTAAATAAAACTTAATTTATCGTTAATTTTAATATCATAATATTTTTTACATGTGTAATTAAATTAAACCCAATTATATGTTTCATTAGCATCAATAATAGTAAAAAACGTCGATAAATACTACCTTTACATTATTATGAGTATTTAATTAATATCATAACATTATTTACATGTGTATATACTTGATCTTAAATAATAGTAAGTAAATAAAATCCAATTTCTCACCTTCAACTACTCATTCGATTTCATTACAACATTGTTTGAAAATCGATTTTTTCCACCACTCTCTACTCTAAATATGTCAATATGTCACTGTCGCAGAGATCAAGTTAAATTTTATAGAGTATAGAAGTGGTAGAACCAAACTTGATTGTTTTGATGTACAGAATCTGCCCTTGAAATGATGCTAATTGACTACAAATAACCCTGTATAGTTACTCTAGCCAGCTATCCTAATTCAGACTGTACATTCTATATAATATCTGTAAAACCGACGCCAACGGTATGACGCGAGAAGAAAAGCTATGATTTAACTAGGCAGTGGAACAAATAAGTTTGGTCCGCCATAACCCATGGTCAGTAAAAAAAAACCGGACAAGTGCGAGTCAGGCTCGCACATCGAGAGTTCCGTACAAATCCAGAAAATTTTACAAAATTGGGAAGTAAGTGGTTCAAATCTCTATACCTTACATGATACGATTTACTCACATTGAATTTTGAACCCATATTTTGTTAATTTTGAGGACCTATTTTTTGTGATTTAAATAAAAATGTACAGTTTTCAGATTTATTCCTATACGTGTATTCTGAGACAATGCTTCTCGTCAAATTTCATAGTTCTATGTCAACGAGAAGTATGTCTGTGCGAAATGATTTTGTGATAAGTCTCACTTATAACTTGTACAACAGATTTACCTACGAGTCTTATAAGACCCACGAGTAATACAGTTTTAAATCGCTACATGACAAATAGATCTTAATTTTCACATATTAACATGTCACATATCCGCCATGCATATTACCTACCTTAGTTCTCACTTATCATAAAAGTTTAGACTAAAAGCTGGTAGGGAGGATTTCGAGTCAATTGTCAAAGTTTTCCTCTGCTAGTGGCAGCTGCGCGTATTTTTCATGGAGTTCCCTTTGATGTCACCGTCACGCCGCGCCATGGATGAGCTTATGAGATTACAGTCTGCTCGCGAAGTGATCTGCATTATTAAGAAGACATAATCATATAATTTATGTACGCGGTCTTGGTACAGTGATGTTGATGTTAAAGGATAATTTTCGTGAATGTCGTAAAAGTAGAGTAATGGTTTTTGGTGTGCGAGTAGATGCGATTAGCTAGAGTTAGGATAAACAAGAAATTAGGTAAACAATTTAATAGCTGTACTGTACTGTACCAGCGCTTTTGAGGCTTTTTGATAGTCCACTGGAGGACGTAAACCTACCCACGAAGGGTATCCACAACGCCGGCCCAGTGCGGGTTGATGGATTCACATACGCCAACGAATTTCTTCTACAGAAGTTGCCTCACGATGTTTTTTTCACCGAGAAGCCAGTGATGTGAAATTCCGTACATAAATTCCAAAGAACTCATTGGTACGGGACCGGGTTTTGAACATACGGCCTCACGATTGTTAGGCCGGTGTCATTACCACTAGACCACCTCGGCTTTTCCAATATACCACCACGATTTAATAGTTAGAAAAAAAATCTTATAAGTAAAGAGAAACTGCGAGAAGGGTAATTACGATATTGCTAATTAACGTTTTTTTTCTAAATGTATATGGTTTGCTTGGTAAATGGTAGACGACATTATAATAATAAACATAGCATGATATGGATGATAAGTTGAAATTGTAGTGAGCAAGCATGTAGCACAAAGTCTTGCCCACTTAGTTTTCAAATAGAGACCAGACAAGCGTAACTTAAGAAAGTCCATCCTCAAGGTGGATAGATGACTTCATCAAGACCATGAGATTATTCAAGATGCTAGTCATTTCCAACTAGTCTTATAGGGGTGGTCTATATCCTAAACGCCGAGATGATGATGACCCTATACTACTGATAGAAGAGTGCACCAGCATCGCGTCAACACACACACACATAAACAAGCCGGGCCGATCCGAGCGCTAATAAAAATATGAATATGAATGGCAAGCCAGGGGGCCGGGGATCCACTATGCGCTTCAATCCTTTTATGCCTAATAAATTTCTAGCGCCACGTAAGTAAGTTACGGATATAGCGTCATCGATCGCAGGCATATTTTCCTACTTAGCTGATTTTGGAACGGGTCAAAACTGCACTCTCTGCGTGACTTTAAAAGTCACCAATGTCTTTTATAGCACGACCATATAATTTAATCTAAAACGTCACCGAGTATAATGGCCGCACGTCGCACGCACATATAGCGGTTTTTTGACCGACGAACCGGAGAAGGTACTCAATTCTACGCGCACATATTTTTTTATGTATTCACGCATAACTTTTTCATAGTAGTACGATTTCAATAATTCTTTTTTGATTGGATAGAGTATACTTCGAAATTGGTCTCATTTAAATTTTATCGAAATCGGCTGAGCCATTTTTGATACATCAACAATAATATGAAAAATGCTACATCGATTCGTGCGAAATATTCGCGAATTCTGTACACGGGTGAAGTCGTTCATGCTATTTTTTGCAAAAAATAATTATTATTTTAGATCTCAATTAAAAAGTCTGAAGAACTTTACCGTGTCTGCTTGTAAGGTATTGTATATGAATTAAAAACTTATGTTACACATCACCTTATTCACAATTTCACAGCATCTAGAGTAATCAATACCCTACTCAAAAAACCGGACAAGTGCGAGTCAGGCTTGCACATCGAGAATTAATAAAAAAGTTTTTTTTTCACTTTTCTCGTCATATATCGAAAATTAACATTGTTAAAATAATAAAAAAACTGTTTTAGCATGTGCTAATAAAGTTCTTTTAAATGATACCTTACATGATACGATTTACTCACTTTGAATTTTGAACCCATATTTTGTGAATTTAGAGTCCCTATTTTTTGTGATTAAAATAAAAATGTACAATTTCCAGATTTATTACTATATGAGTATTCTGTGACAATGCTTCTCGCCAAATTTCATAGTTCTATGTCAACCGGAAGTACCCTGTAGGCTTTGATTTTTGTGAGTGTCGAATTATGCGGTTTTTTTACGACATGAACGGCTCTAACTTCTTTATATGATAACTGAGAAGTTTTCCCTATACCCAACTGTAAGAGATCATAGATATGCACACAGACGGACAACAAAGTGATCGTATAAGGGTACCGTTTTTTCCTTTTGAGGTACGGAACCCTAAAAATGTCTCTTAATTTATAATGTTAGTCTTTAACTTCAGTTATTACTTAAGTTAAGTTTTTTACGATCATCGATAAACGCTGGCTCTACGCACGAAAAAATGTCACGTTCCGCCTGAGCCCAGCGTGCAAGTGAGAGCGAAAAAAAAAGAAACAAGCAATGGGGAGGCAGGATCGGCCTAAGAGTTTTACTTGTTTCAGTTGTGGATTCAACAATGTTTTTAAGACGTTATCACGTTAAATTATTACCCGTAAGCCAACTTTAGAGACAACCAATTTTTAAAACATATTTTAATTTACTGAGCTAAGCTTCTTAGCTTATCTTAGCTCTCAGTATACAACCTACTCTCTGGAGTACCGTAAGTTACTCGTATGTTAGTTTATGCCAGCGGGCGGTGCTTGGTACCGGGTAACGTTTGCAATATATCTCGGAATATCAAATGAATGTATAAAAACATTTCAACTGGTTATCGACTTGGCTTTGCGAGGATTTCTGTGGATCTCGAGATATCTGAAACTAAACCAAAGTAAATATAATAATAGTATGACTAAAGTAGGCAAGTTTGCTGGTAGCACCTCTTTATAGTCCTTTCCTAAACATAGGTCTATAGGCCTATCTACAAAAGCCACGCGCCTCAGTACGAGTTTTCTTTCAGAACAAGAATACAAATCTGGCTTTTGAATTAGTCTCAAATTAATGTATAAATATAGGGTGTTCAGTAAAGAGTGGATAATATTTTCACATTCTTAAACAGACACAAAAAATCTAAAATTCAGGTCACAGGATTGTAAAAAGAGTTCAAGGGTGTGCATTTTCTTAAAATTTTGAAAATGTTAAATATCTCGAAAACTGTGGCAATTTCACTGAACACAAATGTTATGCATTAGGTTAGTAGTGAGCCCTTCCGCCCGTCAGTAAAGTTATCCACTATTTACTGAACACCCTGTATAATATATTAACGATAAAGCTTTTTGTATCATTAAGTACACGAGTAATGCGATCAATGCGTGCATTTCCACGTATTTATCCTGCGGAGAAAATTAACATAATTATATTTTATTGACCGACTGAAGCTTTAACACGTGTGTTGCGGCTTTTTGCTGTAGAGCAGAGACCAAGCTAAAATAATACAAGGCGTAGCTTTGTAAAGTGCCAGAAGTTTTCGAGGTATACAAGGTTACTGGTAATCAGTTAGCATCATTTTAGGGGATTATTGTGTACATCAAACTAATAACATTCATTGTTCTGCGACTTATGTCAAAACTCAAAAAAAAATTGGTGTTCCATAAAAAAACCGTACAAGTGCGAGTCAGGCTCGCACATCGAGGGTTCCGTACAAACACGTTGTTAAAATAATTAAAAACCTGTTTTAGCATGTGCTAATGAAGTTCTTTTATATGACACCTTTCATGATACGATTTACTCACTTTGAATTTTGAGCCCATATTTTGTGAATTTTGAGGCCCTATCTTTTGTGATGTAAATAAAAATGTACAGTTTCAGATTTATTCCTATATGTGTACTCTGAGACAATGCATTTCGCAGAATTTCATAGTTCTATGTTCACGGGAAGTACCCTGTAGGTTTTGATTTTTGTGAGTGTCAAAATATGCGGTTTTTTACGACATAAACGACTCTAAATTTTTTAAACGATAACTGAGAAGTTTTTCTTTTACACAACAGCAAGAGTTCATCGATATACGTATACAGTTTAAATTTCAACTCGATATCTTTATGCGTTCTCGAGATAAAGAGTCTTGACATACACACATTGTTGTGTATCTATAATTATTCCTTCAATAGTTAGCTAATAATAATTACTTTCCTATTATTGTAATTTTAGATAACATATTAATAAGGAAGAGCCTAGGTCCCACGACACAGGTCACCCTAGTGTGGGAACTAGTGCACAACTTGTTTTTGTTAATTTTTTATGGAACAATAAACGTTTTTATTATTATTTATTATTATTATTTTACTTATTTTTACTGGTTTTTTTTTACACAGACGGACAGACGGACAACAAAGTGATCCTATAAGGGTTCCGTTTTTTCCTTTTAAGGAACCCTAAAAATATCCAAATAATGTATGGAACAGCTGATTTTTTTTGAGTTTCGACAAAAGTTGTTAGTTTTGATCTACAGATTTGGCCCTTAAAAGATGCTAATTGATTAGAAATAACCCTGTATATTATCCGTTATGAGTGTTTTTTTTTATTTAGTCAATACTTCAATCGCTATGCTTAAAAGGTTGTATCGGTTATGTTTTACAGCTTTTAAAATAACCTTAAAGTTATTATAAACCGTCATATAATAACGCAAAAACTTGGCTGAATAATATTGAGTTATTTTACAGAAACTAAAAACTTTTCTGAAAAAATAAGACAAACTAGCGAGCAAAACATTTCGACGATGGATCATATTAGCCCAAACACAATTAGACTTCTACTCATTGAAATTCCGCCGCGCAATATTTCTTACTTTAGCGATTGAATCAAAATCCCTCGCTCTGAGCTGAAAATTACATACCCCAGGTTGTTTCCGTGATTATCAATATTCATTTTACTTTAAATTGGCATGAGTGGGCATTTTAATTGAGTTTAAATTTTAAATATTTTTCTGCATGTCCTATGAAGTACTTTCTTAGCTACGTCGTTCTATCCACAACTCAAAGTCAAAATTATTTATTTGCTTGAACATAGTTAACATGCACAGAGTACAGGTTCTAAATATTAAAATGTTCATATTCATATTCGTTTATTTCATAAAATTAATTTACATGTCAACATACGAGTAATTCAAAGTACATATTTGTAGGTCGTATATAATAAAATTCAATTATTAACATTACTTCATACCTATCTGGTAATATTAATTATACATAGTTACTTTATATATTTATAAAAATCATTAAATTGATAGAAGGTTTGCTCAACAAGCCAACGATTCAGGGGGGCTCCTGTAATATGTTTCACTACATTCAGTCCCTGTTGATTCGTAATTAAAATAAACGGAAGTACGAGTAGTAGGAATATTTTACTAAACACGTTTGGAGAGGTGCCAGATACTAGTTATTTAACGACTAAGCATAAGTATGCAAACATTATTATCTCATCACTATATTGTACGGAAGATTTTTTTGAAATAGAAAATTCTGATTTTATTTTTTTTTAAATATAAATTTTGTAGAATTCAGCTCATAAATGTGTAATATAAGACTTTGTGATATTGAGACGGACGAATAGACGGTCGGGCGACCGCAACGTTGTTATAAGGGTTCTTTGTTTTACCTACGGAAACCATAAAAATGTTTCACAAAATAGCGGATATCAGGTGAAATAGTAGTGATACAAAGAGAAAATGTAATGGTAAACTACAATTCCATAAACCATAACTTTCCATAAACGCATTACAGATCTTTACTATCAAGATCAAATTACATCCACAACCCGAAATCTCCCGGAAATCACAGATCCAGTTATGGGGAACTATGGCAACCTTACTGCCTAACATATTCATCCAACGTGTCACGCACCTACTATAATACCTTTATCTCAGCGTAAACAATAGTAAACTCTATCATGTTGAGAAGAAGGTTTAGTTTGGGGTGCAAGGTCGAGATTGATATTGAATATGAGAGCAGAATTCGGGAATATTTCCCGCGTATTTTGCGGGAAGTGAACCGTTGAGGAATAGATATCGGGTTATAGCTGCACCCGTACTTGTAATGGCGGCTGTCGGGGAAACGTTCCCAATAACATGTCCGACTTGCTTTTGCTTTCATTTGTATTCATCATTATCTAAGCTGTAATGAGAACTTAAGCTTCCATAAAATTAGTATAGAAAATACTACCATCATATTTTATACTACAGGACTAGTAGAAAGACGCCGCACTGTCGATTTTCCTTCTATACATACGAGTACTACGAGATAGTTTTGACTCAACATTTCTGATTCATATGGCTATGGAATGGAACAGTCTATCGAATCTTTAGGTATATTCGAATGCTTTTTAAAGTCAAAGTTTTCTTAGCTTGCGCGCTTTCATCATTGACCCCAACCACAGCCCGGACACTCCGCGATTTTTCATACAAAATCTGCTGTCTTACGCACATTACACAGTACTTACTCACAGACAACACACATACGCACGAACGCTACACGTGCAGTTGAGAGCGGAACGTCTATGGCTGTCAGTGATCACCACGACGTGACGACATGCTGCGTGAGTGAGACAGTTGCATATTCAATTTTGCAAAAATGAATATAAATCTAGTGCTTAAAAAAGTATAACAATTACTTAATTTGGAAGCATTATAGCAATAAGTAACCGATATACTTATATATACTTTATTTGAAAGAAAATATGAAGAGAAAGTTACCAAATAATGTAAAATAAGTTCCTTTTACCTATCCTGTGTGTGTTTATCTACATTAAAATGTATTGTTTTGTTACGTATTATTGATATTCCAGCATACACAGCACAATTCTTCCCTATTGTCACAGTCTAGGTATTTTTTATTACAAAATCTGCCGGCCAGTGCAGCCCGCGCGCAGAGTACACGATCGGTACGTGAAACGCGGGGTGGAAGTGAGGAAGACTCAAACGGGTGGGTGGTCACGAGTGATCGTTCTATACGTAGTATTATTATATCTTCTTTGCCCCAACGTCGCTTACCATCAGGCGAGTTGGTGGTCGAGTACGGATTTATTTGTGGTAGAAAAAAGGAGGTAGTATGAACCTTGTGGATCAGTGGAAACCAGTGGAAAGCGGCTTGAAACAAGTATGTTCCCATATTTTTAATTTGGTTTCTTGTCCATGGTCTATCTGGTAGAACAGGGTTCCTCTATGAATTTCCAGTAAGACCAGTTGGAAGTGGCTCGCATCGAGCGTCTTCATGCGGTCTTACTGAAATCGCTTGGGTGGAAGTCATACGTTGTCGATGGTTTTCATTTGTTTATTAATTTAGTCATCATAATCGATCGATTCAAACTGTTTCGTACTGCTAAAAATAACACGGTCCTTAAATTGTCCATTATTACTAGGCCATAGTGATTATGGAAAGTGTAGAATATGAAGATTGTAATTAGGCGTTAGATTTCACTGGTATTTTCGACAACACCAATCTCAAATACCTACGTAGATATCTATAAGGTAATTTCTTCATCATTCTTCATCATTAAGGACACATCCACAAAATGGCTAAATGGTACGAGTACTTACATAAGGTAGGATGAAAGTACAACTTTTTCCGAGTCTATTACATCTGTTCAAATGAAAAGGAGCACTCCGATTTTCTTAGAATAAATAATTATATGACACAATAAGTAGATTATTTCTGTCAACTCTGATTAAGTAGCCTTAAAATAGATAAAATAAAAGCAGTTTTATTAATTAGACCCAATTCTTAACGATTTTTTAAAATGTCGCTCAAACAGAGTGCATTATTTTAATGAATATAGTTTTAACAAAAATTTAACGAAAATATGAATGAATCAGGTAATAAAGCAAATAAAAGAACGATAGAAGCATCATGGCTAAAATGGAAAAAATATGAGTTTTATTTCCATTTTCCAAAGAATGTATTTTTTTAAATTAAAAAATATTTTTGAGTAGCCCATAAAACAAGCTTTAAAACGATGCATATATCAGCTAGACTTGGTTAGATTTTCTCTGAATAATATACCATTAGTTGACGTCTCTTTTAGCGGCACAAATAGATATACCTTAAAATAGAAGTGCATTTCTTGGATTCCTAAAAACTTAAATGATAAAACTCTGATTTGTTTTCATAAGACATAAAAGATCAAAGTTAAAATCCGGAAGAAAAGTTAAGAGACCGCGTATTTACCGGAACTGCAGAGCGACTGCGTTTGTCATAAGAAACGCCAAAACTTTGTGATAAAATTAAACTCGTTTAGTTTCAGCACTAACCTTATTCGCATTTCAGCTTGAAATTTCAATTCAATAAGGCGATGTTTCCACGAGCGAGAATGTATCAAGATGCTTCGGAAATACGATAAAAAACCGTCGTTTACGGTGAAAGAACACGTTGTGACGCAACTTGCATACGTCCGTAGAAGCAATTCTATGGCTCCTTAAAGCAAATATCTATAGTCACAATCGTGCAAAAAAGTATCCAAGCCAAAACCCTGCCCAAGCTACGTAGTGGGCAGGCTTTTTAATTAGTTGTAAGGCGATTGCAAGTTGATTACAACGCCGCTCGATGCCGAGTGCTCAGAGAGAGATGCCAGACGGGCGGTGTCGCCGCGACATCGCACCGCGGCGGCGCCGCCGCGTCGTCGCACACCGCGGCACCCAGTGTTACCTTAGACACTGATGACATCTAGACAGTTAGCGGAAAAAATTAGGTGACATAATATCGAGATTCGAGAAATCGGATCATTTGTAAATACCTAAGTCGGTATGTATAACGGCACTCGGATATTTTTATTACTTTCACTTAGAGACTGTGGCTCTGTAGATATTTGCTCGAAGTATGGCTCGTTCTTTGTGTGTAGGTTTATTTTTCATCAGCGGACTCTCAAAAGGTTAGTACAGTACAGTAGTAAAAAGTAAGATAGTTTTACGCATTGAACATTAATTCGTCCATGCAATCAAATTTCAATTCTAACCTACAATATTACTAAATCCATAATAACCAAAGGATTGTAAAATGCCCTTCTAAATTGTACTAAACATACACATATTAAAATAGACAAGTTTTTAGATATAGACAAAAATTAGATTTAAAATACAACAAAGTAAGTTAAACTGCTCGTGAAAATAACTCGTAGTATAATTCGAATTAGCAGACGGTCTACGACGTCTACAGCAGGCATCTACGAGACTACGGTGCTACGAAGTGCTACGAAAACTGTATTTAATTAATGCAGTACTAGGAACGGGGTAAAAACTTCTCTTTCTCAGCTCACGCACTACTGCCCTCAATGTGCCCTTAAGGGGTAACATAACACTTCATATTGTGAACCAAAATATTTTTTTACTAAAGTACCTACTAATGTAAGTATTTTATACATTATACTTATTAAAGAATATATAGTTTGAGATAAAATGTATTACCACGATCAGTTTAAAAAGTGTTATACCAAATCAATAAATTAATTTGTTGAAATCTAAATCCATAATTCAAACTTTACGATTATATTTGAACAAAGTTATCCTCACTAATATTATGAATCTGAAAATGTGTATGTTGGTATATTTACTACTTTTTCGTGCAACAATAAAGCGATAGATTTACTTGATTTTTTGTATAAATATACTTAAAAAAAACCGGACAAGTGCAAGTCAGGCTCGCACACCGAAGGTTCCGTACAAATCCAGAAAATTTCACAAAATTGGGAAGTACGTTGTTAAAATTTAAATACTCATCATCATCATCGACAAAAGGTTTTTTTTTACTTTTCTTGTCATCATTTTGAGGACAGAAGCAGCAAAGTTATTCGATTCTTTAATTACATGTTTATATTATGTAATTAAAGAATCGAATGTTATATAATATGTTGTTTTGCCTGCGGTTTCGGCCGCGTTGTACCTTAATTTTCGTGCTATCCATAGAAACATTTCGTTTTTCGGGGATAAAAAGTAGTCAATGTCACTTTCCGTCTTTCAAACCATGTCCATGTCAAATATCAAGTCAAGTTATTGTTCAGTTGCTGCGTGAAAAAGAAACAAACCAAAAAATCAACAAACACTTACGGATTTATAATAATTTGTAACGATAAGGATATAAACCCCTTAATGTCAGAAAAGTGGTGTTTATTCGCCGAACAGTAGTGAGTGTAAACTCGCCAAATTATACAAGTCATTTAGGAAGCTCCCCAGTGAAGCCGGTATTTAAGATGGTATACAGGGTTATTTCTAATCAATTAGCATCCCTTTAGGGACTTATTCAAAAGTAACAGATTTTGTTCCGCGATTTTCATCAAAACTCCAAAAAAACCAGCTGTATATTTTGTCGCGGGTGAACGATATTTTTCTATGGAAGAACGAATTTTTTTTCGAGTTTCACAAAAGTCGCAGAATAAAAGTTGTTAGTTTTGATGTACAGAATAGCCCCTAAAAGGATGCTAATTGATTAGAAATAACCCTGTATAATAAATCAGGATGTGTGGAAATCTTAGGTACTTTGTTTGCTATTTTGGTGAAATTTCAAAAATGTACAAATCATAATTATAAGTAGACATAGATATTGATCAGTAGTCTCGTGAATGTATTGAATAAATCTGAGAAATTAACCTAAGCTGTGTTAAAGTTGTAGGTAGGCCTACGTTCTGTAGTGGACTATTAAAAAAGGCTGATACAGTACAGTACAGTGTTAAAGTCGTGGTGGACTAGTGGTAGTGACATCCGCCTTATAATCGTGAGGTCGAGGGTTCGAATGCCACACTCCGTATCAAGGAATTTTTTGGGTATTATGTACGAATTTTCCCACCACTACTGGCTTTTCGGTAAAGGGAAACATCATGAAGAAACCTGCATATTGCATATGCCCGAAGAAAAAATTCGCTAGCTTAAGTGAATCCACCAATCCGCACTGGGCCGGCATGGTGGATATATCACCCTTCATATGTCCTGCAGTGGCCTATTAAAAATACTGGTACAGTAAGTGTGCTACATGACAGCTGTGCTATGTTTGTGATTTGTGTTTTTTTCTTTTGCAAAATATCAGCGTAGGTGTAGGATGCATAATTGTTCCTAAGCTGTCTTATTTATATCTACGCAATAAAATGGTTTCCTCTGTATTGAGTTTCAAGTTAATTCTGGTATTTAATATGTGTTTTGTGACCAACAGGCTTTATTTGATTATAATACACTTTTGCCTCGTATTGTTCATACTCGTCATTATTGTATTACGAGTTTCTGTCACGAAGCGTTATCTAAATACACCTTACCATAACCTAATATTATTAATATTTAATGTTGTCCATAATTTCAAATGTAATTACAATTAAATTTTGCCTAGCAACTGTTTTAATATCCCAGCAACAAATCCATTTAATAAAGCAACTAAGTATGTCAAATATCCAACAATTTGAAAATTGTGCCAACTGAGGAAATCGATGAAACATTTTACCCAAAACAGGATGTCTATGAAGTTGAACTTCGGGAATTCCCAAGGTTAATTCCCGGAGGTTTATTCCCGAAGGGGGAATTCCGGGAAATGGACGCTCAGGGCTGGTCATACCTCGAGCTTAACCATAGATCTCGAAACATGGGCCATGTTGGTCAAACGTGAGCCTAAAGGTTGAATTAGATACCTTGGCGGTTATGCGGTTATGATTTTTTTTATGTAGCATAAGGCTTCACTTGGCCACCAACTCGCCTGATAAAAAGCCAAGTTGTAGGCAAAGGTGGAGTATATAGACCTAGAAGATACCTATTCACTCTTGACTTGAAGATATCCAAATTGTAATTGTCAGGAAACAATGACGGAGGCAGGGCATTCTAATCCCTGGCGGTGTGAATCCATGCATAATACAAATATTAGAGATAGTTTTATGAAATTTTGTATTAAAATAGCTAATAAAAGTGATAAGTAGAAATAAATAGATATACAATAATTATTGACTATTTATATCATAAGATATATCTATATCAATAAAAACAGACATAATATAGGAGCTAAGAAACAAAAATAATAAATTATACAAAAATATAAGCAAGAGCAAGATGTAAGATATTAGGTAGAAAGAAACAATTGCACAATGTGTGGCTCTAATGAGAGAGTAATTTATAATTTACCGAATAGTTGATTTATTATACATATTATCATAGACGTCTGCGGGTCTACTTGAGTATTTTTGTCTATGATATTAGTTTATTTAATATTATGTATGAGTTGGTTATTATTAGAATTTATTCGAATGTATGTTGTATAAGTAAGTATATATGTACATATATCACTTTCATACCCCGTCGCCTAAACCTTTAAATTAACCCTTCACAAGTAACGGTTGCCTGGAAGAAATTACGTTTTAGCGATAAGGCCGCCGATTGTAACACTTACTATAAGTTCCTAGTCTAAGTTTTCCTGTTTATTTAAGCTTTGGTGTGGCAATAAAGAATTTATCTATCTATATAATGAGCCATAAGTATGTGTGAGCGTGGGGGAACTAAACTTATTAGATAATATTATTATACTTCAAACTAGTTTGTACTTGAAACTTGTTAAATATTAGACTTGTCTTTAGATTGTTTTTTTTTGGAAATATGTTGAAATTGTCAAAATTAATATATATGTAACGAACATGGGAAATTCGTAAATTAGCTAAGAAATAAAAAATCAAAACAAACAATACCTCAGATAATGTCCGAGGAAACTAAGAATAACAAAAAAAAGCCTGGCAATCCGCATAATGTTATCTATAAGCTGCATCCGCAGCTTATACATAACTGAAGCTCAACGACCAATACTAACTGAAGCTCACGGATTTGCTTGTAGCTAATTTTACAGCCGCCAATAAGATTGATTTAGCCTATATCTCGAAGATAAGAGAAGGCCTGCGTAGAGATCTCTGCGGGTTTGGCATTAAAGAGTGGACACCGCTGAATTATTAGAGTAGTTTGCGACACTTGGGGCGGGGAATAATTGACATGGAGATAAGATGGCCCCATTTAAGTATTCATCCCAGTAGAAAGGTTATCTTGTGAAATTTGTCGGTCGATATATTCATTTACGTGCTTTTGCCCGCAGCTTTGCCCGTTGTTTTGATTTTTGTGATTTTTGTGCTATCCCATAGGAACCTTTTGTTTTGGGAAAAACGTAGTTTATGCCACCCAAAAATCAAGTAAATCCTTTACTCCGTTGCTGGGTGAAAGAAGAACACAACATAGATTTATAATGTGTATAAGGATTTATAATGGTGAATTATTATTGCGGTACTTTATAGTATTTGATAGTCTATTGCTGAACATAGGCTAACCCTCGAAACCCTTTCTAAATAAGTACCTATTTACCACCCTCAGTCTTAGTTGCGGGTCGTTTTACAAATGCAATTGATGAACACAAAATGTGCGCAAGTTTCTTTAAGATTATTTTATTCAACAGAATAATATATATGTGTATATTATTCTAGTGTCATAAAGAGCTGTAACTAGTGATTAACGCACTTCAGAATCATAAGGTTGTTAGTTCAAGTCCCAGTGTCCTGCCAAAGTTCTGTAGAAGTGATGTATTCAAAATAAACAATAAACATTAATTAAAAAACATTATGTTGAAAACACCCTCCTCAACGGTCTTGAATTAATGTATGAAAGATAGGGAATAAGTAATGTAACTTAAAGACAAAGATTTATCCTAAAAACTCATCGGATTTGCCCACAACAAATATAAGATAAACGTAAGTCACGTAACTTAAAAGCCATTTTTAGGGTTCCGTACCTCAAACGGAAAAAACGGAATCCTTATATAGGATCACTTTGTTGGACAACAAAGTGACGAAGAAGTGAAGTCTGTCCATCTGTCCGTCTGTGTGTATGTCAAGACTCTTTATGTCGGGAACGCGTAAAGAAATCGAGTTGAAATTTAAACTGTATACGAATATCTATGGTCTCTTGCAGTTGTGTAAAATAAAAACAAAGAAAAAATGTTGACATAGAACTATGAAATTTGGCGAGAAGCATTGTCTTAGAGTACACATATAGGAATAAATCTGAAAACTGTACATTTTTATTTAAATCATAAAAAATAGGGCCTTAAAATTCACAAAATATGGGTTCAAAATTCAAAGTGAGTAAATCGTATCATGTCAGGTATTATATAAAATAATTTCATTAGCACACGCTAAAACAAGTCATTCAATCAACAAGTCCATTTTTACGCAAAAACTACTAAAAAGATTGAGAGAAAACTTTACAATAGTAATGCTTATATATCAAAATAACATAAAGGCACTTACACTGACTTAAATTTAGAACTGTCCAGACAAGGTCAAATTTTAGCGATAGTTTGCACGGCTCAGTGTACTTTCATCGTCTAGATCGCGGCTGTCAGTCGCGTCTGTAAGCCGCGTCCGATAGTATGTTTCGAGCTTCACTCGCTTAGTTTGGCAGATGAGCTTTAGGACAAAGATTACCAAGAAACCTTACGCCCGATCCTAATCCTTCTAACATCCATGGTGAAGCATTATTATCATTGTTGCCTAAACAAACAGGTTAATAGTCACGTTGTTGATTGGTCTGGAGCCGTGTAATTACATTTATTGGAACATTTCCAGCTAATATCTGTTTAACGCTGCTGTGGTGCAGCCGCGCTACCGCCTTGATTGTTCATTAGACTTCGCTGCGTTGGGTGCACGTTACTACTGCTATTATAATAATGCTATGTTTGTTGTTAAAGTAAATGTTTGTTCGATCGTTTCAGCCATAGGCCGTCCGCTGCTGGATAAAGGTATCTTTTATACAGGATTATCTGCTTGCCTTGTACTAAACCAAAAGGAGGCGACTCAGACAGAACATGGGATTCGAGAAAAAAAACAGCTGTTCCTTAAATTGCAACTCGAAACGGAACCCTTATAGGATCACTTTGTTGTCCGTTTGTCCGTCTGTGTGTATATCAAGACTCTTTATCTCGGGAACGCGTTGAGATATCGAGTTGAAATTTAAACAATATACGTATATCTATGATTTCTTGCAGTTGTGTAAAATAAAAACTTCGCAGTTATCGTTTAAAAAAGTTAGAGCAGTTTTTGTCGTAAAAAACCGCATATTTCGACACTCACAAAAATCAAAACTTACAGGATACTTTCTGTTGACATAGAACTATGAAATTTGGCGAGAAGCATTGTCTCAGAATACACATATAGGAATACATCTGAAAACTGTACATTTTTATTTAAATCCCAAAAAAATAGGGCCACAAAATTCACAAAATATGGGTTCAAAATTCAAAGTGAGTAAGTTGTATCATGTAAGGTATAGAGATTTTAACAACTTACTTAACAAATTTTGAGAAATTTTCTGGATTTGTACGGAACCCTCGATGCCTGCGAGCCTGATTCGAACTTGTCCGGTTTTTTAGAATTTTCAGAAGTTTAGAATTCTGGGTAGACCTCATAGTAAAAGCCGTTGATTACTATGGTGTGAATAGATTATAGATGGATGTTCTTCGCTGGGTTTGTCGGTACGTGGTCTCAACACGAATTTTTTTTTACTCTATGGGTTAACAGTCCGTGACACTGCCATTTCGATTTGCCAATCCGCTGGTCTATATCACATAGAATTGGTTTTCCTACATAACTCCCTATGCCTGATTTGATCTCACAAAGACATTTCGAGCATAGCTCCCTACATAGATCGTAACTAAAAAGGTTATATTCACCATTTCTACAAGCACATTAGCACTGTTCAATAAAACTCCTTCTTCTTCTTCTTCTTATAGTTCCACTCCTATCGGAGGTTGGACAACATCAGGGCAATTCTAATTTTTGAAGCTGCTGCTCTAAATAATGAGGTGGTACTGCAGCCGAACCAGTCCCGCAGGTTCTTTAACCATGAGTGCCGCCTTCTGCCAGCACTTCTCTTTCCGGCTATCTTTCCCTGGATGATGAGCTGGAGTAGTCTGTATTTGTCATTTCTCATGATGTGACCAAAGTACAACATCTTCCGATGTTTGATGGTATTCATAAGCTCCATCTTCTTCTTAAGCCTGCTTAGTACCTCAACGTTGGTAATAAAACTCCCTGTAAGTTAAAAGATCGATATTCCGATACCGATCGCCAATGATTCCAATGTAAACTTGCAAAAGCTTCCAAAGACTAAGTAGCGGCACTTGTCTGCACAAATCTAATTTACTCTCGCTCCGATCGCAGTCCCAAGTATTTGTCGCCAATTTCCGAATCTACTTCGTCGCCGGAAAGGACTGGCCCGAGCTCGGGCTAATTTTCCGCCCTGTCGCGCCGGCAGTTAGCTCGCGTGACGTCACTTCCGGCTATTACGCCTTCATATTACTACAATGCTAATAACTATATCTGACGACCTTGTCACTACAAAACATTCTAGAGTTAATAGAGTATGTGGAGAAAACTTCGATGTTCCTATTGAGACAAAGTTGTACAGTGGATGTAGAGATTTTGCGGTCACGAGTGTCTATATTAGAGTCACTTCGACGGCAACAGGAAAACTACGGAATAACTTTTTTACTCGCTTTTTAAGGTGAAATAAAGATGGCTGGAAATGCCTACGTCGTTATTTTATCGCCATAGTTTCAGATACGTATATAACAGTTTTAGTTAGAGATATGGAGTAAGAACATTTGTTGATATTAGTTTATTTTGTGCTCTGTTCCAATAAGTTAAAACAATGAATTTTTATGACAGTTCGGACTTATCATAAAATAGAACAAAATTAGCTGTTCCATATTTTTTTAAAAGTCGGTGCCATTTTGGTGGTGGTTTTTTTTAATGATTGTTTGATTTGATTTGTTTGGTCCCAATTGAAAGTTAGTCATAAAGATGATAACTTAGAATACGTTTGTCATTTAAAGAAACACTACATTAAATTAAGGCAGTCAATCAATTGACAAATACTGTTTAGAAAAAGTTCATTTACGGAAAAACCCAACAAAATCTAAGATAATTACTTAAAATAGAATGAAAAATAAAGAAACTTGGATGTCTTAGCATCCAGTGTACAAACTAAAACTATTTTATTTATTTCTTTGCACTGTAGTTAATCAAGTCAATGCTAGGAGCAAGAAGCAATCGCAAAAACTCGGTAAAGACTTCGGTTGAACTGCTAACGTTTAAAGATATTTGCAAGAGAGGCACTTCTCTTAATTTCTGCTCTATCTTACTTACTAGCGACCCGCCCCGGCTTTGCACAGGTGTATTATAAATATAAATCTTTCTCTTGAATCACTCTATCTATTAAAAAAAACCGCATCAAAATCTGTTGCGTAGTTTCAAAGATATAAGCATTCTTGGACAGACAGCGGGAAGCGACTTTGTTTTATGCTATGTAGTGATAGTGATGTACACTATACGTATTGTTTATATTGTTTGTAAGTTTTGATAGCGTTATGAACACATTTTTTTTATAGAATAATAAGTTAGCACGCCATGGACAGAGTAGTTTGACGAGGTGATCCTTTGCGATCATCGAAGTTAAGCAACAGTCAGTACGGTCAGTCTTCGGATGGGTGATCGCGGGTGGCAATTACAACTGAACGCTACCGTGGCTCGGATGACACGGTGAAATTGTAGGTCCCGGTTGTCCCGGTGACTGCCTCGATGGCTCAGTGGTTAGTGACCCTAATTTCTGGATCAAAGAGGCGAAGATTCGATCCCCACCCAGGGCAAATATTTATGTAATGAATATAAGTGTTTGCTCTGTGTCTGGGTGTTATTTAGTTACTATCTATATAAGTAAGTATTTAAAAATAAGTATATGTAGTATATCAGTCTCTGGCAGCCATATCACAAGCTTTGCTTAGTTTGGGGTCCGAGGCCGTGTGTAAGATGTCCCAAAATATTTATTTATTTATTTATAGACAAAGATCGTAACTCAGAAGTCTATAACAAGATTTCGCTTTTTAAAAGTCGAAGCAGACTCAAATATTTTTCTTCGAAAAACTAGTCTTAAAGTAGTTCGAAGTAGACACAAATTATACAAAAGAAGCAAGTTATGTTTTGAATGTATTTGAAAACCAGATGTTGAAAAAGCTAGAGTATAAAGTTCTTTTGGAACAAGAAAAAGCTACTAAGTGTGCCGATTGTAAGATAACATTCTTGATTTATGATTGGATAGGGATAAGACTGGAAATTTATAACTGAGTTATTTTACTCGGGATTTTAAGTTTTAGGTAGGTATAAAGGATATTGGTATCAACACTCAAGTGCTATTTAACCATATAGTTTGCAGCGTATAAAATAAACAACATTCAAAACAAAAAACCCTGTTCCTTTTGTGTCAAAGGTGCAATACCTTTGACACATTTTTTTTCATTTAGCATCTTCGAAATATAAACTACTATTAAATTTTAAATACTAAGTGGAACTAATAGCTTGTATTCTCTTTTATTCTCCTTTTATTTTTCGAAGAGAAGGCAAGGACACTTATTGGGTGTAAACTGAAAGTAAATAATTTTGTTTTTGTGCAGGTTTTTGCATCGATAATGAATATTGTGAATTATAAATGAGTTTAATAATAATGTTTCTTTGTGTTCGTATAACAGTCATTTGATTGTAGTGAATTTGTTTTTATTTATAACTAGTTGAAGTTGTATGTTGTAGGTGACCAACACTGCGCAATATCTAGAAATGAACTAATTGTTTACTATCAACACTGCGCAGTCTCCAGTAAAATACTTATTAATATTTTTTGACACTTTTAACGTAATTTACTGATAGTTTTTAACGTAATTTACTGATAACTTATGCTCGTAATATAAATTTTATTCAATATTTATTACTACCTTGTGTCATTTTCTTGAGATGAGCTAATAATTAACATTTATGAAGAAAAAATCCATTGAAAGTTGCTCCATTGAAAGAACCATATGCTCATTGACTTTAAATGCAGTTCATTTGGCAAAGGCTGCTTAAAAGCTGCTGTAACTGGTTTACACTCAAAGCTACTGAGTTTGAAAACCAATTTCGACTTACAAAAAACCTATATCAGTACCAAATCGACCTAGACAGCGCTGCCAAGGGACGCATTCTCAACCGTGCCAAAAACCCAGAAAAAAATGATGGCATTGAGGCTGGACCCTACCCAACCACATGGCGGGAAGAGAAGAAGATCTATGAATAAAAACATATTTTCTAGTAGAAAGATATTATTGGAATGTTTTTTTTTTCATATTTTTTGTTTATATCTACTTCTTCAGTGAAGCCGCAGTGTTGATGGTGAACAACATAAAAACCGCTCAGTACATTTCTATATGCTCTACGCAATGTTGTTTCTCACCTACATTAGATTTCTCAAAAAATAGTAGTAGTAGTATTTTTTCATCATTTTTCTAGGGCCCTATAAGGTTATTTATAACCAGTCAATCAGAAAAAAAATAAAAATCAAGACAAATTTTGCTTGGTCGTTATAGGGTTTTCGTAAAAATAAGATGTTTTCTGAAGCTCTACCTAGCCCAGATATTAAATATTTTCATTTTATGCTCATTTGTTCAAATAGACGTTATTAAACATACATGTCTATAACACGTAAATTAAAATATTAATTAATGTAATTAATATTTTAATTTACGTGACTATTTTGGAAACTTCTGTGACCAAATAACATACAAGAAGTTTGTCAATATATGCATATGATGCAGTATATTTAAAATCCCTAAGAATTTATAAGTGGTTCGTTTAATAAACATATGTACGATCATTATATCAGTCTTTGATGACCACACTTGTGCACATGTCTGGATTGTTTTGACAAACAAAAATAGATCCTCTGTCCCATAATAATCATATTTTGATTGTAGCGTGCTGCTAGTTAGTTTAAACCAATAGTATAATTCAAAATGGTAACAATTACAATTTCAAAGCAGCTTATTAATATTAAAATAGCAATAATAAGCACTGCCAAAGAGAGCGCGCCTCATCTCTCATGACGTTGTCGCTTCCATCAGGTGGTGACATTGACTTGGCATTTTTTTCATATTGATGGTGTAGTGGTGGTCAACACGCGCCTATTTTATACGAAATCCTCCAATGGTCCTCATTTCCACGTCCTTCCATAAAGTCTCGTGATGCACGTCTCGGTAGTAATGTACACTTAGTCACTTACCGACGATATGTTAGTCTTTATCTTCAACTTTGTCTGTGGTGTCTTTTCCTGTACTGGAAGTTTGTGGCTCAGGAAGGATTGTTAGACTATGTCCTGTAAGAAAGTATGTTATACAAAATGACTTAGACTGCCCGTGCCTTTGACTTTATGTGAATTAAGTAATATACGTCGCACGTGTATGAGCCCGAACTAGTTCTACTATTCCTAGTTATAGTTTTTAAAACCACCTTTAATTTATTGATATTATGAGAGTTTAAAGATAGTTTACCATGTTATTTTGCTAAGTTCCGAGCTTCTAGCGAGCTTTAGTTTACTGTTTATATTACCACAGTGAATTTAATCATTTATTAGTTTACGCGCAGTATATTTGCATATCACTTGCTTGAATACAGACGTTTAAGAAAATTGGTATTTTGAAAAGAGAAAGAAAATACTTTATGAGATCTGTATAAAATAAGAAATAAATAGAAATAATGCTATAAGTCTGTATACATTTACCGTTTGCTACAAAACTGGCTCCAACTCAAGAAGATGCTGGTTGTATCTATCTATCTATATCTATCTATCAGCCGTAAGATGTTTACTGCTGGACATAGGCCTCCCCCATGGATTTCCAATAAGGCCGGTATAATAAATGTAATTATTAAAATCACTAAAACTAATATATATACAAAACTAAATTTATGAGATATAAAACTTAATCTAAAAGCCCCTTTGTAGAAGGAAACGTGGCCAGAATGCTGGCAGCATTGCCTCGCTGAATGGCAATGCTGAGCTTTTGACCAAAGTAGACGCCAGCATACTGGTCACGCGTTATCTCTACTAAACGCCTGGCCAAGTCTTTGTAGAGTGAAAGGGCGTCCGGCCTCTATAAATGTATATACATATACAGACAGCGCTGATATTGTATCAAAACCAAAAAGTTATGCAACTTGGCGTCAAGCATTTACTTTTTTTTATGCTATTCATTTCAGTCCTTTACTACCTTATAAATAGCACCTTAGTAGTGACTAAATAAAAAAAATTCTGTGAAGCCGAATGCTTAGGCCGATCGTCCTTCTCTATCGATTGTTCCGCACTCTCGCTTGCACGCTCAGCGCCGACGGAACGTTACACTTTTTCGAGCGTGCAGCCGGCGTTCATCGATTTATAAGACGTCTTCACCTTAAAATTACAAAACATGCTCATATTGTGTCTGCCTAAAGGTACGTTTCCGTAGCAACTGCACGCTACAGCAGTAAGTAAGCTATAATAACGTCGAGCGGCACAAATATACAGGGGCTCTATAATTGAATCATTAGAACAACTAATACAAAGGATCGCACGGTATGCTCTCCCACTCACATAAGCAGAGATTTTCTATGCTCGCTCCCGTTCCAACTCGATCACTTAACTATTTACGCATACGTTCAGCCGTCTTATTGATTTAAATATAGAGCCCTGCGGCACTGCGTGTCGCTAGCAACGGAATGCATTTAATAAAATTACATAGAAACCAGTATTGCCGCGACGTTGTATGTTTAACCATTTAGCTATGTCAGAAGTTTTCAGGCGCCTTAGGCACAGTGAAACCAGATCTTGCTACCCGATTTATACAACTTTACTCACTGTAGTCGGCTGCTGTAGGGAGCACTCAGCTACGAATTGTATTTCAGACCACCACCATCAACATTTGTCCACCAGCCCGCACTTTACCGCCTATCGTGGGTACCGTGAACCATTATATTGGTACAATACAATATTTTGTACTTCAGACTACCACCATCAACATTTGTCCACCAGCCCGCACTATACCGCCTATCGTGGGTACCGTGAACCATTATATTGGTACAATACAATATTTTGTACTTCAGACCACCACCATCAACATTTGTTCACCAGCCCGCACTATGCCGCCTATCGTGGGTACCTTGTAGCATTATATTGGTACTATACAATATTTGCCTAAACAGTAACCAAAACCCAATAAGGGCAGTCGGTACGCGAGTTCACCGCGGCCATGCATCAATACGGGAATAGCGCTGCAGGTGCCATACGTTACCGCGCCGCCAGCGGAGTCATAGCGCCCGCGGGCTTGGAGCGCGCAATGGAGAGCGAGTTGATCATTAGGCTTGATTAGGTTAGACCGAGTTATTCGTGGCAGAATTTGTTAAAGTTTGTGGATTTTGCATAGTGCAAAAACGACCATGTCAGACACATCGACGTTTCGCTCTCTAACCTTTCTTTCGCGAAAATGTTCTCGGTCAACCACCATTTATCTGATAGTAATCAACGTGATAAGACTATATCCAGACTTAAAAAGTTACACAATTCAAGTGTGTACGTACTGTTAATATTTCAATTTGTGCTTTTTATAAGAAAATAAACCTCTGTATGTATACAGGGTTATTGGTAATCAATTCGCATCCTTTAGGGGCTTATTCTGTACATCAAAACTAACAGCTTTTGTTCAACGATTTTTAGCAAAAAAAAAGAAATATGTTGTTCCATAGAAAAAATATCGTTCACTCTCGACAAAATGTATGGAACAGCTGTTTTTTTAGTTTTGACAAAAGTCGCAGAACAGAAGTTGTTAGTTTTGATGTACAAAATATACCCTTTATTATTATTTACTACGGGACTAATCGCGCACTAAAATTCTGAGAACAATAAATACCATTCCAACGTTTCGGCCAGTCTACCCGTGACCACGGTCGATGCAACTCGGCCGAAACATCGGGATGAGGAGGTATTTATTTATCTCGTGATTTTAGTGCCTGATTAGTCCCGTAGTATATAGTAATAATGTGTTTAAATCGCGAAAGTTTAAAAAGAATATACCCTGTATATCTACCGAGAACAATAAGTAATTATTCCATTTTTCGAGGGCACTAATTAGGGACTCTGAATTTTTAGAACAGCTGTACACAAAATAAAAGACAAGTCAATGGGCTGTGCGACTGTAGGTATGCGTAAATACTGCTCTGCCTTGCGCTTACTCCGTGACGTAACTGAGTAGAGTAGATCGAGCATTAAAAATCTATGCTTGTGCGAACGGGAGAGCATAGCGTGCGATATTCTGCGACCGTTAGATATGATTCTAATGCTTCAAGAATTGCGCTTCTGAAATATAGTTTAAAATGTCGCCTCAAAATTGGTTGGTATGAATTTATACTCGTGTGCCTAAACATGGTTCCCTGGCCCCACACAGTCTTGGCAGCGGCGCTTCGTATGACGTATTTTGCATTTAAATTTTATAGTTACCTCTTCCTTATTATGAAATGTGAACGTACCTTTTTGCAAACTCATTTACCTTATTTATGTTACGAGTTTGGGTATTACGCCGCGAGTTTGGGGTCTACCAAGCCCGCGTACATAATAAAAAGAAGAGAATATACTCTACAATACAATATAATAATTTGAATTCATAATGATTTTGGTTTGGTTTGGATTCACATATGCCATCGAATTTCTTCTGCGAACGTATGCAGGACGTTGGTACGGGACTGGGATTTGAACCCACAACCTCACGATTGTTAGGCGGGTGTCACTGCTTCTGGACCATGGCTTTCAAAGCTCATTTTAGTATTTTGATCTTATTAATAAAATCTTACGTATTAACTAGTCTTTGATATAAAAGTAGGTTTAATCATTATGCTTATAAATACGAAAGATAAAAACAAATTATACAATGTGTTTGTCTACCGGTGTCGGAGCCTTAAGCGGTGACATCTATGGCAAATTTTGAACAACTATTACTATGAGACCAACTCTGAAAACGTAAAAAAACTGCTGTTCCATACGATTTTTTATAGACTTTCAACGAAAAGTATGGAATAGCTGTTTTTTTTTGCGTTTTCAGAGTTGATCCCACAGTAAAAGTTATCAAAAGGACATGTCCACAAAATGTATGGAGGCTGGTATAATAATAATCAAAAATTCTAACCACAACACTCGTTACATTTCGAGAAAGTTCATATTTTTCTGAGTCTTTTACATCAGTTAAAATCAAAAATGAGCCCTCCGTTTTTTTTAAAATCAATTTTGAATCTATTAGGATAATTAAATATATTTGGCTCAATAGGTAGTTTATCTCTAGCAACACTGATTAAGTAACCTCCAAATTGAATTTGAAATTGAATAGAAGCATTTTTACCAATTAGACACAGTTTTTAAGTGTTTATTTGTCACATTGTACCTACTAACTGGTCACACTGGTCGGTTATCATTTTTAATTTTAGCTAATTAAGAGATGAATGTGGAAGAATCAGTTACGAATGCAAGTAAAATAATGATAGAAGCACTTTATTATTGCTAAACTAGAAAAAATACATAGCTGTTATTGTATTTCATACAATTTATTTTTCACATTTAAAAAAAAATGGAGAGATAAAAAAAAAATATTAATTATTTTTCAGAAGCCCATAAATCAAGCTTTCAAATGATGTATATGTCATCTTGGTTCGATTTTTCTCTGAATAATTTACCACTTGTGGACGTCACCTTTGCCATATTTATTTCACCGCTTAAGGCTCCGACACCGGTAGACAAACATTGTATACATATTCACTACTCATAGACGATGTGAAATGCCAAGTTGAGGATTGAGCTCATTCCATTCCATAGTTCTGCGACACCTCTTCGTGCGGTGACACCCTGACAACTTCAACACAATAGCAACATTCATTCATTCATTCAGTTCAGAGTGTTCCATGCTTTATACTGTGTTGGATGTAGCACAAATACATGAGCATGGCTATTGAAATGAATAGAACTAGCACGCTTCTATTTAGCTTACTTTGAGTGTTGACTTGGCTGAAGATTTTCTATCTTTGAATCTATTTTATATTTTGATAATACATATAGGAAAACTAGCTGACCCGGCCACGCGTTGCTGTGGCTAAATAAATTAAAATTGCGACTATAATTTGAGATTTAAACTATCCTATCTCTCAAGTTGGATCGAACTGCACATGGTGTGCGAATTTTATTATAATCGGTTAAGTGGTTTAGGAGTCCATTGAGGACAAACATTGTGACACGAGATTTATATATATTAAGAAGATAAGGGAGATTTGTTTTTGCACTTTGTAAAAAAAAATATTACTGGTAGGTAGGTTATTAATAGAGATTTTTAGGGGTGGCCTGTATCCAGCAGTGGACGTCCTATGGCTGATGGATGACGGTCAAAATTCATATTATTAACTTGATGATTTTGTATAAATTTTTCGATTGTGAGTTAGATTATGTATGGAACAACTAAATTGGTACTCGAATTTTGGGTCGGCAATATAGTGTTGTTTTTCAATTCTGATAGAAATCACCCCATTTTGGCTTAGTATACTGTACCAGCCTTTTTTTTAATAGTCCACTGCAGGACGTAGGCCTACCCACGAAGGGTGTTTGGGCCATATCCACCACGCTGGCCCAGTGCGGGTTGGTGGATTCACATACGCCATTAAATTTCTTCTACGGACATATGCAGGTTGCCTCACGATGTTTTCCTTCACCGAAAAGCTTGTGGTGTGAAATTCCGTACATAAATTCCAAAGCACTCATTGATTTGAACCCACGACCTCACGATTGTAAGGCGGGTGTCACTACCTCTAGACCACCACGGCTTCTTAGCTTAGTATACCCTATGTAAAATACAAATAACCTGTAAGTATACAAAAACATTTACAAGCAATTATTTTTATTTCATAGTAAAATTAAAATAATTCCGGTAGAAAGCCAAGACATAGACCCAATTTAAAATATTATCTAAATTATTACAACTTATTGATTAATCTTAACAAAATAATGTTTTAGGAAAACTATTGTTAAAATAACTATTCGTATTTGCTTTACAAGAGATGGTTTTATTATACTGTTTCATGTTATTATTTATTGTAAAGGTTACCGCGATATTACCTACTTAAAGAAAACTTGGAGGATAAAACGAACAATATTAAGCAAGCAATGAAGAATTTTCATCTATTTATTTTCAAGCCGTGGTGGCCTAGTGGTAATGACACGCTTTAAAATAGTGAGGTCGTAGACGAAAACATCGTGAGGCAACCTGCATATGTCCAAGGAAGAAATTCCATGGCGTATGTGAATCCACCAACCCGTCCTGGGCCAGTGTGGTGGATATAGCCCAATCACCCTTCATGGGTAGGCCTATGTCCTGCAGTGGACTATTAAAAAGGCTAGTACAGTACAGTGAAGAATATTCGTCAATAAATATGTGGAAAGACTCACTAGAAGTGTTTTTACAGAGGTTTTAATTAGACACTGCATTTCCTCACACTCAGAGTATTTGTATGCTTTGGTGTTGGGGTTAACTTTCTTCACTTTAGTTCAGAAAGCCCTAGACAATGAAGAAGAACAAGCAAGAATCTCGGTGGTGCTTTCATTAGAACTTACCTGGATCTACCTAGTTGAATCTTCCACAAACAACTTCTTACTATCATCTCTCGATCTCTAATCGAGAGTGCCATCGCATCTCCATTGATCATTGTAGCAGACGGCCTCAGCGTTTCGTTGCCCAAACCATCTCTACTCTCATCTATACCCTGATTTCTAATCCTACTCACCGTCGCAACACCAAAGTCTGCTGGCACTGTCGCATATGAACCATTTTCTATAAAAATATCAATGTTAGAGTATCATTTTTATCTTCCACTTTGCTTAGTCATTCTTAGCTCAGACATCTTCTAATAAACTCTGTAATGTTTCCTTCAGCGTAGTCGCATTCTAATTACTCCAAGAAAAGGACATACCAATTTACCACTACATAATACAATACATCTTAAAATAACAAAGCTAATACAGTATCAAAAGCTGACAGAGTTTTCGCTTCAGAACTAAGATGCTCATTAAATGGATAAAATGGATAAATAAGGCACGGCTACAAAGATTTTTCAATTTTCTAGTGTTACGCCAGGTGTACTCCGGCCCTTATTTTATGCGTCGTGGGGCATTCAATTATCCCTGATTGTATCTTTATAGGGCCCGAAATGACGGCGATACCATTGTTGGATGGAAACTGATACCGGAGATGATAAATACCGTAGAATTGAATAGGTTGGTGAGGCTGAGTTGTCGGCCATTTTGTGCAGAACAAGCTGCGCCCACGATTTTGCTCGTAAAATAAACTATTGCAGAATCAAAAATAACTATTTAACGGGGGCTCCCATACAACTAACGTGATATTTTGCCGTTTTTTGTTCATAATTAATAAGGCAACAGGTAGACGTTTGAAATATTCACAGGAATCTATGTTCTGAATTAATATTTAGTGTATTTCCGCTATCTTGTTGTAGGCAAATAAGTTTAAGGGCATTAAGTGCATTTATGAAAAAAAAAAAAATTACAAACAATTACTAATATTACAATAATTATACATTCAAAAACTTAATTTTACAAAATAGATAAAATAATAATAAATATCACTTATTTTCACTACACTCTATATTATATATATTTTTAAAAACAGTACAATAATAATCCGTTAACAACTAATAAATATTATAAAAATCTTTTAAAAATAATAAGACAAAATATTGAAAACACTTCACTAATAAATAACACCCTTATTCTCACTGCACTACACTCTGTTCGACACGTGTTTCGCCTCTCAACGAGGCATCTTCAGGACGTGTTGACTCTTCGAGGTCGAGTCAATATTTTGTCTTATTATTTTTAAAAGATTTTTATAATATTTATTAGTTGTTAACGGATTATTATTGTACTGTTTTTAAAAATATATATAATATAGAGTGTAGTGAAAATAAGTGATATTTATTATTATTTTATCTATTTTGTAAAATTAAGTTTTTAAATGTATAATTATTGTAATATTAGTAATTGTTTGTAATTTTTTTTTTTTTTTTTTTTTTCATAAATGCACTTAATGCCCTTAAACTTATTTGCCTACAACAAGATAGCGGAAATACACTAAATATTAATTCAAAACATAGATTTGAAGATGAATTTCCGCAAACTAACGCCTGATTCAATCAACTATATTCACAGGATATTTAAAATATTTATTGTTAAAATAAATAACTAAATTTAAATAAATAAATGCAGGCGTGCTCCTTATGGTACAGAACCCTTAGTGCGCGATTCCGACTCGCACTAAATTGCTCGCCAGTTTTGCTTGTATGGACTAAGCCATTTTTGGTAAAATTTCATAAAAATGACTCTTACATGTTACGTTATGTGTCCAGATTTGGTAAAAAAAATATAATGACGCTTTACACTCATATTATGGTATGTGTCCAAATTCGATTGGTATGGATAAAAAATAAAATTTACATATTGTGCTACTAGTGATGGTCTTATTAGTGGGTAAGCTCCAAATAGCGCAACGTGTTGTGGAGGTATAAACTCGGAGTCTCTTTACGAGATCAAAAATAAACAGAACTCTATAGAACTCCGTGGAGGAATCAAAGTTACCGATACAGTTTAGCGGATTGGCAAGTTGAAATAACAGTGGGCAGGGCAAATAGCACGAAAGACTGATGACTAATGGAGTCAAAAAAATTTCGAGTGCAGACGACATACCCACCTAAAAGGATTCCTACTCACAAGTTATACCAATGATATAATAAGGACGACTGTAACCCGATGGATGCTAGCTGCTTTTAACCTAGAAGGCATATATTCAGCAGTGGACGTTACAACTGATATATGGACGAATGGATCAAAAGGATGGCAGGACTTTTAATTTACTCGCTTATCAAAATATAAACAAACACACTGAGAATTGGTAAGCTTTATAATATGTGTAATAGATACCTACTATTTTTCATGGGGTCGTTACCCGAGTTATTCTAGGTCATCGCTAGTCGAGGGTTTTCGAACTCTACCATAATAGTGGGCTTTTATTAATAAGATTATTAACGAGATGAAATATCTCTACTCGATATTATTGAGGACGATGTACGATAAATTAATAATTGGATACTTATTTCTGAGTATGATTCTGTACTTGGTTTCTTAAGTAAAATTACTTTCTGACTTGATGTAGGCATTTAATTATGTTAATATGTAGTAGGTACGACCATTTAATTTTACTAGATATTTGAATTTAAAGTCGGAATATTTTGTATTTTTTATCTCCTGCGCTGTAAGATCGCAGTCTTTACTCAAGAAGTTTTCGACCCCTCGGTTATCAATCCTCCGTGTGAAGTGCCCTGCAAACTGTTATTTCAACTTGCCACTCTGCTGGGTTGAATCGGTAACTTTGGTTATTCTACGGATCTCCTCATTAATGTTGATTCGATCTCGCAGAGGGAGTCCAAGCATAGCCCTCTCAATAGCTCGTTGGGTTACTAGGTTTGAACATCACATTCGGAATAAGTATATGACGGAGTGAGACAGCATAGCTGGTTTTCGTTGAAAGCAATAGTGATGATTTTAACGTGGGTATCACCCGAATGGGATCCCACGTGGCAACACTGCATGCTTGTGTCGGAATGAAATGACTTTGACAGATGACCGAAAAACGTCATGCCATTCCGAGCGCGAGGCGGATTGCACCCGTGCAAATCCATTGACTTTGAAATCTGTTTCCATCCTCGATAATTTTTGTTAAATTTATTACCAAGTGATACTAGGTCAATAAAACCACCCGTCGCAGTAGTACAGAGTGTTTATTTTAGTGAGATGGACAACTGGAGACCGCCGGCGAGCTGTACCAATGAATGACCCACAAATAACGATGGCGGGTGATTGCGACGATCACTCTCAGACCCCGACAAACATATAGAATTCGAAATATAAAAGAGAAGTGGAACAACGTGAAAATTACGCAACAAAATCAAGACACATTTTGTAGCGATAAGACAGTGATGTGTTTTCCTTGCGATTCGTACTAAAAAAGCAATATTGTACTAAAATTAACTGAAAGCAAGTGCAAAATATTGCATTTTAATATACGAGTACCTATCTAATTTTATACGTTTAAACGCGTTCACAAATAAAATAATGCATTATGTAACGATGCGTTACAAAAATATGCAACAAAGTTACCAGTAGCAACAGTTAACATCTCAGGCTAACATTGATATCCATACAACGTGGCGCTATGAAGTGAAGCCGTGGTGGTCTAGCCCCACGACCCGACCTGCAATCATGAGGTCGTCGGTTCATCCCGATCCCGTACCAATGAGTTTCTTTGGAACTTATGTACGGAATTTCACATCATTGGCTTTTCAGTGAAGGAAAACATCGTGAGTCAACCTGCATACGTCCGTAGAAGAAATTCGATGGCGTATGTGAATCCACCAACCCGCCCCCCGACCGCCTAAGCAATAGCAATAGTAATAGCAATCGTTTATGACTTCATTTTAGTCATTTGGAACCGCCTATGTGACGTTAGCCATCAATTGCTTTGCGCGGATTGCGAAAGCAATCGTTGAATGAACAACTTTGATGGCTAACGTCACATAGGCGGTGCCAAATGACTAAAATGAAGTCATAAACAATTGCTATTACGATTGCTATTGCTTAGGCGGTCGGGGGGCCGCACTGGGCCAGCGTAGTGGATATGGCCCAATCACCCTTCGTGGGTAGGCCTACGTCCTGCTGTGGACTATTAAAAAGGCTGGTACAGTACAGTACAGAGGCGCTATGGGATGTTTTTTTTCTTATATAGGTATTTACTTATGACTTTAAGGTTTTTTGATTTTACAAAAATAAATCATTTGGATTCTAAATAAGTACTACCCAACTTAATTTCTTTTTCAAAAATTTAAAACGTTTAACCTATATAAAACATCTATAAAACACAAAGCTCAGCAACTGTGTCACAATAAACTGCGAAAGAGGGTCTCGCTAATGGAATGATGACGAATTAATTACGTGCGTACTGCGATTAGGTTCCAACGAGACGTAATTATTATTCCATGTTGTGCAGTGTCACTCGCATTAAACACTCTCTTGGGTCAAGTATCTTTAATAAAGCTTTGTATTTAAAGATACGGAAACATTGGATTAATGGGAACGCGAATTTCACCACCTACTGGTAATAGTAGCCCAGAGCGCAAAAAATGCAAGTACTTTATAAAAAATTTCTTTTTGTGATAAACATTTCAAAAATTGACGCGTTCGCAGGATTTGAACCTGCATCTCTCTGGGATTCCGGCCCAGATGCATTGTCCAAATTAAGCTAGAACGCTGTATGCGAAAACGTCGAATTATTGAAAGTGTTTTTATCATTTTTTAACCAACTACTACATTGTTGGAAGCGCCATCTGTGAGAACTGCTTTAAACCAGTTAGTCACTTTCTTTACACCTAGTGTGTGAAGCACAATAAAAATCATTTCATTTACTTTATAAAGTAATAAAATTATAAAGCTGAATTTTCGGTATTACGTTATCATGACGGTGTCAAACAATATCCCGGAGTCAGTCAGCTGGGTTTCTTGGCGTTTGGTGGGTATACCATTGGGATTGAGTTTCAAGAAAAATTAGCATCTTGCAACTACTTCTAAAAGATGAAAAATAATGTAGGTAGAAAAATAATATGGTTAAAAAAAGGTTTGAGGACAGTTAATCACCTGAAACATGTTTTTTTTTAACTTTTTATAAAATTCAAACGAGTATCCCCACCAAACGCCAAAGAACCCAGCTGTCTGACTCCGGGGTATTATACACCACCATGATAAATTAATAGCAAAAATCTGCTTTAGAAACTACTTGCATTTTTTGCATTTACTCGTACCACTCGTGATATGCAGACTGATATACTACATATATGTAGTATATCAGTCTGCATATAATATCAGTGGCTGTTAGGCATAACACAAGTTTTGCTTCGTTTGGAGTCAGAGACCGTGTGTGAGATGTCCCCTAATATTTATTTATTTCAAGGGAATGCCTATGTGGATTTCATATAGTTATGAAGAACATAATAGCTTTTTTCCTTAACTAAGTTCATAAGAATCTGTGCCACCTTTTATTGCAAGGAGTCCTTTGATGTATTGTGTAGGTTCTTAATGAATATCAATGGCGCGAGACCGTTTGACACGAAATGTGAAAGAAGATGAGAAAATTGGAAACAGGTAGATAAATAGCCGGAAAATTAAATCTTGGGACACTCTGATTTAATGGAATTCAGGAAAATTAAAGTAGAAGATGGGTGAGAAATGCATCATTTATTATTTAATTTATTTGCATTTGAAGCGTTTTTTATCAAGATTTTTATGGCGAATATATTCGTGTTTGTCCACAATCTTGTCAAATAAGTAACTATTACGAGATTCTAGAATACGTAGGAGTTGGTACGTGGGGTAACACAAATAATTGCACAAAACCAATTTAAAATTTACTTATATGCAAAAACGTCATAAATACATGTTACTGTTTTTTGTTACAAAAAAGTATTATAAAAGCGAGCAAAATAATAAATACATCCGTAGCAATAACATTACTTAATAATTTTTGGTTTCAGTTTTTGGAATACATAATAAAATATGTAGATATTTTTGTAGCGATGACGAATAACTTTTAGGCTATTTAGTAGGTACCTATATATTTTGACTCCATTCATCCATCAGCCATAAGAAGTCCACTGCTGAACATAGGCCTCCCTTATGGATCTCCAATAAGACCGGTTGGAAGCAGCTTGCATCCATGTCTTGCATTCCTTATAGTTTGACTATTAATAAATAATTAATCCTTACTTGCCTTAAATGATTGACATTTTATGAATTACTCAGAAAAGTACTACAATCTGAAATATTTCAGAAAGAAAAATAAAATGTTCTATTCTACCTACTTTTTCTCCAAATTTAGTTAATAGGGTTAAATGATCTAATTTTAGTTAAGTAGAGCAAAACAAGCAAAATTTAAATAAAATAAAAACAAAGTTCTGTTAATGATTCGTTGCGAAAAAATATTTATTTATTTATTACTTGCGAAGTAGGTAAAACAATTTACATTGTGATCTTATTGGTAAGTAGGTACGCTACATCAGCTACATAGTTAGCATGCAAGCAGGTAATATTATGTATTACCATCATCTTAAGTAAAGAAATTAGTACATATTATTTCATTGAAATCTGCGCTCAGCCTCAGGCTAGACAATTTAAAAGGTAATTTTGCCTATTTTTAGGTGCATTTTTCTTCTTAATTTTAATAAAGTAAGTTTTTTAAACGTATTTGGCACTATGTGAACAACGGCAACTAACTCGATACGAAAATATATGATACTAAAAATTTTGAAATCAGATAATTTTAAGCTATGGCAATATCTCCTTCGATCCAAAAATGACCCTTTTAAGGGCCCCTCTCAAAACGGCCCTTCTCAGGGCCCTAGCCAAAACGGTCCTTCTCAGGGCCCTACCCAAAATGGCCCTTCTCAAGGCCCTACCCAAAATGGTCCTTCTCAGGGCCCTAGCCAAAACAGCCCTTCTCAGGACTTGCCTAAAAACGGTCCTTTTTAGGGCCCTCCCCGAAACGGTCCTTTTCAGGACCCAGTACAACGGTCCTACCCAACATCCAATCGAAGACCACTTAATATAACCATAAACTAAAAAGTAATAATCTTTGATATAACTAACCCAAGTGAATCCCATGGAAATCAACGAAAATTATTCAAACCAGCCCTGAACGTCATATCCGTAAATATTGAAGGTTTTTCACACAATAAAGCAATATCTCCATCACATGTTTAAATAAAGATGTTGTTTTAAGTTTATTAGTTTTTAGGGTTCCGTATCCAAGAGTTAAAAACTTGACCTTGTTACCAAGACTTCGTTGTCGTCTGTCTCTCATATGGATGTATTTCATGAACTAGCTATACAGTTGAAATTTTCACAAATAATGGCTTGTATTTCTGTTTTTATACATACTAAATCATAATAAAATAAATATTTGAATATATTAAATATTCCCATATGATAAACGTGATGTTTTTTGCTCTTTATTAATAATAGAACCAGGTACACGTTTGAAATATTCACATAATAAATAGTTATACTTATGTTAATTTCAAAAATAAACAATTAAATAAAGATAAATTATTTATTGGAGGCTAGTTAATGAATTAATTACGGAAAACTTCGTATGCAAGTCACACTTGGCCGATTTTAATAAATTCTGCTATGCTTATGACATAAATACCCATTGAATTAATTTTGAAACGAAAGTTTCTAATGCTTAACCACGTGAACCCCACAACGTATCACAAAAGAGAAGATTCGTGCCAGAGAAAATACATTCCCAAATAAATGAACAAGTAGGACGTACAAGTAAGTGGTTTTCAAGGAATTCTGCTATCACTGATGTCTTCAAAGGAAAGATTACGATAATAAAATTGAACTCATCTCTTACAGGTTTTTAGAAGGTACACTTTATTCTGTTTTTATTTTGAAAATTTTAGGAAAAGCCTTATAATATTATCTTTTCTTAGAAACTGTATGTTTTCACTTAGGATTCCATTAAAAATAACAAAATGATCATAATATTATGTTTCTCGGATTTCTAGTGATAGTAATAATAAGTTATAAGATATAGTTGTATGTTTTCTTTATTTATATCATTTTTTTACGGTTTTTAAACGACTTTAAAAAAAGTTCTCAATTTAACTGAATGTTTTTTTAGATGTATGTTACGCGATTACTCCGTGAATTATGAACCGATTTTGATGTTTTTTTTTGGCAGACCGTACTTCGATTTAAATTTTAACTAAATCGGCTGAGTTGTTTTTGAAAAATCAACAACAGTTCGATAATTACTACATAGTTTTAATACATCGATCAACTATTCGAATTCTATACAAGATTGAGCTCGGCTAGCTGTTTTGGCGAAAAATAATGATTTGCAGTAATCAACATCAAGATCATCATCGATAGGTTAACCACATTATTATTATATACTACGGGACTAATCGCGCACTAAAATTACGAGATCAATAAATACCTCCTCATCCCAAATATTTATGTCGTAATTTTAGTGCGCAATTAGTCCCGTAGTATAAAATAATAATGTGTTCAAATCGCGAAAGTTTAAAAACAACATAGGTTAACCACTGTTAAACATAGGTGTCTCTATTTGATTTCCAATAAGACTAGTTGAAATTGCTTTTCTCATGTAGACTAGGGCTACATTTGGCCACCAACTCGCCTGATCGAAAGCAAAGTTGTAGACTAGAAGATACCTATTCACTCTTGACTTGAAAATATCCATATTGTAATTGTCAGGAACCAATGACGGAGGCAGAGCATTCCAATCCCTGGCGGCCCGCATTATGAAGGAAGAAGCGAATCGCTTAGTACGAGCAGATGGAACGTCGACTATGTAGAGATGGTATTTATGCGACTTCCGGCTTGTTCTGTTGTGAAAAAGAGATGAAGGAATCAGGTAATTGCAATACATTAACACAAACACTTTTCCTCCCAAATACAAACAAAATAAGACCCCCCGTTTCAAGGCTTAGCACACACGAGCGACAAGTCAACTATTAACTAAAAATGATCCGACCCGGCGTTCATTACCCGTGTTGATATTGTGTTACTAACAAGCTTGTCGGCACACTGCCTTAATGAGAGCGCTGCCTACAATGCACTACTCTGTCAAGTTTTACCCGCTGTGTGCACTATGCTCTGTATTTTGTATGTTCAGTGTGGTATAGTTAATAAAGCTCTGTTTGTTTATAAGTCGTAGGAAAGGATTTATAGAGGAAGGTAGAGGACGGCTGTTGCATGTGCAAGCAAAGGAATCATACAGTTGATGCTGTATGTATGGATGTCGGTTTCTCTTTCACGTAAAAACGGATTGAGATGAAACTTTGCAATAATAATGCTTATACATCAGAATAACACGCTGTAAATGACTTGTACTCGTATTTAAGTAAATTACCAAGGACTCATTGTTAAGTCACTCTTTTCATTACATTAGGTAATAATTATGAGATGTCTTATCTAAAAGCGGAAGAGACTAAATCTCACGACACAGGACCACCCTAGTGTGAGATTTAGGGTTCCACTCTGGAAGTTTGTAAATTTAATCTAATTACCTACTCGTACCTACTAACACTACTTTAAGCATCATCAATATTTACTAACTCCAAAACCTGTAACTTTTTGAGCAAATAAAACGTTTATTTGCTCAAAAAGTTACATCTTATCTTATTTATTAAGATATTGCGTGAAACGAAGTCAGGTCAGCTAGTAGATATTAAAATCTATGTTTTAGTCAATTTCGGTTTCGTAGAGCTTTGTCTCTGTGTCACCCACCATTAGACAAACGAGTGACATACGCACTTGTCTATGGATAAGAATGATGGAAAAGTAATATTTTGTATTAAACTGTCGAAATTTTCTGTATCTAGGCCATTTCAACGGTTATTTTGTAAAAAAAACATGATTTCGTCAACCGTAGGTCTTGCTAATATGAGAACTGCTGCCTTCTAGGTATACGCTGCACTACTTTAAATTAGCACACCTCGTCGTATTTTTATTTTAGTACCTCTCTCTCCATCCTAAAGTTGCCTGCAAGCACTTTCAGTGATAAGGTCGCCGGTTGCTTCACATGTTTTTAATCTCTATTTTTCTGTACTAAGTGTGTGTGATTTAGTAAAAAGTATATCTATCTATGTCAAATTTTACCCATTGTATACACTATATGCTCTGTATGTAGTATAGTTAGAGCACTTTGTGTTAATTAAGTCGCAGATGTTAAATGGGTTGTTTTCTGAAATGTACTATATTCTATAAAATTTAACTTGATCTCTGCGACAGTGACATTGACATAGAAGATTGACATATTTAGAGTTGAGATAATGGTGGAAAAAATCGATTTTCAAACAATGTTGTAATGAAATCGAATGAGTAGTTGAAAGTGAGAAACTGGATTTTATTTACTTACTATTATTTAAGATCACACATGTAAATAATGTTATGATATTAATTAAATACTCATGATAATGTAACGATAGTATTTATCGACGTTTTTCACTACTATCGATGCTAATGTAACATATAATTGGGTTTAATTTAATTACACATGTAAAAAATGTTATGATATTAAAATATACAATAAAATGAATGATAAATTAAGTTTTATTTAAAATATCGTCAGTATAAACTATCGATATTTTAATTAAAACTCTATCTAAAACTCTGTGGTCACGATCATTCGTCGCCCATCACTAATCGTCATGCCCATAAAGTATGACATTGACAGGTACTGTCTGTACTATTAAGAAATTCAGGACTTCATAGGCGTGATTTTTCTGACAGCTGTCGCAGAGATCAAGTTAAATTTTATAGAGTATAGCAAAGGAACTATGCATACAGGAACCGCAAGTCGATATTAGGTTAGTATCATTTTTGTAAGCATTAAACACCATTTAATTTTTACAAACAAGCGACACGGACTTAGGTATCTATGGATCTCCTATGGTATACACAAGATGGAAGAATGATATTTTGATTTAAACTGCGGGAATTTTCTGGATGCAGGTCGATCAAATGATCTTGTCAATTATTTAAAAAAAAATGTTGTTGTTCTGTAAAATAATCATCATCATGTCAACCGTAAGTTTTGCCGTTTTTTACAGATCTGTATGTATCTTGCATGGATGTACCTAAACACTTAGAGTTAGGTAGTACATCCATAGTACCATGCTTTGTATGTTATATGGCTAGAGCGCTGTTTATTTATAAGTTGCAGTACGTGTTAAATGGGTTGTTTTCTGAAATGTACAAGCAAAAAAATCCAGTGCGCAATAACGAATAAATAATAAACATAGCGCTATCTCTCTCTTTGCACCATTATTGGACAAGAAGGGGATGGAAATCCCTATCTATATTATCTACTATAGGTAGACATGCCAAAAAACAACGGTTACACTCCAAGAGTACCGGCAGAAGTGAAAATTTGAACATAAAGTACTATCATCTATGTGGTAAAATACAATATCACCCATGCACACCCGCGCAAGAGCCCTGCGCCGTCTTACGAATTTTTGATCATGTCACGTGTCCTGACGACAGTTTAACATATTTTACCCATCCCAAAAAGTGCACAAAAAGCTAAAGAAATGTTTACTTCAAAAACAATTTGACAAAGACCGCAGAATTTTCTAGATATATTTTAAATACCTATCATTTATCAACAACATACATCGCAAGTCATACTATTTTTTTTCTAAATATAATTTTTAAAAAACAAGCTAATTAATAACGCACGGAACAAAGTAATAACCAACTTAAATGCTTAGTTATCAAAGTAGAAAAAAAGCAACCTCATTTAAGTAATTTACTACCTTTAGAAGATCTTTGTAACTGTCTGCGAATTATAGCATTTTATACGGGCCGGACAAATGTTTGGCCAGCAGTTAGCGCATTCAAACGAGTCTATCGCTATCATAGAATAAAGAAAAAGGAAGGAAATGCATTAAGTGAAATTATTTTATCGTGCTTTACACACTAGGTTTATAGAAAATGTTCTTTTTGTGATAAACATTTCAAAAATTGACGCGCTCGTAGGATTTGAACTTGCATCCCTCCGGGATTCCGGCCCAGATGCTTTGTCCAAATTAAGCTAGAACTCTGTTCTACGAACCCGCCAAATCAGTGAAGTGTTTATCATTTTACTATCAACTTCTACAGTGTTGGAAGCGCCATCTGTGACTACCGCGTTAAACCAGACAGTCGTCACTCAATGTGAAATTATTAGAACTTCTTACCATTAACGAGAGATGACACATCGCTCAATCAATGAAATGATTTTATCGTATCGTACACAAGGTTTATAGAAAATGTTCTATTTGTGATAAATATTTCAAAAATTGACGCGCTTGTAGCGCTCGCTGCATTGAAGCTAAAAAGAAGGCATGGTTATTGCAAAATGGCGTCGAAAATGTATTGATAATGCTATAAAATTATTTTATAATTTATCTTATCTTATTTTATGTAATTAACACCAAAACTTGACACAGGTGCACTTCGAACCACTGATAAGATGTCACATAAACGTTTTTGCCATGTCAGAAAACAGAAATTGCTTTTACATATGTAAATTTAGTCAATTCAATTTTTAATTCACAGAAGTCTTTATTTATCATATTTATAACAAATACATAAGAATAATACCAGTGTTCATGCATCCTAGTGCATGTAATAGTGACATAACTTGACATAATATGACACATTTTACAGTCCGTTCACAGATATTTTGCCTCTGACATTTCTAGCTCTATTTTCGCTGTCTCTGTCTAGTCATTACACACCAACACAGGTTACTGAGACAGCAACAAATGTAGAGGTAAAATAACTGTGAACGGACTGTAACTACTGTTCAAGTGTCAATTTATCATCACCGCCTGCTATCATTGAGGAAGGAATCAAATGGAGTTGCCCTAACGACGAGAAAAACCTGCATACCCACCGCACATAATACGGCGGATTAGTGTTGTTACTACCACACTACACTTATCTATTTCCCCGTACCTATCGATAAAACTATCGACACAAATTAATTTTAGCCGAATCAAACATAATAGCAAACTTTTATTTAAAAAATTACAGATGTCAAGGTTGCAGCTGTCATATTCAAGAACATACAGGAACAAACATGTCGCCTCATTATATTATTTTGTTAAAGTTGTGTTTTTATCAGTGATAATTAGTGAAAAATTGTGGTATTTCATTGATTATGAGAAGAATTACGTGCATGAGTGTGGGCAAGTGATATAATGTGACGTATCATGTCGTTCCGTGTTGTTACCAAAACTCCATAGACACCTCTAGAAAAGTCTCCACTGCTTTACTGAGGTATGACTTAGAATTAAAGTGATAGGACTTAATAAGAACTACATATCGGATGACAGCTGTCAAGCTTAAAAGTGGAATATCTCCATAACTATCTATTATAGACCATTGCTTTCTTCACCAAACTGATATGAGATCTACATTTCGGATGACAGCTGTCAAACTTAAAAGTGGATTATCTCCGTCACTGTCGATGCTAGACCATTGCTGTCTTCACAAAAGTGATAAAGCTCAAAGAGAGATATGATATCTTTCAGGTGACAGCTATCAATATTACGGAAATAATCAACTTAATCAATCAATAGTTACACAGATTTTTCACTTTAAAGTTTGACAGCTGTCATCTAAAATGTAGGTCTCGTTGAGTTCTATCACTTGTGTCAAGTCAGCAATAGTCTAGCTTTAATAGTTACGGAGATATTCCACTTTTAAGTTTGACAGCTCTCATCCGAAATGTAGGTCTCGTTGAGCTCTATCACTTTTGTGAAGACAGCAATAGTCTAGCTTTAATAGTTACGAAGGTATTCCACTTTTTAGTTTGACAGCTGTCATCCGAAATGTAGACCTCGTTGAGTTCTATCACTTTTGTGAAGACAGCAATGGTCGAACTTCGATGGTTACGGAGATAATCCACTTTTAAGTTTGACAGCTGTCATTTAAAATATAGATCTAATTGCGCTCTGTCACTTTTGTAAAGTCAGCAGTAGTCTAACTTCGATAGTTACGGAGATAATTCACTTTTAAGCTTTGACAGCAGTCATTAGAACAATCTAATAGATCTCATTGAGTGTTATTACTGCTATTAAGACAGTAATGGTCTAGCTTCAATAGTTACGGAGATAATAATACTTCTAAGTTTGACAGCTGTTACTTTCACACCTGTCATGCCATTTTAATTGTATTAATTCTGGAATGACAGTTGTCAAATTTGACATGAAAAGTGAAATAAAATAAAAATTCAAAACTTTAGCAAATCAATAACACGAATAAAAACTAACCAAAATATCGATAGTTGTTTTGATATAAAAAGAACATCGCTATTGTTTTTCGACTCAATATGGCGGACCAGGCACGCGCGATAAGTCACGAGAAATATAGACACTATAGCAAAACTGTGCTGTATAATGTTGGTCTATTCTTATTACGTACATTTGAAAGAGACGCCTATATGATTATTATTTCGGTTTTTAAACTATTACATGTCAAAGTATCTAAATGTCATTACACCATCTCCATTGCTATAATCAATGACACATGCCATGATGTAATAAGTGACATTAGTACTGTTCAAACGTCTCAATGGCAGCTCCGCAACTTTTTTTTAAATATCATGTGTGACACATGGTCTCTGACACCTTGTTGACACCAAACAAAGCAATGCTTGTCATATGGCAAAATTTTTATATACATACTTAGATATATTCGTCACAATTTCATTTCGTTCTATTTTGTTTACTTTTATAACCACCAATCAAACCAACTGGTAGATCTCCAAAACTCTTTCTGGCAACATTGTGTTGTGAATATTGTCAAATTATTAATTTTCACTATACTCCATAAAATTTAACTTGATCTCTGCGACAGTGACATTGACATAGAAGATTGACATTTTTAGAGTTGAGATAGTGGTGGAAAAAATCGATTTTCAAACAATGTTGTAATGAAATCAATGAGTAGTTGAAGGTGAGAAATTGGGTTTTATTTACTTACTATTATTTAAGATCAAGTATGTACACATGTAAATAATGTTATGAGATTAATTAAATACTCATAATAATGTAACGATAGTACTTATCGACGTTTTTCACTATTATCGATGCTAATGTAACATATAATTGGGTTTAATTTAATTACACATGTAAAATATGTTATGATATTAAAATATACAGTAAAACTAATGATAAATTAAGTTTTATTTAAAATATCGTTAGTATAAACTATCGATATTTTAAATAAAACTCTATCTAAAACTCAGTGGTCACAATCATTCGTCGCCCATCACTAATCGGCATGCCCATAAAGTATGACATTGACAGGTACTGTCTGTACTATTAAGACATTCAGGACTTCATAGGCGTGATTTTTCTGACAGCTGTCGCAGAGATCAAGTTAAACTTTATAGAGTATAGTGACTGTTTTGTGATTGATTTGTTTGTCTCTTTAATTTTTTATTTATTATTTATTTCGAATTATTACTGTTGTTATTTTTGTGATAATTAGGTATGTTATTGACGTTACATGATTATTTAGCTAATGGCGTTTCAAAAGTGTATATTTGTACCTAATTGAAATAAATATGATTGAATTGAAAAAACATAAATGCTTGCCCTGGGTGGGAATGGAACCCACGCCTCTTTGACCCAGTAGTCGGGGTCACTAACCACTGAGCCACCGAAGCAGTCATGGTAGAATAACTTTCCCAGGGCACTTCCTTTCTGATTCTTCCGTCTATAATCGGTATAGTCTGGATACCTGCCCGGTAAAGGTGCCTAGACTGCCTACCTCTTCGTGACGGTCTAGAGTCTAGTGTTTGTCTACTTAAGTACCGCTCCGTCGGAGAGCTCTTGTAGGTCGCTGAATGTTCATTGGACTTGAAAAAGGATATCTAGGTCTCAGTTTTTAGAACAATACGTGACCGAATTTTCGCTGGTTGTTTTATTTTTAAAGTAGCTTCTATTTCAGTCTAAGGTTTCTTTTGTCACGAGAGGTGAGACGTGTATAAATAAATAATTCGTGTTCTTTCTTTCCTTCCTTTCCAGCTATAGGACGCTCACTGGTAGATATAGGCCTTCCATATTAATTTCCGATAAGACTGGTTGTAAGCGGTTTGCATCCAACGAGATCCCAGACTGTTAAGAAGTGGAATGACACTGTGTGAATAAGAGGAAACGAGGAAAATAAATCACCATTTAAAATCAAATGGCGTGGCACCTGGCATATTTTATATGGAGTTTATTATGTTAATAATTTTTTTTTTCGGTAAATTGAAAATATTCTAATATCGTTAGAAATCATGATATTTAGCAAACGTCCACTGCTGCACCTCCCTGTACCTACTACTTGATTGGTTTGAAGCGACTTGTGTCCAGTGAGTTTCTCTAGTCTTAGTTTTGATCTAATTTTTAGGGTTCCGTACCTCAATCAAAAAAAGCGGTACCAAAAAACGGTTATAGGATCATTTTGTTGTCCGTCTGTTCGTCTGTCCGTCTGTGTGTATGTCAAGACTCTTTATCTCGGGAACGCGTAAAGATATCGAGTTGAAATTTAAACTGTATACGTATATCTATGATCTCTTGCAGTTGTGTAAAAGAAAAACTTCTCAGTTATCTTTTAAAAAAGTTAGAGCCATTTGTGTCGTAAAAAACCGCATATTTCGCACTCACAAAAATCAAAACCTACAGGGTACGAGTACACATTTAGGAATAAATCTGAAAACTGTACATGTTTATTTAAATCACAAAAAATACGGCCTCAAAATTTACAAAATATGGGTTCAAAATTCAAAGTGAGTAAATCGTATCATGTAAAGGTATCATATAAAAGAACTTCATTAGCTCATGTTAAAAGGCTAAAACAGGTTTTTAATTATTTTAACAACATGTTTGTACGAAAACCTCTATGTGCGAGCCTGACTCGCACTTGTCCGGTTTTTTATTCTGTAGACGTCCTACAAACATCCTACAAACTAAGCGCACTACTCTCAACCTCTTCAACTTATTAATCCGGCTATATCCGTCCATCTATCCATCAGCCATAGGACGTCCACAGCTGGACAAAGGCCTACAATAAGACCGGTTGGTAGTGGCTTGTATCCAGAACGATCCTGCGGTCTTAATGAGGTCATCCATTTACCCCGTGAGACGTCCTAAGCTGTGCTTGCTTGCACGTGGTCTGCACTTGTGATTTTTTTGACCCTATTGATCATCAATCTTCCGTGCTATGTGCCCTGCCTACTGCTATTTCAACTTGCCATTGGGCTATGTCCGTCCATTGTCAGTCATCGTCAGTCGGTCACTTTGGTTCTTCTACGGATCTCCTCATTCCTGATTCGATCTCGTAGAGCAACACCGAGCCTAGCCCTCTCCATGGCTCATTGTGCTACTTGGAGCTTAATTATTAATAGGGCCCATAGTAAGAGAAGTAAACTTAACATATATAAATCACGTAAAGCCAACCGAGGTTGCTAGCTTTCATTTTTTGCATTGCCAGTTACTGCGTTCTAGGTGTATCGTCTAAGTACCTTTCTCGAAGTACAAATTAATTCTCGCGCGCTTCTCTCACAAAACAACCTTCTCCCAGAGCCTTTTGTGATACTTTTTATCTGTATATTTTAAAGCTCTTTCGGCCCATTACGTGCGCAGAATAAATTTAACGTAAGCTGCCAGTTTACTGACAACTTAGATACGCAAATAACTACCGTTTATGCAAACTTTATGATGTACATTTAGTCGTCGAAGGAATAATATTAAATTGATACAATTTATCTCTTTCTTAGTTCTAAGTTCATCATCATATCAGCCGTAGAGTATTAACCGTTGGACGTGGACTTCCCCTACAGATTTCTAAAAAGACTGGTTGGGACAAGGAATCCTTATTAGTCTGTCAAGGATACCACCCGCCCCGAGGAAGTAGGAATAGGTATAATAGCAAAAAAAATTGAATAGTCAGATAGACTATCAAAAAATTCGATACGTATTTTTTCTTTTGTCAATTAAACAAAATTCATCAAGATATAGCCCGTCAAAGTTTTGCGTGCTTTAATCCAAACTTTACTCGTAACAAGGTTTTTTTTGTCATTTGTTGTCTGATTGACAAAAGAAAAAATACGTGTCCGATATTTATCGATAATCTAACTCACGGAGTAATTATATTTTTTTTACCCAGACTTCATGCCTATTCTACAGACTGATCGATGCACCCACTAAAAAACCCTAAGGTTCGGTCTCTTTACAACAAAATCGGGAAACGGAAACGCTTGCGCACATTTTAGCGAGCTTTCCATCGCTGACTCGCAACTGAGAGCGGTTTCAGATTAGCGTATTTTTCTGCGAGTATACGGTCGTTTCGGCATACGCGCTTACACGCGCACGTCAACGCACGTACTTGTTGCCTGCACTGTTACATGCGCTTCCAAAAACACGGTTATAAAACACTAGTCTGAAACCGCTCTTAGTCTGGGCGGTTCGCTCCACAAGCGATTCGCATCGCGGGACAAATTGCCCAATAGTCTTTTTGAGTATGTTAATTAGTGTTATCAACATAAGGAATGTTTAGTATGAGTCAGTTGAGCAGTTGATTTTGTACACAAAAAAGATAAGGTATCAAGATCTCACAAAGTAAGTATATTCGCTAAGAAATATCAGATAAGATCAGTGACTTGGCACCTCTCCTAACTTTTTGAAATTCTTTCCTCTTACTCCGTTGGCAGACATGTTATATTGTTTTTATTTTTCAGAATACAAACAACTTCCAGACTTGCAGATTTTCTTATGATGTATGGTGTTTCGGCAAACCGTGTCATCTGGTAAAAAATAGCGACTAAGTGCAAGTCGAACTCTCGATATAACCTTGATATTACAATTTACTATAATTTAATCATTTAATTTTTAAGTGAATTTAATTTATTTTTTAATTGAATTTATAAATAAGTGGATGTTTATAACTAAATATTCTGTGAATATTTCAAGCATCTACTGTTGTCAATATTAATATCGCGCCGAAAAATAACGTTTCTTGTATGGGCGCCCCTCTGAAATATCTATTTTAATTTAAGTATTAATTTATTAAAGTGAACTTACAATTATATATTCTGTGAATATTTCAAACGTCTACCTGTTAACCTTAAATAAAGAGAATATAAATATTAATATAGAGTGAAAGAAACAGCAAAACATCACGTTTATTGCCCTCAGAGCAGTGGTTTACTAAAAACTTAAGTTAGCTAGTTATATCTTCTAAATATCTATTTTCTAAAGACTAATTCGGCGTGGCTCAGTGGTTAATGACCCTAACTTCTAGGTCAAAGAGGCGTGTGTTCGATCCCCACCTAGGGCAAATATTAATGTAATGAACATAAGTGTTTGCTCTGTGTCTGGGTGTTATTTAGTTACCTACTATCTATATAAGTATGTATTTAAAAATTAGTATATTATGTAGTATATCAGTCTATGGCAGCCATATCACAAGCTTTGCTTAGTTTGGGGTCAGAGGCCGAGTGTAAGGTGTCCCAAAATATTTTTTTTTTTTTATTCATTTATCAAATCTCATTCTCGCTGCGGTAAGCGCACGAGGCAGTCGTGTTCAAGTGTATTTCGCAATCTTTGCATTGACGCCCGGTGCGATAAGCCCGGCGCGGGTTTAGGTACCTAGCCGGGCGCGCTGCCGCGCGATCTGCGTAAATTATGGCATCAGCTACATCACAAGATATTGAATTCGACGAGCAACCAGAGCAGAGTGTTAGTAAATCAGCGAAGAGAGCGCGAGATGAAGATGAGAGTAACGAAGAATGGCAGTCAGTTATGTACAAGAGCAAGAAAACGCGATCGGTTACAGAAATAAATGAGATTGAAGAGAAAATTAAGTCGGAAATCTATATACCTATCTAGCGAGAAACCCTTACCAAAGCAATTCGCTTTAGCTAAACTGTTTAAAGATGTTAACATGCGAGATATATCTAATGTAAAATACCTCAATCCTTACAAGGTGAGAATTACATTCGAAGGAGAAAAGAGTGTAAAAGATTTTTTGTCTAACGAAGCGCTGAAGAACACAGGATGGAGATATAGTAAATCGTCGGAAGTAAGCTACTCATACGGAGTTATAAAAGATGTGGACTTAGAATTAACAGAAGAAGAGATACATAAAACAATAACTTGTCCCGACGCCGCGGAGCTAATATCTATAAAAAGATTATCACGTCGCAATAAAGACCAAGACAAAGAAAGCCGATGGAGTCCATCCGAAACCGTCCGTCTATGTTTCAAGGGCAGCTGGTTACCTGCGCATATACACGTTCACGGAGTAAGAGTACCTATTGAGCCATACGTATATCCTGTGACTCAGTGTTTTCAGTGTTGGGCACTGGGACACACCGCAAAAACGTGCACAGTTAAAAGAGATGTATGCCCTAAATGTTGCGGTGATCACGCTAACTGTGCTACTAAAGTTTTCACTTGCACTAATTGCTCTGGACGACACATGGCTATGTCGAAAACATGCCCTGCTTATATGAAAGAGAGAAAGATTAGATTAATAATGGCTGAACACAACTATACATATAAAAAAGCATCGCAAATTTATGCGGAGTCTCCTCTTAGCATACCGGCAGAAAAAAGAGACCCACGAGCCATGACTCAAATTGTTACGCAATCTAGCGGGGCAGAATGTCGACCCAATCCTAACGCGCAAGCGAATACAAAACACGTGCTCTCGGATGACCAATCCGAGAAAAGCGTCATTCTACCAATGAAACGTAAAATACAGAAAAAAACAAAAAAAATAACAAATGATTGGAATGAGCCGTTACTTTGGAATAATATCGAAGAAGACAGATATGAAAATGAGCAGACACAGCATGAACAGAGTGCCGATGAGAAGGTTCCGAAAAAAACTACATTTAACGAGCTTATAAATAGAATAAAAGAAGTTATATTCATGAAAAATATTGAGACTCAATCAAAAGTGATGCGGGTTGTAAAGGTGTGTGTCGAGTGGTTAATTATTTTAGTGGCAGATAACTTCTCGGATTGGCCCGTTGCCAATTTAATTCTCGGCTTCCTGAAACCTAATGGTTAATACGCCTCTAACCAAACTGAACATCTTACAGTGGAATGCCCAAAGTCTTAGGAAAAAACTAACTTCATTTGAACAGATACTAATACAAGAAAACGCTCACATTGCCTGCTTAAGCGAGACATGGTTGGCGAACACCAGTTCTCTAAAAGTAAGTCAGTACAACGTGTATCGCGCCGACCGTGACGCTCATGGCGGGGGTGTGGCGATATTTACACACAGATCCATTAAATCTCAGGTATGTAACTTAACCTTGCCTAATCTCCCCATAGATATAATTTGCGTCAAAATTCTAAATTGTAATTTAATTGAAAATGTTATTTCAGTCTACTGTCCTCCAAACGCTCGCCTGTCCCTAAATGATTTTGAAAAATTATTATCTTTATTTCATAAGCGAACACTTTTTCTTGGGGATTTTAATTCCCATCATTCATCATGGTCATATAAAACAGATACAAGAGGCAAACTATTATTCGATGCACTGGTAGATAGTAGGTACATAGTATTAAACGATGGAAGTAACACTCGTGTCAAATTAGTAGATGGGCGCCTGCAAACAACAGCTCCAGATATATCCTTAGTTTCTTCAGATATTGCAGTTGAATTTAATTGGTCAGTTCTTCAAGAAAACCTGAGAAGTGATCACCTAATTATCAAAATAAAAACTAGTTATTGTTCGCCCTATAATCCTATTGTGAAAAGAAATTACAAGCAAGCTGACTGGAAAAGCTACAGTAAATGCCTCGAAGATATTTTTAGTACTTTCGTTGTACCTATAGATAGCCAAACATTTTATGACTTATTTTTAAATAAGCTATATATAGCTGCAGACTTGTATATACCTATTAAAAAAATTAACCAAAACCCGGAATCTAAATTTAAACCAAAGCCGTGGTGGAATGCTGAGCTGTCTAAGGCAGTAGCTACTCGTAGATTAGCGTTATCACAGTTTAGAAAAAACCCTACTCCTGCTAATTTAACTATTCTTAACGAAAAAATTGCCGAAGCTCATAAACTGATAAGTGATACGAGAAATAATAGTTGGTCAGAATATTGTTCATCCGTTAACGAAAAAACGTCTTCCTCAGAAATGTGGCAGCGCATGAGGTGGGTCAAAGGTCAGAAATATAGTCAACAACAAATTACTCAAGTACAAGCGTCTAACTTACTTAATTCTCTGGCACCTGATTACGTCACTCCAAAGCAACCTATAGTTAATAACTCGAACCCACAGCTAGATTGCGAAATCTCCATACAGGAGCTCGACGTATGTATTAAATCAAAGGATACATCTCCTGGATGTGATGGTGTTAGTTATTCTATGTTAAAACACCTTCCTAGAAATGGAAAGTGTTTACTTTTGTCGCTGTACAACCGAATCTTATCTACAGGTTTTGTACCTACGCAATGGCGAGCCGTAACTGTAGTGCCTATCATTAAGCCGGGACGCGATCCAAACGACGTTTCGTCACTACGACCTATCGCACTATTATCATGCCTTTGTAAAACATTTCATTTGATTTTACAAAAGAGATTAGAGTGGCAGTTGGAACACAATAACATGTTTTCACGTAATATGGTTGGATTCAGAAAAAGTAGGTCATGTATGGATAATTTGAGTACTTTAATTAGTAAAATACAAATAGGGTTTTCGGAAGGTTTGGCTACAGTTGGATGTTTTATAGACGTTTTAAATGCTTATAATAATGTAGATATAACAGTACTTTTAAATATATTGGATGAAATTAGGGCTGGCCCAAAAATATGCAATTACTTATGGAATATACTTAGCGATCGATCACTACAGATACGTATAGGGGATAAATGTTTGACGAGATCAACTTCCACTGGTCTGGCCCAAGGGGACCCCCTCGCTCCGATCCTGTTTAATGCTATTACGATACATATTTGTAAAAAAATAGAAGATGAGATATGTATTTCACAATATGCTGATGATTTCGTCATATACAAACAGTGCACAAATATTAAAGATGGAGGTCAGGAATTAGAATCTAGTTTAAAGAAGCTATGTTCTCTTTTAGATAAATTAGGCCTTGAAATTTCCCCGAACAAAACAAAATTATGTATCTTCAAAAGAGGCGTTTACAATGATACCTTAAATATTAAAATAAATGAATCGTCCCTGGAAACCGTAGAAACTGTTAAATACCTAGGACTATGGCTGGATAGAGGAATACGATGGACGAAACATATAAACGAACTATACGATAAATGTTTGAAATTCATTAATATTTTTAAAATATTAGCTGGTGCATCGTGGGGGGTTCACCCTACTCATTTAAGACGATTGTATTTGGCTGTTGTTCGCAGTCGCCTTGATTACGGTAGTTTTTTGTTCGATAATTGCTGTCGTACTAGAATCTCGAAATTAGATAAATTACAAAATAAATTTTTAAGACTGATAGGAGGTTTTATCAAAAGTACACCTATACACGTGATGGAATCGGAGCTGTGTGTCTCACCCTTATATGTTCGTAGGCAATACCTAGCGTCAAAGTTTTGGCTTAAAACCAAATCAATTAGGGACAATGAGCTTATTGATATACTAGATGAGCTGTCTCATCTGTTGAGATTACCATATTGGGCTCATAAAAAGAAACCTTTATTAGTATCTGTTCATAATATCCTGAAATACAATAGCTTTAACTGTAGTAATCAAATAGAAATATTTAGTCTGAATACTTGGGTTAGTAATATTAATGTATCAAACGTATTAGTTCCTACCATTGACATTTTAGACAAACCAAAGAAATGTTATAACTCGCTAGACCTGAAGCTAAAGTGTGTAAAATATTTATGTGATAAATACCAGGACTACTACAAAATATTTACTGATGGATCCTTAACAGATAACAAACGGGGAGCGGCTTTTCTAGACGCAGAGACTGGAAGTAGCATAAAACTTAGAATAAAATCTAAAATATGTATTATGAATTTAGAGCTTATTGCATTGTCAGAAGCCATAGCATACATAGAATCTATAAATTGTGATAAGTTTGTAATATTTACAGATTCAAAAAGTGCAATTTTACACTTAGCTCGTTGCGTCAGTGGTAGTTTTAGGGGCATTCCCATAGCTTATACAATTCTAGATAGCATTAATCGTTTAAATAATATGAAGATATGTTTAAAAATTCAATGGATTCCTTCTCATGTGGGCATTATGGGAAACGAAGAAGTAGATAGACTCGCTAAAGAAGCAGCTGATGACGGAGATATATTTAACTGCCTTCCTGTTTACACAGATTTAATACCATTTATAAAAAATATTGCTTTTGAAAACTGGTCTGAATATTTCGATGAAAGATCACTGTCTAAAGGTATCTGGTATAAAACGATCCAGCCTACACTTCTTCGTTCTCCATGGTTTCTGAGGGCCAACATGGGACGGAGCGAGATTGTGACAGCTGCACGGCTTCGTTCTGGGCACGTCCCATTAAACATGTTTGCGTATATTATGGGAAAAGTGGAGTCACCCTCGTGTGATCGCTGTGGCTCGATTGAAGATGTGTACCATGTATTAATGGAATGTGCCTGGAACCAAGGACTGCGTCGTCAACTCTTTGATAGTAATCATGTTATCTGGCAAGTGGGAGGCTGTAATAGCGTGTTATCTACACCGGATTCAAAGGACGCCAGAGGGCTGTACGACGCATACCGTGCAGCTCTTGCAGAACGCAATCAACTGTTAATTTAAAAACCATTGTTAAGTGTATAAGGGTGTCATGTCTTAAAAAACCCTGGATAAATAATAAATGAATTTAAAAAAAAAATTATCAAATCTAGTGGTATAAAGTATTAGGTAAGAACATAAAACAAAACACGTTCTCACCTTGAAATCTAGTTTTGCGTCTTAACTCCAGCCAGCTGAAGCCATACAAGCTAAGTAAGCCTTTAACGAGTTATTGAGGGTAACAAGCTCAACTAATATCTCAGCTCTACGTTTTAAATATGTGGTGTGAAATTAATTAACTACTGAGGTACCGGGAACTAGTGGTTGCTAAATATTAGATAGGGCTATCTGCTTACACTGTATTAAGCCGAAAGGGGCTGATTTAGACCATTATTGTGAACAATTTTTACTTTGGGGCCAACCCAAATTAAACAAATAAATATATCTTTATTGTACATAGAAACACAGTACAAAAACTACACAATATACAATATGCTGTACAATGGCGGCCTTATCGCCTTTGGCGATTTCTACCAAGAGTACCAGGCAACCTTTGGATGGACTGGATTATTCTAAAGATAGGAGTATGGTCGGTGGTGTATACTATACAGTATATACATTGAAATAAATAATAGCAATATAGAAAAGAAACCTACAGATACCATAATTAAAAAATGTACACGAATAATGATACATCTTATAAGTATACATACTTATATACTAATACCTAAATACATGTACACAAGGGATTTAGCCTGTCTAATAGCAACAGGCAGTTCGTTCCACAGCAGGACAGCTCGTAAAGTAAAGGATTGAAGCAAAATGCAAGAAACAAAATCTGTTCCATACAAAATCGCAACTCGGAATCGGTAAAATGTATTCAATGAGCTGTTTTTTTAAATTCCGGATTGACCCCATAGAAAAAGTTTTTCGCAATAATGATCTGAACCTGCTTTCGGCTTAGTTTACCAGTTCTGTAGAGCCCTGGAGAGAATACGTACACTTCATGATTAGGTTACGAATTAATTTGCTGAAGCTATATTTGTGTCTACGGAACTTGAAACGATATAACTATTTTAATTTTGTTCCTTTGAAACGCCATTTCTAGCAATTTAGACGGAAAACATGACTTAAAAGACATAGAAGTACATTATTCCTAGATAAATTAATAGGAGTGGAACTCAATTCGACAGTATATTTTTTTTTTGTGTGGGATACTAAAATATCTTCGATATTTTACAAAACGATTTACGTCCTTGTTTCTAAAATTAGTATTAAGTAATAATTAGTAGTGAAAATCTTTATCCAAAATATAATTTGATTGCCTCGGGGGCTCAGTGGTTAGTGACCTTAACTTCTGGGTCAAAGAGGCGTGGGTTCGATCCCCACCCAGGGCAAATATTTATGTGATGAACATAGGTGTTTGCTATATAAGTATGTATTTAAATATATGTAGTATATCAGGCTCTGGCAGCCATATCACAAGCTTTGCTTAGTTTGGGGTCAGAGACCATGTGTAAAATGTCCCCAAATACTTATTTATATTGAATTAATGTACTTTTTTACAATTTTGAAGTAGCTCCGAAACATTGATGATAATTGTAAGAGTATTGTAATTGTAAGAGTTGCCTGATAAAAATAGATAACAACTAAAGTATGTTAGTTTGATATATTCCAGGAGAGCTTTGGACTTGATTTTAGAAGCCATCTCTTATTAATTATCTATTTTTTACATTTCATGTTTTATAAAACATGGTTCATGAAAATTAACACGGCTCATGAAAAATTACATACGTATAAATCACAGCGTTACCAATTACAAAATCCTTAATCACACTTTTTACCAATTACAAAATCCTTAATACACATTAAATTTTCTGAGTCACGAACTGAGCTTCAGTGAAATTGCGAAATTGCAAACAAAGATGAGAAAATTCTCGATAAAGCGAGTGTGACACCGAGGCCCTCCTTGTTACCGAATACCTCGTTACCCCGACGACACGAATGTTAAAAGCATTTCCGCCATCAATTCATATAACCATATTCCCCAATTGATTGATCACAATAACTTAAGTCTCTCTGAGGAGATGAGAGGTCTCACCGTACGAGGCGTGAACAGTATGAGTTTTAAGAGACCTAAAATAGATCTTGAATAAGTTGACCGGCACTTAATGTTAAGATTATAAGCCATCCAGAAGATTATATAGCTTATTTTTCGATCGAAATCATCATATTCTCAGCTATAATTAATTAGATTTACTAGAATTGTATGTGAATTTTAGTTATCTAGAAGATTATGGAGAGCAAGATTGCAAGTATCAAAATAAAACTATTTGTGATAATGTGCAGTGGTGTGGTTATATTTGCAGGTTAAATGTGTCATTTTACTTTTAAAGTGGGCAAAAGTGTCTTTATTAACTACGATACAATACTACTTTATATGCTAAAACTACCTACACTAACTAAATAAATAAAATAAAATAAAATAGCCTTTATTTACTGAAACCCACAACCAGATTACAACTACCTAACTTAATTTATTCTCTTAACTAAATCTATTTATATTATACTATACATTTACAATTACACACACTCCCTTTTTGATATTTGTACTTAGCTCTATTTACAATATGATAATTATTATACATTTACACACACACATTTTGGTTTTATTTTTATAACTAAATGTAAATGTTTGCATTCTGTATATTACTATACATTTACACCCATCCTTTTTATCTTACTTTCTTAGTGTTTACAATGTTTGATGTTTTTAAACTTTCGCGATTTGAACACATTATTATTATATGGAGTCTAACCGTGACCACGGTCGATACAACTCGGCCGAAACGTCGGGATTAGGAGGTATTTGTTTATCTCGTAATTTTAGTGCGAGATTAGTCCCGTAGTATATAATAATAATAATTTACAATGTTTGTTTAGATAATGTCTCTGGTTTCAGTATGCCTCATGGCAAAGGCCTCCTCCAACTCTCTCCAGTGGGAACGGTCGTTTGTTGCTCTTCTCCAGTATGGCCCGGCTGCCTTCTTTATTTCGTCTTCCCACCTGCAGGCTGGTCTACCTCTACTTCTTGTAGAGCCCCTTGGATACCAATTTGTGACTTCTTTACTCTATTTGGCTTCCCTGCTACGCATCATATGGCCAGTCCACTTCCATTTTAGTTGGTCGATTCTAAGTAAGATGTCGGTGAACTTGGTTTGTATTCTTATATCAACATTCCTGACCTTATCTCTTTTCCTGAGGGCGAGAACGCTTCTCTCCATTGCATGTTGACATGATGCAAGTTTTGCTCTGTGTGTTGCTGTTAGGTCAGACAAGGGAGAATACATGAGTTGAATATCTTACTTTTTATATTCATGTTGAAATCATTACTCTTCATGATGAACTTTAATGACCAATACTTTTGCCATCCGTTAGCCATTCTTTTATTAACTTCTTTTGTCATTTGATCTTCAAAAGATATAATTTGGCCTAAATAAATATATTCTTTGACATAATCTAATAGTACATCATTTACTGATATTATCTCTTGCTTGCTATTGGTTAGAAGTTTGGTTTTACTACTGTTCATGACAAGGCCAAATTTTTGACTCTCTTGGGAGAGTTCTCTTATCATTTGTTCTAGTACTCTGGGAGATTCTTCCATCAGTACTAGGTCATCGGCGAATCTTAGGTGATTGAGTCTTTTACCGTGAATGCAGATGCCAAAGTTATCCCATGCCAAGTTCCTGAAGATGCTTTCTAGAACTCCTGAAAAGACCTTCGGTGAGGTGGGGTCTCCTTGTCTTACCCCTCGGTCTATTGGGAACTCTTTTCCAAGTGCTTCTAACTGGATTCTCGCTGTACTGTTTGAATATATATTTTTTAAAATGTTTATGTATAACAATGGTATACCTTGTTGGTGCAAGCTGTCCCATACTCTATCGTGAAATAAACTGTACTACTGTAAATAACCTACACTAACTACTACATAGAAAACAATTGGATCATCCACAGTCCCATGAAGGTCTTTAGGTAATCCATATGCTCAAGCCCACTGCTAGTTGGCACCGTTCCCAGCATACTGGCAGCACTGCCACGCTGAATGGCAATGTTTATACGTTGAGCCAATTATATTATTATTTAATTTGATTACAACAGCTTCTGGTGCCGGTCCACACTACGGAAAACGTCAACGGCAACGTCAATGCCGTGAATCTCGATAATTATAGCGTTTATTTTAACGCCATAGTGGAGTGGGACAAATGGGCACTCGGCAATGTGAATGCCGTTGTCAAATTATCGCGTTCATTGGTGACCACACTTACAAAAGACGACAATCATTACGATAATTAAATAAATTTAAAGGCATTTGCCATTAGTTTGATAATTTGCAATATTTAAACTTGCACTGTATATGTGTCAATGCGTAAGATGTTTAGAGCTAGATAGAGTTCTGTAACTACCGTTTGAAGCTGTTTTACCTATAGTTCAAAGTAAGTAAAAACAAACTTTAAATAAGTCGTAAGAATTCCACATTTACTTCTTGGCTGACTATACTATTTTTCCGTACATCCCATACTGTCAACGTCTTCCAGCATTAGTTACACAAAATTACCCCTACGTTGGGAAATTTACGGTCAGGCATTAGGGGGCGGCGCGGGGGGTCGGGGGTTGCATATGTTTCTCGTAGGCCTGAAATATTCATACGAGAGTAAGTGACACCATCGATTATTGTAATGAGAAATGGCGTTTACGCTGTGATCGCGATAGTGAGCGCACAAGTGCTTTGGTTCATCATTTCTTTTTGTTTAGGACAGTGGTAGAGTGATTAGGTTGGTAAGACTGTCAAGTTAGTTTCGTTGATGTAAATATGGGTCGGTCAGTTTGTGGTGTTTGTTTTTTTGAATAGCAGTTGTTTTTGTTGTTTGTTTCGCCGCACTATGGACTCCTCATGAGTGTTGTGTGCTAAACATTAAAAATTCAGCATTTAGAACTGTACCTATAGTTTGCTGTACTGTTACAATATTGCTAATAGGTTAGATAAATATTTTCCAAATCTGATAGCAGTGTACTAGATTGCGATAAAAATGTATGTAAACCTATTCGTTATTAAGTCGTCCAGGTAAATATTAATCAAAAGCTAAGTCAATAACTAAGCAAAAGCTTAAACAATCAAGCTAGGTAGGTTTTGTTATTCTGCCATATAATTAAATTATAAAATGTTGAAATCTCTAATTTATTTATTTAGTGCTACGAGTATTTATTTCCGTGTATATCTTACCGAGTCTATTGTTCAATTAATTTCCTAAAATAATACTGTCTCTATAGACAAATCCGCTCACTTAAAGCTTGTCCCATAACAGGATGTCCCATTATCGGTTATGTTTATGGTTGTTATTGTCTTGTTTGTTTCGCCGCATTATGGACTCCTCATGAGTGTTGTGTGCTAAACATTGACTTATAACAAATGTTGCCGTAAGTCCGGTACGAGTATTGCCAGATCGGAAGACTTCTTTAAGTAGGTATACTTTGGTGATGATTGATGGAAAATTTTGAATTGTTGCTGATCTTTTCTCGTTTAAATTGCTAGCTTTTACCCGTGGCTTTGTTCTTGTGATATTTTAACATTTTTGTTATGCCATAAGAACCTCTTGTCTTATCGAGATACAGGAAGCCTATGAATCATGAAGGCGCCATAATAAAGGTGACGTCCACATGTGGTATATTATTTAGAGAAAAATTGAACCAAGATGATATATACATCATTTGAAAGCTTGTTTTATGGGCTTTTCAAAAATATTTGATTTAGATTTTTTCACCCCTCCAATTTTTTTAAATGCGAAAAATAAATTATATGAAAAATAACATTATATCTATGTATTTTTTCTAGTTTAGCAATAATAAAGTGCTTCTATCGTTATTTTACTTGCATTCGTAGCTGATTACTTACACATTCATCTTTTGATTTGCTAAAATTAAAATTATAACCTACCAGTGAGACCAGTTAATGGGTACAATGTGACAAAAGTGTGTCTAATTGGTAAAAATGCTTTTATTTAACAATTTGGAGGTTACTTAATCAGGTTGATAGAAATAAACTACCCATTGAGCTAAATATATTTATTTATCCTAATAAATTCAAAATCAATCATAAAAAATCGGAGGGCTCTTTTTTGCTTTTAACTGTTGTAATAGACTCAGAAAAATATAAACTTTCTCGAAATGTAACGAGTATTCTGGTTAGAATTTTTGATTACTATTATACCAGCCTCCATACATTTTGTGGACATGTCCTTTAATAGCAACGTAAAAATTTTCTCTGTGTCGAATGCCTAATGTGAAAAAGAAATACATATATGTATTAGCTATTATAATTACGATGGTGCCTTCATAATTGGGCCTCGTGTGACTCTCCGGTCTTTGAATCGTAGAATTTGAAATCGTAGGTTACTAGTCTAGTACAAAGCTGTGGGTAATTAATAACTATGTGTAAAAGTATAGATAGTTTGAAAAAACGCAAGCAATAAAATTCAAAATTTATTAAGTTACGGGTTTTTTGTTATGAAAAATTTATAATATAATAGGCAAGCAGTTTACTAAATCGCAGCTACAATGTAGCTTAATTGAGCTAATCTACAATTCATTGCTAACTGAGTGTTCACGCGAATAAATTATACTAAATTTTGAGCCATAAATTGAGCACGGCAACAAATCGGCAAACTAGAATAGACTATAGCACTCACAAAGTAGCTTGAATAGGTTATATCAATCGATCCGCATTGGACAGTAGATATACCTTCGCCTTCGTGGATAGGCCTTTGTCTAGTAGTGGACTGTGAAAAGGACCAGTACAGGCAATGAAAAATGTAATTCTCATAGCGTAGTTTATCTAGGTATTTGTCAGCGATCCGGGAAGTTAAGTAACGTTCTGCACGGTCACTTTTTGGATGGGTGGTTCTGAGCACTGCCGTGGCTTGGACGGCACGTCAAATTGTATTGTATTGGTTCCGGTTGTTTTAACGGGTGGTATAGCGAGATGATATCAGGGTTGGCCACCTGAATTTATTTACTTTCTAATAAAAACAAGGTTTAGTTATGGTCCGCCGTCAAATTACGATTATTTCGGGGAAAGAAACACAAAGTAGGCACCAATCAATACGTTGTCTCTATAAAGTTTTTACAGTTCTTCTAGTTCATGCTCCATAACATTGATCAACACTAAAACAGTTGTTTCTTATATCGTCCCATCGAAAATAAAATCACGACATAAATCGGACAGTAAAAAAAATTGGCGCAACACCAATATTCCGATGCTAAATTAACGACTATGTACTTTTTTTATTTTTCTACTGGCAATAAAACAGTTTGTACACAAATGATTATTCAGCTCATAGCGAGTTTGACTACGTCGTCCTCATTCGTTAGAAATTGAAATTGAAATTGAAAGTGGCTCGGATCATACGTTGTATTAAATTGTTGGCCCCGAATTTTTAACCGTTTAGCCATGTCGGAAGCCTTCAAGTGGCTTTGAAACTCTGACACCAGGGTAAGCCTCCCAACTTAAGCGGAAACAAAGAGATCAAAATTCATCATCATTCGCAGTCTTCTTTATCCCACTGCTGGGTATAGGTCTCTCTCTTACAGTGCCATCTACATCTGTCTTTTGCTAATCAAAAAATAAAATTTATCGAGGAACAATATGTTTTATAACATTTATAAGCTACGAGTACACTGGCCATTACATCAAAATGATTGACATCCAATCGATGTAACGAGTTTGCGACTTCGTCGTTAGAAATGGCGATTTTTCATTGGTTTAGCGAGTGCTTTAGCGTCAAAAATGGTTTAGCAACTTGTCTGATTACCTTCAAACTAAATAATCTGTGGATTTATCGCTATGTATATAAAAATTTTGACCTATGACTTCAAGCAATGTTTCTCTAAAAATTGAAGTCTAAACGTAAATACACTAAATTGGCAACATTAGCAACATTCAATTGGATTCATATGGCGTAATGGTCAGTGGGGCCTATTAAGCTTATGTCATCATACTTCAATTTCAGATGCAGCCCTTCTTAAACGTAGCATAAAAATCTCACACCTCCATAATCTTAAGTTGACGCCGAAAGCAGAAACAATATGCGAGAGCAGAGCAGGAAAGGCAAATGCGTAACGACCTCCGGGCCGCTCGTTCAAACGGAAACGCATAAAACCTTGCGTAATATTGTGCGGGCCGCGGCCGCGTCCGGTTGGCTACCTCGTAAATAATGCCAGAATAACGGAGCTATTTATTTTTTATGATTGAAGATTGCGGGAGCTATGATATGTTAATGCGGGTGATGCTCACTACTAAATTATTATGCTTTCATTGTAATTTCAGCTTTATGTACCCCGGAAGTTATGAATATTTGAATGATTTATATACGCTGACAGTTTATTTAAACGAATCAAACGTTAGCAATGGAAAAACACATCGCGTAACTCACCAAATAAACCTTGGTCTTATCATTGTTCAGTGCCGTAAATCTGATGTTATATACAAAAACGGCCTGGAATGTAATTTGATTTTTCATCCTTTTTTTTTTGTTATTTATTTGACATATCAAGTTTATACTATTATTCGTCGTTTCAGCCATTGGATGTCCACTTTTGGACATAAGCCTCCCCTATAGATCCCCAATAGAACCGGTTAGAAGCGGCTCGCATCCAGCGCGAACCTGCGGTCTTGATGATGATCATCTGATCATCCATCCACCTTGTCGGTGGACGTCCTACGCTGCGCTTGCCGGTACGTGGTCTCAATTCGAGAACTTTTCGACATCATCAGTTCTCTGTGCCCTGCTCACTGCCATTTCAACTTGCCATTCCGCTAGGCTATGTCGGTAACTTTGTATCAAAATTTTATGCCAAATGTGGTCACCTATTATAACCGTCACCACCGAGCGAACATTAAAAGCATTATTTTCATAATCTTTGTAAACATACTACAAATATTCTATCGTTTAGCCTTCTGTACGCGACTGTACGCGTCGATTCCGACACCTACCTAGCACTGAGTCGACTTGAGAACTAGAGTACTCTACATAGAGCAGTTTGTTCATCGATTAGCTCTACCGCCTCTACCGACAGAATAGAGCAAACTTCTAAAACTTTCGAGAGCGGAGCTCTCTACTCAATCATTTATTATGAAATTAACATGTAGTTCTCAGTTAGCGCATAATTAACCAGGCCATTTTGTTCATTCGTGTTTTGAGGCACCATTAGTCTGTTCTGTACTGTGGTTTTACTTGAGATCTTTACGGCTAATCGGTCATTAGTCTTCTGTGTTATGTGCTCTGCCCATTGCCCATTTAACTTGCCAATCCGTTAATATACAACAAAATACAATAAAACAATAATACACCTACTTAACGAGTATTTTACTGTACTGTACTGTGTACCAGTCTTTTTTATAGGCCACTAAAAGACGTAGGCATATCCATGAAGGATGATTGGGCCATTTTCACCATGCTGGCGCAGTGCGAGTTGGTGGATTAAACGAGTACTTTGTGACAAAAACTGCTTTTAGGCGCCATTTTTCCAATATGGCGGCGCGAGCGGCAAATATACGAGGTGACAAAGTTGAAATTCGATAAGAGCACGTCAAATTTGACAATTATCAAAACACCCGAAAAACTTTCCCAGTAAAAATACCCAATGACTGTACCTACTAATTCCAAACTTTTGAATAAAAATTCATACTAATTCTAACAATTATCAAGTATCTAAAACCTAATATTATTAAAATCTTGGCTTATTATTTCACAGATTCATTGAGTCTCTTCAAACTCGAGCATTCTTCGTTTTTCCTGTTTTCCTTCCACTTAACTTAGGTTAAGTGTACTTTTGACTTTCAATGTAAAGATGTAACTTTTATCCACTCCAATTGTTCCGAAATAAACTTTCCGTCGCCCTTTATTTATGTCTGCTGTTAGAGGTGCGTAACATCGAATGATAAGGACGATTTATTCGAATATCATTTCACTGAATATGGGTACTTGTAGGTTTGCGTCTGACTAAATCCTGCCTGGGGTGCATTTTTTGACCTTCAAACGCCTCGGACGTAGAGCCTATTTCACGAACAAAAAGTCTCGTAGATGCAGCCGCACAATCGCATGGCCTATCTATCAAAGTCCGATCTTCTAAGGTTATAACTAGTTCTACTAATTTTCCGTGGGACTTCATTGATGTAAAGGACTTTTATACTAATCTTTACAAATGACTTATCTTTTTTTTTCGCGAAATTTATTTAAAATTATTTATTTCACACAAAACTTTGGTACTGAACATGGCAATTTAAAAAAAAACCGTACACTGCAAGGGAGAAATTCGTAAAATGGAACGTTAAAAAGAAACTATGAAAACAAATATGGCGAATGGTTTTCAAACTGTCATTGTCAAAGTTCCGTATACGTTCTTAGGGCGTTCGAAGTTCAAAAAACTCACCTCTGTTTTTAATGGTCGTTTTCCAATTTGGCGATTTTTTCCTAATTACCGTACCCTTTGATTATGTATCTGTCTAGATACCGAATTAGCTGAGCAAAACGGACCAAAAATATGGTCAATATATTGTGCCTATCCATACAAATTTTGACAGGTTTGAAATATTAAGTACGCGCTCATTGTCAAAGATCTGGGCCGTTTTCTTTGTGATAGACAGATGTATAATCAACACGTCCGAACCCTTATTTGTTTTTCGTTGATTTGACTCAAACTGAAAATTTTAATTTGATAGTATTACTGACTAGCTGACCCGTGAAATTTCGTTTCACGCAATATCTTTATAAATTATAATAGCCTATGTGTTATTTTCATGTCTAAACATTACTATTGCAAAGTTTCATCTCAATCCGTTTAGTATTTTTTGCGTGAAAAAGGAATAAACATACAAAATTTCTCGTTTATAATATTATTAGGATTATGCAAGACCGACTCGTAAAAACTTGTTTATCGCAAAATGGATGCAAATTAAGGTCAAAGAAAAATAAATAAAGCAAAGAGCGCCAAATTGGGGAATGTCATTTTTAACAATTATTTGTCTATTTCCTGTAGATGTTGATTTTATACACTATAAGAATAAAACGCTTTTATTGATGATAATAACTAACTAACTAGTGTAAAGGGATGTTCCTGCTTCCCCTAATTTAGTTATAAGGTCGATCGTGGGCGTATTATAAACTGATATATAACTGACTACACTTTTAATCCAATCGTTATTAATATTAAAAGATACGGTCGCGCGCCATTGCGCATTCCCTCTTCAAACTGTAGCGTCGCTAGTGTTGTGCAGCGCGTCCGTCGCGCGTTAGGGTTGTACCGCTATCACTCGGTTCGGCGAATCGAGTCTGCGGCTAACACTAGGTATATAATTTGAGATTATTTCCTAGTATTTTAATTATTTCCATTTTTTATTTTCATTACGATATCTAGTAACAATTAAAATAGTATACAAGATCAACCTAAAAACTTCCAAACTCTTGTCTGTCACAATCGGATCAATTCCGAATCGAATCAAATTTCGGCATCCCTATCTCGCCGTTGGTACAAAGTTTAATATTAAACGTCCGTCAAGAAGCGGGCAAGATCACAATTCCTGGTTATTTTGTGATTCCGAGTTACTTCTCTTCTGAACTAACTTCAGAACAATGTTGCTGGTTCATCTGTAAAGGTGATGAAATGAAATGAAATGAAATGAAATCATTTATTATCACAATAGTACATTGAAAACAATTAAATAAAATAATATGCTCATCAATGTTCCTATTAATGGACTCGTCCAACAAAAGATCACAACATAAATACATGATTAAAAAAACAAATTCAATATCATAGTAAGTAATTCAATAAAATAAAAAATGACTAAAAAGTATGTTTCTAAAACAATTTCCAGTCTCAGTCAGAATGCGACAATACTCTGAAAAATGTAGGTATGAAAGATATTATGATCTACCCACAAGTATTCTACCGCACATAGAATCGTCGATAATATGATTTGTTGTGGGGTCATACCTAAGCAATAATGTTAATTTTAAAGCTATGACTAAAGTTAAAAATTATAAATCCGCTGTATACGATGCTTCATTATCACTAGAAATAAGTATTACCATCATTATTGGGTGTAGAAATCATTGACCGCAGCGAAGATCTCTACTTCAACTCGACGGTTTTGCTTTCGTATGTTCAGATGTTGATTTTTGTCTTCAGGTCTCATTTTTCAACAAACCTCAACAAAACTTGGCAAACAGGTTTTAATTATTTTTTTTGTATTCAAGATTATTGATTGGGGTGCAGTATTTCCCTATATAAATAATATTTTTTCGCAAAAAAGACACAACTTGACTTCAATTACGTACAAGATACGAACAGTTCGCTCGAATCGACACAAAATTTTTACATTAAAGATTAATTAAAAACAAAAAATAGAAAATTAAATAACCTCGAGCATATACTCCTTCGAGCTAATTGAAATCTGGCGAGATTTTGGCGTGAATGTCGTTGAACATACAAAAAAACACATACAGACGAACACAGATAGAAGTCGGATAATAAAGGGGAAATTTGCTGTCACTCTGTATCAGCTGATTTCGATAATTTTTGGCAATATTGCCTAGTATTTAAATCATAACAAGATTTGCAAATATAAACCAAATTGGGCAAGAGTGAGTCGAGATATGGGCGTACGAAGATTCAGTTAAAGAGTTCTGCTGTATGGAGGGTTACTAGTAAATAAATATAAAACAAAATGACCGTGAGAACCTACACTAAAAGTATACCAATATTACGATGGTTCGGAATTTGCCCGGCTATGGATCGAATCCGGAACTCACGGAACAAAAGGCAGATATACTCAACTACGTCAGGAGTCAATTCAATTTGAATTTTTCAAGTTCAAATTGAATTGGCGGTGTAGTATTACAGACGGGGGAGCCGTTTGCAGCACCACAAGTTAAGAGAGGATTAGAGATAGAAACCTGTAATGCGGCAAGAGGGGGAGCCGGTTGCTGCACCACAGGTTAAGAGTATCAGAGTAAGAACCGGTAATGTTGCAAGCGGGGGAGCCGGTTGCAACACCACAAGTTACGAGATTTCAGAGAACCTACCCCAAGAGTCCTGCCTAGTGGTTAGGATTCCTAACGGTTCGAAGAAAGGAGATTAATATATAAAACTAACCATACTGTTTACACATTTAATCATTTCACCATATAAATAACACTGCACTTATAGTCTATATGTTTTTCTTGAAGCGAATAGAGAGAGAATTTTGAAAAGAGTCCGTGGAATGTTAGCCTAACAGGGGAGGGGTAGCACGCAAAGAAAACACACGAGAGGCCGGCCGAGGTTGGAGCGTAGACAAGCTGGACCCGCCGATAGACGTAGCGCCAGCAGGGCGCTGGAGATAGAAGCGCCTGTAGCGCCAGCTGTGCGTTAGCGTGTATACACCCGTGGTGTTGTGGCGCTTGAGGTGGAGACGCTTGTGCGCTAGCTGGGCACTAGCGTGAAGACGCCCGTGGGGTTGTTCTGGCGCCTGAAGTGGAGGCGCCTGTAGCGCTAGCTCGGTACACCAAGATAAGTGGCAAGGTCGATGGCCCCAAAAGATGAGGTCCTCCTGTAACAAGGTCAAAGAGACCGAAGCCTCGCGAAGAAAAATTACCAGACGCTCATGCTGTCTTCTCTACAGGACCCGTCACCACGTTCAAAGATCACACGTTAACATGAACTAACACCACATATACTTTCATAAAAATACCACAAGACATGCACCATCTTTCGTGTCTCCTTGATGACTTCCCTCCCAAGACTGACCGAATTTTAAAACAAGGATCGCTGATCCTGTCAAAAGCAATTTGAAAAATTTCATAATTAGAATTGTTAGTTGGCAGTGTTATCGTTAAAAGAGTTTGAATGTAGAGAAGCTAACAAAAAGGTTAGTTTCTCTACATTTCCCCCAAAACCCCAGAAAAATTTTCACTCATTGAAAATTTTGCAGGTTGAGAACAAGACCTTGACCATCCAGACAGATTCACAAACATCTTCCATACTACCTTGCACGCACACTCAATCATAAGTTGGGGTTATGGTTCACAATCCATGATGACCATACTCCACAAGGAATTATCATTCGATTATAACGAAGGCTTATTTTTTTAGAATTAGGTGTCGTAACCCGCACCTTTTCGAAAACCCGATAAAAGTCAAGATAAATAATATTTACAAGTTACACATATGGCCTAAGTAAGCCTTAATACTTTTCAGAGATATGAAGAGAAAAATTAATTTTCTATTCAAATGTTAAAGTTAATATTTAAATTGCAACGTGTGCAATTTGAAATATCAAAAGATAAAAGCACAATATAGGCTTTATTGGTATCTTAACCATTGTGCAAGCCTTTTATTATTAATAAAGATAAATCAAGGGTATTACAAAAAATAAGCCAAAGGGTTTAGATTCTTTGTGAAGCATTAACAGGTAGTACTTTTGTACGTAAAAAGAATTACACGAAGACATAATCATAACATTATTAGTACTCAGTATACACCAAACAAAACGAAAACTATTACAACATTCTTAAGAAAACAAAAACATAGATCACCACTAGTTAAAAAATAAAAAAAAAATAAAAATCATTATAATATATTATACAAGTTAGCATTTAATATCTTTAACATGCCATCTACCTCTCGAACCGTTAGGGTCCTCCAAGACAAAGACCAAAGAGGACAATTTTTCAACAATTTTACATTTTATGTACTTCGGCGCAAGTTTTGCGCTGAAATATGCACCAGCATTACTTTGTACGTAATTTTTTCGCCAAACTATGTCCCCGACATTAAATTCTCTGAAATCCCGTCTTAGATTGTAATTTGTAGCGTTTCTAGAGTGAGCTGTGTGAATAGCAACTTGTACTTTATCGAAGATTGTGGAAAGTAACCCTAAATTATGGGCATAAATGTCTCGAGGAACGAAGATGACGCTGTCAAGATTAGAACAGGAACTATAGTATGACCCGCAAGGAATTGTTTCACGGCCAAATACAAGATACGATGGAGTAAAACCGGTCGTGACATTTACTGCACTATTTAAAGCCATTTGAATCTTTTTCAAATGATTGTCCCATGATCTATGATCATCACCGACTAACTGAGCTAAAGCCGTTATAATAGTTCTGTTATAACGTTCTGTTGGGTTGACTTGAGGACAATATCTAGGTGAATAAAAGACGAAAGGTATGTTATAACGGTTAAGAAAATTACGAAACTCATGAGATTGTAGCTGAGAACCGTTATCCATAATTATAGTCTGTGGTATGCCATGTACCAAAAATACATGATTTTCTAATTCACGAATGATATTAGGGGCAGTAGCTCGCTTAATCGGGAATATGAGACAATATTAGAAAAAGAACACGTGACCACTAAGATATGTTGGTTACGTTGTCTTGACATTGGGAATGGACCCATTAGGTCTAAAGAAATATTCTGCCATGGCCTTGAGCAGATTTTAGGTTTGCCCATAGAACCATAAGGTGAATGATTCGAATATTTATAAGAGAGACAAGTTTCACAAGTCGAGCACATATTGGCCACATCCTTAAACATACCGGACCAATAAAATCTCAAGCAAAGTTTTTTATAAGTTTTAAATATCCCAATATGTGGGCTGTTATCGGATAGCCCATGACAAGACTTAATTATTTCATTCCTCTCTGCTGGAGGAGGAACTTCTTTCCACGCAAAATCTTCGTTAAAGTAATTAGGTGTGTCAAAGTGACGGTATAATTTGCCATCGACGATTTTGTAATTTGGATAAGCATCGGGGTTATCATGACAATTGGCAAACAATTGATTAAAATAATTTTGTCGAGAATCAACATTTGCAGCTACTGGTTCGGTAAAATCAATGACTGCAACGTTAGGTGTTTTACAACGTGAAAGAAGATCAGGAACAACATTCTCTTTACCCTTTTTATGTTTCAGAATGAAGTTAAAACAAGATAAGCGAATAGTCCAACGCGCTAGTCTCCCAGAAGGATTGGACAAATTTTGAAACCACTTCAAAGCTGCGTGATCAGTATAAATAGTAAAAGGTTTACCGTTATCAAGATAACAACGCCAATGTTCAAGAGCGCTAATAACTGCTAGTGTTTCACGTTCAGTTGTTGAATAGTTTTGCTCATGCTTATTTAAAGTTCTGCTCATATACGCTATAACCACTTCTTTGTCGTCTTTTATTTGACTTAACATAGCTCCGATACCAAAATTGGACGCATCACAGTGAACAGAGAAAGGTAGATCAAAATCAGGACATGCTAAAATAGGCGTAGAAATCAAATGCTCTTTTAGCTTATTGAAAGCAGCATCAGCATCATCGTTCCAGATAAACTTTTTAGAAACATTCTTGCCCGATGACGTTAGTTTACAAAGAGGCGAAGCAATAGAACTAAAATTGGGTATGAAACGTCGGAACCAACTACACGTACCCAAGAATTGTCGTACTTCTTTCTTAGAAGTAGGAACAGGGTAAGCGATGATAGCTTCTATCTTTTCGGGATCAGCACGAAGACCTAGCTCATCCACGACATAACCCAGATATTTAAGCTCTTTACGAAAAAATTTGCTCTTTTCAAAGTTGATGGTTAATCCAGCATAAGAAAGCTTTTGGTGAACTTTAAGTAGAAGAGATATATGCTCATCAAAAGAATCGCTTATTATTATTATGTCGTCCAAATAGCAAAATACCTTATTGTCAAACTCTGGAGTAAATAAGGTATCCATCAACCTTTGTTGAGTAGCTGGAGCGTTAGTTAAACCAAAAGGCATAACTGTAAATCTATACATTCCACGACCAGGGACGTAGAAACCAGTCTTATCTCTATCGTCAGGATGCAGCGGAATTTCCCAAAAAGCTTTAGCAATATCAATACTTGATAGATATTTAGCATTTTTGAGGTTATCTAGTATTTCCGAAATAAAGGGAAGACTATAAGCATCCTTGCGAGTGACTGCATTCAATTTCCTGCTATCAACACAAAAACGCCATTCTCCATTCTTTTTTGGAGTAATAAGAACTGGAGATAGCCAAGGGCTTTCGCATAATTCAATAACTTTTAAGTCAAGCATTTTATCGACTTCAACAATAAGAGCTTTTTGTTTTTCTGGAGAAAGTCGATAACACCTTTGTTTGATAGGTAAAGCATCACCTGTATCAATCCGGTGTGATATCAGATTAGTACGACCCAAATGACCTTTTTCTTCAAAAGAAATCGATTTAAAACGTTCAATCATAGCCTTAGCTATTTCACTTTGATTATTCGAAAGATGGTTAAACGAAGTAACCTTCTTTTCAATAGAACAAGACACAAGCTCCTTATGTTCAGAGTTAACTTCAAGAGAAAGTATTTTAGGCGTTAAGTCAAACTTTTCCCAAAAATCCCAACCAAGAATTAAGGAAGGGTAAATATCAGGGAAGACGTAAGCTTTAATAAATTTTATCCGATTATTAAATTTGATCGGGAGATGAAAGTAACCCAATGACGTTGATTTTTGTTTATTAGCAACCATGACTTGAAATGATGATTTGTATAACTTGAAACCTAACTTTAAGATATCCTTATGAGAATTGTTACCTAAAATAGTAATACAACTCCCACTATCTAATAAACCCGAAAAAGATTGTTCATTAATAGATACATTAATAAATGGTCTATTAAAATCTTTTTCTTTGTCATAAGACACAGCAGTTGTCTTATAACAAAACATAAAATTTCGAACCGTATTCAACCATTGCTGCCAATCATTAGAATCACTGTAAGATTTAGAAACATCATTCAAGTCATTATTTAGTTTTTTTGATTTAAAGTAACGGAGCACTTAGGACAGTCTGTTACTTTTACACCTTGTAGACCACATTTGAAACAAACCAAAGTCCTTGGTTTAGTACAAGTTTTTAAGGAATGGCCTGTGACTCTACAACGTTGGCAGAAATTATAGAAATGAGGCGTAGGAATCGTCTGCGGTTGCGAGTTTAAGGGGTGAGATTCCTTAACGACTTCACTTGATTTCAAAACATTTTTAGAAAATCCAGAAGTTGAGGGACGATAGTTAAAATCCTTTGCCCAGGAGGCATCATTATGGAGAGGTTCATGAAAACTAGAATTCTTATCCATACAATTCTCATACAATTGACAAACATTAATCAGCTCGTTAAGAGTTTTTACTTCCTTCAAAGCTACAAAAATCGAATAACAAGGTCGAATGTTACGCAGAATAATCTGTAACTTTTCTGCATCTGGTAACTGTGTTTGTAGGCGGGAAAACATACCCGATATTATCGAAACAAAGACGGCTATTGTCTCGTCTTTTCCTTGAGTTCGCTTACGAATCGCTTCCAAGAGTTTATAATCGAAGTCAAATTCACCAAAGTCTCTAATCAACAAACTTTTGATTTCTTCCCAAGCTAATGAGTCATTTTGAGAGATTTGAAACCTAAGCCAATGTAAAGCATCACCTTTAAAGATTTCAAAGGCATGTTTGACAATACCTTCATCAGAAATGCTTTTAGATCGACGGAACTCTTCCATCTTTTGCAAGAAAGAGCGAGGGCATGATTTTCCATCATATGTCAAACTTTTAAAATCAACCATAGAATGAGAAACTTGAGTATTCTTTGTTAGAGCATTGACTAAGGTAAGCAACACTTCTTGTGGTAGAAGTATAGATTGTGTAGAATTCGAAGTGCTTTCCTGTATTGTAGGTCTATGCGGAACAGATTCAGCCTTTGAGAATAGTGTCTCAGGTTGAAGATCTCTATGTTCAGTTCGGGGCGAAACCGAAACTGATCCAGAGGGAGAATCGTCATGGTCTTGAGTATTATCAATACTCGGTAGATGCTCGAAGTTGCTATGAACTGCATCGAATCTTTTCTTAATTGAAAAAAAATCGCTCCTTAAAACTTTGTAGTTTTGCTTTAAGGATTCTTCCGAAATCGTTGAAACGTCAATACGATCAAGACGAAAATGAGTATGATTCAAAAATGATTCAACCTTCTTAGTTAGCAACCTATCCGGAGAAGACTCTAACATTGAAACTTTATCCTTGATATACTTCAAAGTCTTTGACACTTGATCTAAGTCAACTGACACTGAGAAAACCGACTTGGAAATGACTTCAGCTGGTTTAAGTATAGATAGTCTTTCCAATTGCTCCTTGAGAGAGGAAACGCTGCCTGAAGGTGTTTCATGACGAATTGAGATCTCATATTCAAGTTCAAGTTTGTTTAAATGAGAATAAACGATGTTTTTAGCCATTTTTTTAAAAATCTAATAGGTATTAGATTAAAAATAATAAGATACGACGTATTACCAAAGATAAGCAAGAAATATAGTTATAAAATAGTATTAGATCAATTAACTAATATTCAATTGAACTTACACATCTGAAATATTAATAAATTAGGGTTAGTGAGAACATGAGCATAAAATTCACATGAGCAAATCTCGTTCAACAAAAATAAGGTTAAAAATCACCTAGTACTTTGAAACGTATTGTGAATGTAGGAATACTTCAGCTGTAAGCCAAGACAACTTACAACCTGCATGTAACGTACACTGAGAGGATATTCTCCTCCAGCTCGTCGTATAGTCTTCCAAACCCCAACTTGTAGGTGACCGATAGGTTTAACACCTCCAAGTGAAGAATGGATGTCGATTACAGTGGTAATCGGGTAGTAGTGCTTGTATGAGAGGGTGCGGTATTGTGTTGTTTAAATGTACTGTAGAGTCAAGGGAATAGTAATGACTGAAGATGTATGAGAGCAGAGAGAAACTCGCGGAATAATATAATATACACGTAATACCTGGTAGTAATAGAATATAATTTATATATGAGGCCAAGTGTTGATATGTACTACTATGTACTACGAAAGTATAATGAGTGTTCAGCTGTAAGTTAGGTAACTTACAAACTGTATGTGACGTACACTGAGAGGATACTCTCCTCCAGCTCGCCGTTTAGTCTCCCAAACCCCAACTTGAAGGTGACCGTTAGGTTTTAACACCGCCAAGCGAAGAATGGGTGTAGGTTACAGAGGTAACCAGGTAGTAAGTGACTGTATGTAGGGGTGCGGTATTTATGTAGGCTGTGTACTGTAAAGTCAAGTATAGAGTAATGTATGGAGAATTGGAGTATGATAACCAAAAGAGAATCCAAAAATACCTAAGGTGTAAGCAATGGGTGGATACTTGTGGAAGTATCGGTTTAGAATTTAGAAAACAAAGAAAACAAGTAATAAAAGAGAGCAATAAGAAAATATAAGGAGTCAGGGGTGGATAAGTTAAAAGGTTGGGCGCCAAACTGTAATGTTACAAACGGGGGAGCCGTTTGCAGCACCACAAGTTAAGAGAGAATTAGAGAGAAAAACCTGTAATGCGGCAAGAGGGGGAGCCGGTTGCTGCACCACAGGTTAAGAGTATCAGAGTAAGAACCGGTAATGTTGCAAGCGGGGGAGCCGGTTGCAACACCACAAGTTACGAGATTTCAGAGAACCTACCCCAAGAGTCCTGCCTAGTGGTTAGGATTCCTAACGGTTCGAAGAAAGGAGATTAATATATAAAACTAACCATACTGTTTACACATTTAATCATTTCACCATATAAATAACACTGCACTTATAGTCTATATGTTTTTCTTGAAGCGAATAGAGAGAGAATTTTGAAAAGAGTCCGTGGAATGTTAGCCTAACAGGGGAGGGGTAGCACGCAAAGAAAACACACGAGAGGCCGGCCGAGGTTGGAGCGTAGACAAGCTGGACCCGCCGATAGACGTAGCGCCAGCAGGGCGCTGGAGATAGAAGCGCCTGTAGCGCCAGCTGTGCGTTAGCGTGTATACACCCGTGGTGTTGTGGCGCTTGAGGTGGAGACGCTTGTGCGCTAGCTGGGCACTAGCGTGAAGACGCCCGTGGGGTTGTTCTGGCGCCTGAAGTGGAGGCGCCTGTAGCGCTAGCTCGGTACACCAAGATAAGTGGCAAGGTCGATGGCCCCAAAAGATGAGGTCCTCCTGTAACAAGGTCAAAGAGACCGAAGCCTCGCGAAGAAAAATTACCAGACGCTCATGCTGTCTTCTCTACAGGACCCGTCACCACGTTCAAAGATCACACGTTAACATGAACTAACACCACATATACTTTCATAAAAATACCACAAGACATGCACCATCTTTCGTGTCTCCTTGATGACTTCCCTCCCAAGACTGACCGAATTTTAAAACAAGGATCGCTGATCCTGTCAAAAGCAATTTGAAAAATTTCATAATTAGAATTGTTAGTTGGCAGTGTTATCGTTAAAAGAGTTTGAATGTAGAGAAGCTAACAAAAAGGTTAGTTTCTCTACAGCGGTACCAGCTGTTTCACATTCCAGTCTACCCGTGACCACGGTCGATGCAACTCGGCCGCAACGTCGGGATAAGGAGGTGTTTATTTATCTCGTAATTTTAGTGCGCGATTAGTCCCGTAGCATACAATAATTATGTCAGGAGAGTCGTCCAATATATTGAAATACAAATTCCAAGAATTATTTGTTTGTCCCACAAATAATGTTAAACAAATATTCTACAACTAATCACATCTATTTGGCAAATACTCTAAAAATGCGAACTATTTGAAAGAAGTCCTTTCTTAAAACGAGTTATTATTGAGTGTAAAACATTCCTTACTTGAAGTAAGTTGAGTTTATTTGCATTTTAAATGTGACCCTCCAGCCTTAGAAATATGCCGTTTGAAATCGTTCCAGTCAAATAGATCGCAGTTAGAATTAAAATTCGTCTAAACTCGTCATTCGGCAACTTTTTATGTTAAACGTAAGAAAATCTAATAAAAATGTAATATTCCAGTTTGATAATGTTTTGAATTTGGACTTAAAGGTCTATTTGGATTTAAAGTATCGAGTTCTGTTGCAACGGCGGGTTATTTTTTTATGCCTTCAAGGCAAAGTTTTAAAAAGGCAATGAAATAATACACTATCATTTTAACAATTTTATACTGTACCAGACTTTTAATAGTCCACTGCAGGACTTATCCACCACGCTGGCCAAGTGCGAGTTAGTGGATTCACATACGCCATCGGTTTTCTCCTACGGACGTACGTAGGTTGCCTCATGATGTTTTTCTTCACCGAAAAGCCAGTGATGTGGAATTACGTTCATAATTCTGAAGAACTCATTAATATGGGACCGGGATGAACCCACGACCTCACGATTGTGAGACGAGTATCACTACTACTAGACTACCATGGCTACTCAATTTATATGGCTATCATTTTAGTAGTTAAGTTTTATTACTTGAACAACTAAGAATGGGACCCTATAGAAAACTTATGCCTGCATAAACATCATGATCATCATAATTATAATCAACCAATAAGACCGGTTGGAAGCGGCTTGCATCCATGTTCATTCTGTCTTGATTATATCATCACTGCCAGTTGGAAATGCGTGGTTTCTATTCGAGAACTTTACTGCTCACCATCAGCCATCCATCCTTCAGCTATAGTACGTCCACTGCTTCACAGTTATCAGATATCCGTTCTTGGAATACATGCCTGCCCACTGCCATTACAACTTGCTATTCCGCTAACCCATGTCGGAAACTTTGATTCGTCAACAAATCTCCTCATTCCCGATTAGATCATAGCTGCATGAACATTATTTTGCAACTTCTAAAGCCCTGGAACCCGAATTTTCCTCACAGTTTCCCTTTTCCTCATCCCTCCTACTCCCCGCCCGATAGATTGATGTATCAGCCTTAAATAACGACTGATAGGCGGTTAACGTGTATTTATATGCTTATTAGGCATCTTCTCTTAGGTAAATTGGAGTTTGTACGCCTTAATAAGGATACACGGTTAGCTGGGGTCGGTATCGATGGGTGCCGGGACGCGTAGAGGACAGCTAGAGCGAATTTTGTTTGTGTCATCATCATTTTGGAAGTATAATATCTGCTGCTAGATATAAAATGGATAATGGGTAGGATGGGTATATGAGTATGATGGCTAGTCCTAATATAAGAATGTTTAAGCCATTTGAAGGACTTTGTCATGGCTAAATGCATGATACAACTGAAACCTACAACTTGAGGTAATACAATAGTTATGGCAGTGACTTAGGGATGATTTGTATCAGGACGGGGCGGGCGCGGGATGGCTCCGAACGGGGCCCATATGACGCCCGTCGGCCCGTGCGATGCACGTACGACGCACGTTCCATACATTTTGTGTAAAAGCCCCGTCTGATGCCGGGCCCCGTCCGAGCGTACGGGCCACTGCAAAAATATATGGAACGTGCGTTGTACTTGCCCCGTCCGGGCTCGTACCGCACCTGCCCCGTCATAATGTAAATCATCCCTAGCTCTTGTGCTTGTAGGGAGTGTAGAGCACTAAATGCCACCCGCGGTCGCACGTCCATAGACTCACGCTGCCGAACCTAGCTTAACTTTGGTGATCGCTAAGAAACACATAATCAAATGACGCTATGAACGCTTCATTCTTAGGCTAGTCTAAAGAATGATTTAGAATGTACCTATATACATATGACGGGGGGAGCTCCCGGGACCCGTCATCATGTGGGTCCAACATGTCAGGAACGCCGAAATTAACAATGCGCTTTGTAGTTTACACGTTTATTCTCTAGTTTTAACCGAATAAAGTTAATTTTACAGCAGGATTGCTACGATAATTTAAGATTATGGAAACGTGGAAAGTGCGACAGAGCAACCTTTTTAGAACCACGTGCCCGTTCCAGTCCCAGATCTAAACTGCCGGCATCCACCGAACGAATCGAACGAATCTCTTCCACCATAGATCAACCAGAAATGAGTGAACCAATTCCTCGAGACTGAAGTTGTTATTTCCATACCACAGGCTCTGTGTCGACCTCACCCAAATGACAGTTGCTACTCAACGTTTAAACGACAGTTGACATTTGACGTTTCCAACTATGCTATGTCTATTATTAATACTAGATGGCGCTGCTCCACTATCAGACACATATATATACCCATACTCACTTGTCTTCATTTAAAAAGAGAGGAGTCAACACCACCCGTGATTTAAGGAGTAACAAGCGACATAATCAGCTGGTGACTCCTACTCATAAGCTCGCGAGGTCAGAGGGGTCGGTCTATGTATCAGGCCTCGCGATTTATAACAGAATACCCGGTCAAGAGCGTGATGCACCTTCCGCCGCGTCATTTAAAACTAAACTAAGAAAATGGCTCCAAAATAAATTATTCTACGACGTCGAAGATTTTCTGAAATTACCAGAAATTGTATCAGATTAACTTTTTAATAGATGTAATAATATTTGTCGAATCCATAAAAGGATCCGCATCAGTTATGGTGATTCAATGTGGTAATGATTTTATACCATCTGACCCAACAATACTTCAGTGTGGCGTGGCGTGGGTTAAGCGGGCGAGGAGATAAATTGCGACGTCATGAACAATCAGTTTATTTCACAGAAGATTAAATTACAGAGAAAACTTTAAGCGAAGGACATGGCGTTCCGCAGCGTAACGCACGCTGCCACTTGTATCAAGAATCACAACCCGAATTTTCTAATCACAGTTCCTCATAACCTCTCCGAACCAGCTCTCTTTACAACTCTCAAGTGATATCTGTCAAGTCATCATCGCATTTTCCCGCTCATCAGCAGCGTTTGTTACAAGCGTTACACCAGGAATGTTGCCACTTCCATTCCTAGTCCTTCGAAATTATACTAAGTGGCACTATTTAAAAATAAACTTAAAGCTAATGTCCCGTTATATTATTATATTTTAAAATGAGATTGACTGCATTGTATCATTTTGCTGCAATTTTGTAATTTGTATGTTTTTTGTAATTAGTAGTTTGACTTGTAACTATGGTGGTAATAAAATATTTGTATTTCTATTTGAATTTTTGGGAAACAAAGCAAAAACAAATATGTATAAGTACCATTCGCTATCAAGAAGAAACAAAAAAGCGCAAAGCAAAATTCAACTGCGTAAGTGTGGTACCTATAAAAATATCATCAGCTAATAGAAAATAAAACATCAGCCTGCTTCGTCATTAGAAAAAATATTCCACAGCTTAATTAGATCTATAAATTTTGTAAGATACTCATAATACATAATACTTCTTAATTAGCTTCTAAAGCTGCAAAAATAATAATACAATAACAATCTCTTACAAACAAAGCCACAGATCTGCCAAGTAACAAAAAGCGATATTTCCAAATTGTGATTCACGGCACGTTCATCTCCATTCATATTATTTTCCTCTTTCTTCTATTCACAGCTAGATAATAGTTTGATGTAAACCAATCCAGCCGATTGCTTGCATAAATCTTCGTGAATGACTAAGATAGAAAAATGAGCCCGTAGCTCGTAGCGGTGCTACGAGTGATCGTAGCTTGAGTCTACGAATAACGTAGCTGTGAGATCTTTTTGTTAGTCAAGTACCGAGGTAAAGATAATATTTTTGTAGGCTATTTTATATAGGTATAATAGTCTAGCTAGATTACTAAAAAATGTAATAAATAGATTATATTATGAAACAATATTAGATACGTATTTTTTCTTTTGTAAATTTAACAAAATTTGATGAAGATATAGCCTGTTAAAGTTCCGCGTGACGTCACTAGTGTACTACATAAGTAACACATTAGTGGCGTCACGAGCCCTCACTCCCAAACTTTAAAACAACTTTATCCATAGACTTGTCATTTTTTCCTTACATTCCATATTGATGTAATTTATTGTTAGATTGACATCAGAAAAAAATGTCTTAATTTTTTTAATAATCTAACTAATGGACTAATTATAATAATAGGCCAAGTATGAGTTGGACTCGCGCTTGAAGGGTTCCGTACTGTATGGGATTAAAGTATTAAGTATTTCTTTTATTTAATTTTAATTTAAATATATATTATCGAAGTGTAAGAATTATATACAACTAAATATTTTGTAGACTTTTGAAGCATCTACCTTCTACCAATATTTATCAATCAAGCGAAAAACGGCTAAAAAACCGGATAAATGCGAGTCAGGTTCGCACATCGAGGGTTCCGTGCAAATCCAGAAAATTTCACAAAATTGGGAAGTAAGTTGTTAAAATCTCTTTACACTTATAACAATCGACAAAAAAGTTTTTTTTTTTTTTCACTTTTCTCGTCATACATCGAAAATTGCACATTGTTAAAATAAATTAAAACCTGGTTTAGCATGTGATAATGAAGTTCTTTTATATGATACCTTACATGATACGATATACTCACTTTGAATTTTGAACCCATATTTTGTGAATTTAGAGACCCTATTTTTTGTGATTATAAATAAAAATGTACAAGTATGTATATTGTGTTTAAAATATATGTGTACTCTGAGAAAATGCTTCTCGCCAAATTTCATAGTTCTATGTCAACGGGAAGTATCCTGTAAGTTTTTATTTTTGTGAGTGTCGAAATATGCGGTTTTTTACGACAAAAACGGCTCTAACTTTTTTAAACGATAACTGAGAAGTTTTTTTTTAAACAACTGCAAGAGACTTTTTTTTTAAATTGAAAAGAAAACTGCATGAGACTATAGATATACGTATACAGTTTAAATTTCAACTCGATTTTTTTATATGTTCCCGAGATAAAGAGTCTTGACATACACAGAAACAGACGGACAGACGGACAACAAAGTGATCCTATAAGGGTTCCGTTTTTTCCCTTTTGAAGTACAGAATCCTAAAAATCAAGTTGGTTGTATGGAAGCCCCCTTTAAACATCTATTTTCTATTCTGTTTTTGGTATTTGTTTATAACAACATAAATACATCAACTGTGAAGATTTCAGCTGTCTAGCTATAACGGTTCATGAGATACAGCCTGGTGACAGACAGACAGACAGACAGACGGACAACGGAGTCTAAGTGATAGGGTACCGTTTATACTCTTTGGGTACGGAACCCTAAAAATGTTTTTTATACTCAACAAACATGCCCTGCGCTGCTAAGTTATAAAGCTACAACAAATCTAGAAAATTTGTTGTAGATTAAGTTTGATAATTTTGGGCGATGGTCTTGTTCGTGAATTTGATGTTATGAGAAAGTGCGAATACATATTAATGTCTTGAAAAAGGTGCGTGGGTTGTTATGAAAGGTTAATGTTCTTAATCAAACGTCGTTGCTTTAGTTAGATATTTCCATAATGACCCAAATAAATAGGAAAACTGTTTGTCAGATTTGATTCAGGTAGGTAAAATCCTAGATTACTGACGTATATAATTCAATTTCCAAATATCTTTCCAATCGTCAAGTTTTTTTATGACAAAGTTATTATTATTTTTTAAGTTTCTGAGTCAATTCATTTGTACCTATTCATGTATTTGGTAAAACACGTTTTCAAAGCAATAAAAATAACGTGACAAACGAGTATGTAATTTAACTGTAAAAAGCACACAAACTCAATCAAAATCAAAATTTGCTTGATTATTTGGACATATGAAAATGAACTTAGAATCGTCTTTTTACAAAAGCTACATTTACTACGCTACGTAGCGCTCGTAGCGTAGTTTGACTAGGTGTTTGTGAGCGATCACCGAAATTAAGCAACGTTCCGCACGATCAGTATGGGTGACCGCGGGTGGCATTTTCCAACTGAGCGCTACCGTGGCTCGGATGACACGTTAAATTGTAGGTCCCGGTTGTTTTAACCGTTTAGCTATGTCAGAGGCCTTCAGGCGGCCTAAAAACTCTGACACCAGGACTAGCCACCCGGCCTATACGAACTTACTTACTTACTAGGTATAAAATTTACATAAATTGCAGAAGTTCTTCGTGCACCTCATCAAAATAATTTTAAATCTAAAGTGGCACGACTAGTACGTTCCATAACTCAGTCAGTAGAAACAAAACAAAGCCCAAGAACAATATAGGCCCAGTACAATAACCTTTGAGTACCAACTCAACGCGTTAAAAATGCTTGTTATTCCAAAACGCGCGCATCAAGGATGCACATCACGAATTTATTCACGAATAATGCACTGTGAGCAGCGGCGAGCTAGAACGTGTATTTTCAAAGAGTTTTTGTGCCTTTTAGATTCGCTTGTGCTTCGTTTTGTGCCTCTATTGGCCGTCCTAACCACTGTGCGCCGGTGGAAAACAAATAATTTGGCTTTTCGAATAAAAATAGGAGTTGGACTGGGAATGCGTTTTTAGTTTAGACGCTTTGATAAAAGAACATAGAAAAAGTTGCACGTACAGTGAATTAGTGATAAAAGAGACGTCCACAAGCGTTATATTATTCAGGGAAAAATCTAACCAAGATAATATTTTAAAAGTTTGTTTTATAGGCTTCTCAAAAATATTTAATTTATAATTATTTTTTTATCCCTCCATTATTTTTAAATGTAAAAAATAGAAATACAGCTTAAAAAAAATTTCTAATTTAACAATAATAATGTGTTTATATCGTTCTTTTACCTGCATTTTTATCTGAGTCTTCCTCCTACTCCTTACTCTTATTCTGCTAAAGTTACAAGAAACTAGTATGTCCGATTGGTAAAAATGCTTTATAATAATAATTTGAAGATTGCTTAATCACAGTTGCCAGAAATAATCTACCTATTCTGTCAAATATATTACTTAATAATAAAAAAAACAAAAATAATTTAAAAAAAATCGTCTCTTTATGTTTTTAACTGATGTAATTTACTCAAAAAAACATATACCTACTTTTTGGAGATGTGTGGACGAGTGCTATGATTAGATATTTTGATTGTTATTATACCAGCCTCTATACATTTTGTGGACATGTCCTTTATTCAATGTTGATATGAATGCTGTATGGTAATGAATAGCGTTGAGGTCCAGTGAATTTTTTTTTTTTATTTCAAATAGGTTTGCGTTTGACTACACAATGCCTCATTAAAGCAGATATGCGGTCTAGGGTGTAGCACGCTTACCTAGAAGATACCTATTTACTCGAGATTTGAAGACACCTACATTGTACTTTAGCGGAAAGACAGACTCAGGCAAAGCGTTCCACATTCTGGCAGTTCGTAAGAGGAATGTGGACTCAAAACGCTTGGTTCTAACGCGTGGGATGTCCAACAGAAAAGGGTGGCGCTTTGGTCGCGTCTGTCTAGCCGTACGATAGAAGAAAGGGGCAGGTGGGACCAGATTGTGCAACTCTTGGGCGTACTCACCGAAGTCTTCAATTCACAGATTACAAATAAACTTTATAATGTGGTTGTAACTTTAAGAAATCTTAGTCAGGATTGAGATTATATAGTATTTTGCATGTATAAGTAGGTACCTATTTCAAATTTTTGTGAATGACTTCTTTGATTAAAAATATTTGCTTTTATAAATATACATATTCGTACGCAAGTTATTTTATTAGAAATACACGTGCAATTTCTCGGAGATAAGAATAATCCAAAATATCACGAAAGATTTATCTTTAAAAGTATTGAATTCATTCGGCATTTTACTACAATACAGGTTTTCTTCAAGTAAACCCTTAATAACATCAGGGTAAAATAACAAAATGACAGAATAGAAAATGTATTAAAGCATTAACAAAGGCTGATAGAGGACGCCGTCCGACCGCTAAAAGGGTAACGTCCGATACCCACGTCCACGGTACACTCAGCGACATCGATGATATCGATAAATGTAGGAAAAATGTTTGCACATCTAAGGAAAGGTCTGATTGGAATCTGCTTGCTTGAAAAAAAAAGTCTTGGCCAGTTCTTGGCAATTACAACTAAGTGTTACTGTAGCTTGGATGTTATGTTGAACTGTAGGCTCTGATTGTTCTATTTCAGAGGCATTTAAGTAGCTTTTTTTTATTCGTAGTTTCCTTGGACCTTATCTGAGGTTTTGTTTATTTTGAATTTTTATTTCTTACCTAATTTGTAAATTTCCCATGTTCGTAACATATACCATATATTAATCTTGACAATTTCGACATATTTCTAAAAAAAAACGACTATACAAACATTAAAGTAGCTTTATATCGCAGTTCACTTATTTTGTACGAGTCGGCCGTCGTCGCCGCGCTGACAGAAATAAACAGTAAAACTACCTCACATGCATAAAACTAAATATTTTTTATACTGCTGATTTTTAGGTACTTTGGTATATTTATAGTGTTGCCGAAATTCCACGATGTTTTTATAGTTTGCTTTTTACTTTTTATTTTGGATAAGTCTGCACTTTGCGCTTTAAAACAAAAATGTACCTATGAAAAGTGTGTAATCTCAGTAAGCGAATTTTTGTAAATTCTTTAGAGATTATTAAATATTCTTAAACCAGAAGCTCTGATCCTTAAGGCCAGCCACTTGTCCTAAATGAACTTAGTTACTTGGAAAAAAAAGTAACTGGGACTATATGGGGTGAGATTATCCTGTAAATGATGAAGTACTGCAATGTCTTCTTCTCTAAATAGAGTTTGATTTGGATAAGCATCCCATATTTTACATAGTTATGTACAAGTTTCCGAATTAAGTATATTTCATTAATTTATGGTGTAGTTTAAATTGTTTTTAGATAAATTATTTTTATTATGATTTGATAGGCATGTATCATCAGAAATTTAGGTATCTTGAACACCCTGACGCTGACTGTCCTTATACATGCTTATACAACACGTAGAAGGACGCTTATATGATGACTTTACCTACTTCCGGTGTCGCTGGTGGATGCAGGAAACTTACTCGGACGCGTCAAAGTGGAAGTTAGCTGTTTTGCTTTTATTTTTAATACGACATTTTATACTGGTAGATAAAAACATTGTTTGCAGTGTTTTAGCCAGTTTCGATAAAGAGAAGGTTCTCAATTAATCTATGTGATTTCTTCTGATATGATTTTTTCTTTGTTTGAGAGCTGATTCGCGATTCTGTCTCTGTGTCGTAAATATATATTACTAACGTCTCGCCCCGGCTTTGCACAGTATTGTATTATACATATGTGTATTATACATATAAACCTTCCTCTTCATTATTCTATCTATTAAAAAACTGCATCAAAATCTGTTTTTTAACGATATAAGCATACATAGGGACAGACAGATAGGGAAACGACTTTGTTTTATACTATGTAGTGATAGTGATAACGATAACTTTTTAGATATATTTCTAAAAACTCAGGTACTGTTTTCAGTGAAGTGAATCCAACCAAAACTACGCCTCGCCGTGTACAGACAATTACACACACATCCACGTAGAACGAAACTACGCCTTAGCTTGTCAGTCGAACTATGGCGGCGATTTTTTTATTTGCTCTGAGCATATAACATACATTTATTTTTTGATTGTAGCTTTCACAATAAGAAGTTTCCATCTACGTACATCAACTATTTTACTACTCGTATCAAAAACACATAAAATTTTCGGCATAAGTCATGCAAACCAAACTGTCACTAACCAATCAAAATTCCGGAAATACCGCAAAAAAATAACCAAATAGGTTACAAGTTGACCTCTCGGAATAATAAAGCTCAGTAACCTAAAACCCAATAATAATGCCTATCTATAAAACTCTTTATTAACTATCGTATTTCCGTGAAACGTGTATAAAATACAGGAAGTAGCCGAGTTATAGGCTAGTCATTGTGTGGGTGCGATTGAGTGAGTGTGAGTAGGCTCAGGTCTATATTTAAGCTAGGTCAGATATCTCGGCAGCGAAATAAGATTGAGACATATTACATTTTTGAATCGATATTTAAAGAAAAACAGTGCCAAATTAAAATAAATTAAATAAGATCTGTACGCCGGGTGGCTGGCCCTGGTTTCAGAGACTTTTAAGCCGCCTGAAGGCCTCTGAGATGGTTTAACGGTTAAAACTACCGAGCCCTACAATTTAACGTGTCATCCAAGCCACGGTAGCGCTCAGTCACATTTGCCACTCGCGGTCAACCTTCCGAAGTCTGACCGTGCTGAACGTTGCTTTACTTCGATGATCGCTAACGAACATCTAGTCAAACTACGCTAAGAGCGCTTTTCAGCGTTTTGTATTATGACAAACCAAGTTTACTGACGTAGCCATTGGATTAGCAAGTTGAAATGGCAGTGATCAGGGCACACAGTTTGCAGAACGTGTGACTAATGTGGCCGTAAAGTTTTCGGAAGGACAGTATGTAACGGCAAGTGCAGCGTAGGATGTCCACCGATAACGTAGGCCGATGATCAAATCATTGGAAATCCGTGGAAGAAATCGTTTTTAGCGAAAAGACCGCCTTTTGTACCATTCCTCTGTCGTTATTTCTTTTTCTGTTATGTTTTACTACTTGCGGTGTCAATAAAGTGTTTTTGTATTGTATTGTATTGTATCAGGAGCCTATATCATCATTACATCTCTCGTACATTGAGATCTGCAGATAATATGACTGGATATTCCTTCAATCCCACAGAACCTCCTTCTACAGTTCGTCGTTTGCGGTGATGGCTGTGAACTTTTGGAACGAATTGCCACTAGATATTAAGCGTGCACGTTCACTGGAAGCATTCAAACGCCTTGTAAAAACTCATTATCTCTGTAAATAATTTGGTACTGTGACATTTATTTCTTTCTGTTATTACAAATGTGCTTTATATATTTTATGTATGTCTATCTATGTATAGTCCATTTATGTAGTAGTATTATTATGTGTTAGGTATTGTGTGTAATATTAGTATTTAGGTCTATAGTGTAATTTTTAGTATTTATTCTACTCCCCGTCAAATATTTTAGCACATTCTAGCTTTGAAGAGATCACTTCCAGCGATAAGGCCGCCTAGTGTCGCACTATCTTAAGTATTTCACAAATATTTTTATTGTAAGTTTTTATTTTGTGTGTACAATAAAGAGTTATTTGTTTGTTTGTATATCCAGTAGTGGAGGCTTATATTGATAATGCTGATCAGTAATCGTAGTAGACTTTTTATCACTGTATCTGTCTGCTGGTCGGTCTCTCCGCATATATTTCTGTTCCGGGATCCAAAGTCAAATTAATTTGAAAACCAATTGTTTGAAAATATGTGTCATGTGCAAATGTGTGAGAAAGACAGCCTGCTGATGTCGGTACATTACCTTAAACAGCTGTTTCCACGCGTTAAATTGCTTTGAAGTCTAGCGCACATGTGCGCAAGTGTTAGAAAACCCGTAAAGACAATCTCTTTTTCCTTAAATAGAATTTCTCTATGAGCTAGATGTTTTCATGCAAAGCGTTTCTAAAACTATTGTATTAGCTGGAACATTCTATTTTGAATGAAACCAAAACTACACGCGTGAGATTTTGAATCCGGACAAAATTAGAACTACATAAGTTAAAATAACCAATTGTGAGGTCGTGGGTTCAAATTCCGGTCTCGCACCAGCAAGTTCTTTGGAATTTATGTACAGTTTTTCACTGAACTGGCTCTTAACTGAAGGAAAGCATCGGTAGGAAACCTGCATAATATCGATGACGGAAATTTCAATTGACGTAAGGGACAAAGTAAGACTTTTCCGGAGAGCCAAAAAACGTTTTTATTTTGACAAAACCAGTTCTAACTTTTGTTTCCTTTGAGCTACGATGATCTTGTCTTAGAAACTAAGCCTTAATTTTTGATGATCATTCTAATAGTTATAGTTAAAATGCGCTAGAACGAATAGTTTAGGAGATTTTATCCCTTACGACCTGTCAATTTTAGCAACCTTTTCCCTTACGACTTAACAACATACTCGTAATTGGATTTTAAAAATAGGAAGGTCTTGAGTCTATTTTGTTATATTCCAAAGCAGTCGTATATGCACTTTAATAACCAATACATTCAATTACTGCAGGGCGTAAGGTCAATATATTTTTTCAATTTTGTGTTGTATCTGATAATGATGTAACGTATAATTTGAATTAGAAAACTTAACAACTCCATTAGTCATCCATTCTTCGAACTATGCGCCCTTCCCAATACCATTATAATTTGCACCTCCGCCGGGCTATGTCAGTATCTTTGGTTTGTCTGCGGATCTCCTCATTTCTGATTCGATCTCGCGGAGAGACACCGAGCGTAGCCCTTTATACGAGCAGCGTATACGAGTTGCAGACCAAGAGCTACGTTAGTTCACGGTTAGATCGCATAGCTGAAACAGTTTTCCATAGATCTGTGCAGACTTCGTGCTATATACGATCTATGTAAAGCTGCGTCAGCTGTGTGAGCTAAGCTGAACTAACTTAGCTTAGCTCGTGGTCTGTATTCGGCTAGGATATAGCCAAGGTACCAAGGCTTTTCCGGAACCCGGCTTGTCGAGACGATTTATAGTGACCCTTGAAAACAGCTTATAAATATGGGTCAGAAGCGAAATGGGTCTGAAATTCTTCAATAAGGTGTTGTTACTTTTTTAAAGAATAGCACCACCACGCTTTTGTTGTACATTTCTGGCGTTATGCCCTCGAGGATGACGGTGTTTAAAAGCTTCTAAAGGACTTAGTAGCTTCTGAAGGCAGGGTAAGCCGGCCACCCGCTTTCTGAAGCTGTCTGACAATTACATTGGCAAACGACGCTGATGACGCGCGAAATTAACATTACCTGTTTAAGAACGAGCAACCAATAGAGTGGCCAGTTTTTCCGCTGTATCAAAAACGGTGCGTACGCGGTATTTTTAGATCAAAATGACGTCAGTTGACCTAAATTGCGGTTATTAATTCAAAAGTAGGTCTAGATACTACTTTGGTTTCGAAACTTTGAATTCTATTTCAAGTTATAAGGAACATCAAAGAAAAATGTGTCCCTTAGGATCATGAGCTATAAATCCAGCACGTTTTTTTTCGGAAGTTGTATAGGTCAAAATGACAAAACTGTAACAATTTCGTCAATAAATATTTTTAGAAAGACCTTACGACAAACATAAAAACCAATATGTTCTTCTTAAAGCCTTTTTTTATGAAAAATTTTGTGCTAGGCCCAAAAAAAGTTAGGGTGTAACGGACATTTTATTTGAGTTAGAGAAATGTTAAATATGCCATTCGAAAGAGCGCAAAGAATTGAGAATAGTGGCATTCATAAATCATTTTCGACAAAATGTCCCTTACGCCAATTGAAATTTCCGTCATCGATATGACCGTAGAAGAAATTTCATGGCGTATGTAATTCCACTAACCAACACAGGGCTAGCGTGGTGGATATGGCCCATTCCTTCGTGGGTAGGCCTAAGTCCTACAGTGGACTATTACAAAGACTGGTGACAAAAGAATACAGTACTTACAGAAAATTAAAAAAGTACATAAGTTATTTGGGGTAGGTCGAAAGGTGAAAAAAATGGGTCGCGTAGTAGATATACGTTCCTTACTAAGTACATTAGGCTGTACATTAAACAGTGTTTACTACAGGACTTATCTCAAAATCACGAAAAAATCTGTATGTATGCCTCTAGTTGAAAGTCAATAAATTTATTTTCAGACGATTTTTTGTGAGGTCCGGGTAAGTGTCATCCATAATACACCTATGTAAAAGTTAGTCATAGTTATGAATAAAACAATGTCGGATGGTGGCTCCACATTAGTGGCGTGAATTTACGCGCGAAATCACTCACCAAATTCGCGGCACAAGTTGTGCCCTCCACATTCACGGGACATTAATAGTCGTTCGTGAGTAATGCTCTAAAAAGAGCATATCAGTTTCTTTATTCGTGCGCGACTTCATTTTAGTGTGTGCGCAGAGACTGCGCAGCACAAGCCTGTACGCCTTTGTTGAAGTAAACTGACGGGGCCGTGAATGTAGATATGTACGCGCAAAAGAGGCGCGAACCCATTATCGCGGGACAAAATACCGACTCCGATCGTGCAACAGGCATGAACGCGCGTGAGCCCCGCAAAAACCGTCTACATTCCTTTCAAATCTGTTCACGAAGCTTCACGACACTAATGTGGAGCAGGCATAATAATAACAGAATTCGTCGTCTAGAGAAACAGCCAGTATAAAGGTTGTGAGAACATTAATTCATTATTCGTGTATAGCAAAGGTCAGACTTCGAGTCACTGTTGAGCCATATTTAGGTATTGTACAGAGTTCTCAGTAATACATGATTGGACACTTTATGTTGAATTGTGGTTCACAGCTAGTACAGTTTATATTGACGACATTATTTTGTAAAGTCATAGTTTTTGGTAGCGTAGAAATGATTATCGGTTTCTTTGTTAAATTGAGTAATGAGAAACTATGTTGGTTTCTTTAGATTGACATTTTTAGCATAGTTTAGAAGATAAGTAAAATTTGAAGTGGAGTAAAGGCCGTAAGTTTTTCGAAATACTGAAAAATACATTTCGCGATTTCAAGGTTAGTCCCATAGCTAAAGTAAGTTATAATGACCTGCCTCTTTCTTCTATCGTACGGCTAGGTAGACGCGATCAAAGCGCCACCATTGTATGGTGGACATTCCGCGCGTTAGAACAAAGCGTTTCGAATCCTCATTCCTCATACGAACAGCCAGAATGTGGAACGCTTTGCCTGGGTCTGTCTTCCCGCTAAAGTACAATGTCATCGGCCTTAATAGACAAAGTTGACAAATGACTGGGCTCGGTCCATTGAGCCGCGCTAGGTACAATATGCTTGTAATCAGGCAAATATTAAACTTGTGCGGATTATTTATATTCTGCAATAATTTTTACTGCATTGTAAAATTGAAAAACAGAGTCTCTGCTTCTGACTTCCCCCTTTCTGCTAAAATATCTAATATTAGAGATGGGTTGCTTAAAGATTTCCCATAGGACCGCTTGTAAACGGTTTGCAACTAGTAGGTACAATCCTGCATTTTTATCTAGGAAATTTGTCCACATTGTGACTGAAAATTTACAACTTATCTGAATTTTTTTTACTAGGAGACCGTGAATTCTTTAGCAATACTTTACGATATAGTTGTAGATGTAGTAGTAGTACTTTATCCGGAAGGTCGAAAAAATCCGAATTTTTTTACAAAACGTTGGTCGAACATCTCTATATTTATGGAACTACTGATTTTTTTATTACTATTTCGGAGTTGACCCTGTAGCATAAAAGTTAATATAATGGTACGAGATGGGTTCTTGGATAATCAAACATCGACATCATTGAAGCTATGACATATGACATAGGAACAGATAGTGCTAAGTAGGTGCTGCAAAAGGTGCCGCAGCAGGTGTTCTCGGGTTTCATTTTTTCCAGTAATTTTTTTTCGAATTGCCTCTGGTTGCCTTCCTCTCGGCGGTGCTCCTGCTCCTCTCCTCTTTCCTCAGCGCCGACAGGAAGAAGTGCGCCGACTCTTTGTGCGAGGTGTCTCGTCGTCGTATGATCTTAGATTTTCAGTCATCGAACCTTCTGACACCAAATGTAACGAGATTGGTTCTTGGATAATCAAACATCAAAAAATCGACTAAATCATCGACATCTAAGAACCCATCTCGTAATAATAATGATATCCTACAATATGTCTGAGAATAGAAAGACCGTTTATTTGAAGATATCCTGCCCATTCCAAGAAATACAGACGTAAGTGAGCCGCTCATTCTCGCCAGCCGAATGTTCAGAGAAAGCTTCCAGCTCGTTCCTAATGTGACAGAGGATTATGAAGGTCCCAGCGCCGGCCGCCAAGGGCGTCAGCTGCTCGACGCCCGAGGAGCGCCGACCGCGGCGACACCCGCGTGGTGACAAACGGTTATCGCACCCTGAACACACAATATTATAGGACAGATGGATCCTCACTTGCCACCGACTGAACAAATACGCTATAAACAGGTCAGTGTAACAAACAGACTGAGAATAACGATGAATGTTCCTAACTCTGGGCCGTCAAAATCATCAGAGATCGGCGTACGTGACATGTGGCAACAAGAAAGGTCATTTCTCAAAAGAGCTTGTCTCCATATTCACAAATGCTGAAACTTTAGGAAAAACTCGACTATTTATTTATTTATTTCTTGCATTATGTACACTAATTTTAATGGTGTACATAATTTTATGGTACATAATCTGTTAAGGCGCTTATATCTAAAAAAATATCTTTAGATTAAACTTAAAAATACCACATAACTTTACACAATTATTCATCTAACCACATAACATAGGTACGTTAACATGCTTTAAATACTCTTGAGTCTACCTTGTATAGTGCATAACAGAGTAATAAACGAATCACGTCAATGGTGGTGGCTGACTGGAATACTGAGTCGTGTTGTTCTTACCGCTCTGTTTGAGTTTACCATCTATTTTAAATTATTCTGTGCATATTCCGAGGCTGCAGAGCCGGTAACATTTTATTTGTTATGGCCTACAAGGATTTGCAATATGGTTATTCCACGGTCATTAAAATACACTCATGTGCTGAATAATGGTTTTTAGGTAAACGACAAACAGTCTAAATGTATTACGGGAGGGTGAGCTTGTTTTCAGACGATAGAGAATATTTTTGTGATCTTCTTACAGTTTGATAGGCACATGAAAGAGACAGCAAAAATAATTTCTATTGTTCTGGAATCAGCCTACGTACAGGTACACTTGTCAGGCTTTCTGTTTACACAAATCCCAGTTTATCCTTGAACTTTTTTTTTGCCTGTATTAGTGTATACGACCTGGATTATTAAAACAATGTTGTGAACAATATTGACCTTCGTAATTCAAAGGGTTTGTGGATGATCCAATTGCTTTTAAGTATTAATATTAAGTAGGTATATAGTTTTAGCTTAAGTAGTATTGTATTGAGTTATCTTTAATAAATGTGTTTGCCCTAAAAATGTACAATTATAAAAGGAGACTAATTTAATTTAATTTTTTATTCAATTAGTACCGCATACACGAATTACACTAATGACGATATAAAAAATTGCATAAAAAAAGTTCTCGCTAAGCGTAATGTATAGGTAGATAGGTACGCTACTAAAATCGCGTCATAATAAAATTTGTGTTTAATAATTAATTAAATAAATAATTTTAAAAAATCATTTTGGGTGAATGAACAACTAAATTCCCCGCCTATAGTATTTTGAATAATTTCTTCTTTAAAAGCTCCAATATTACTAACTTCTATTGACCCATCTTATCCATCCATCCATGTTCTACAGATCGTCCGATGTTGGACATGGGCCTCCCCAATAGATCTCCTATTAGACCGGTTGGCAGCGGCTTGCATCCAGCGCGAGCTTGCGATCTTAATGAGGTGATCGACGTCAAGCTGCGCTTGCTGGCACTTGGTTTCTACTCGAGAACTTTTTGACTCCATCGGTCATATCATCAGTCTTGCATGCTATGTGTCCTGATCACTGCTATTTCAACTTGCCAATCCGCTGGCCTATATTGATGACTTTGGGTTTTCTAAGGATCTCCTCATTTCTGATTCGATCTCACAAAGAGAATCCGAGCACAGCCCTCTCCATAGTTCACAGGTTAAAAAATAGTACCGTTCATTCACAAACCTATCCCAAAATATGTCCCGAGCTCCCGACCTGTGGAATACATTGACTGCATTTGTATTTCGCTAGAGAAATCTTTACCTCAGTATGTAAATCGTGTACGGAACCCGATATCCAACTCTCATTTGGTCTCGACGTGTCGATTCAGCACGCTCAAGTGCGGAAACGCCTGTGTACTTGACTATCACCTTAAGCGACCAGCTAGATTGTAGAGCTACAATCGCAATTGCTGTGAAAAACTAGCAGCGGCCCTTTAAAAATTGTAGTTCCACTATTTCACCAGCTCGATGAAATATCCTAGTTGTGTAGTACTGTAGGAGTAAATCGAAGCGCCTTGAGGTCTTCACACTATTGGAAAAAGGCCTAATTTAAAAGTCAGGAGCTAATTTGAATATTAGCGGTAATACCGGTTGTAGTACGCGATTTGTTGCAGTGTGCGGTTAAGCTTGGGTTCAGTTTTAAAAAATAAACAATGCTTAATTATAGCAGGTTGAAATAATAGTTGATGATACATAGAACTTAGATATAGCCTACGGAAGCACGAAGAAAAAAGCGCTGTGAAAAAAATTGTTCGTGGCGTCCCTCCGCGCGGAAGAAGTGAAACTTCGACGCAACAGTTCTTTTATACCCCCTCCATGGTAGCGTCAAGCGTTTAACGCAACCTTGTTGGAAGTCGCATTGGAAGTTTCACTTCATAAACTAAAATATTTTTTTAAGTTTTTGAAAACTAAATCACGTTTTAAGTTAACGAAATAATGTAACTCTATAATACATATAATTAAAAATTTTCTATGTATCCCACATGGTGGTGGGGCGTGCCCCCCTCACTTTCCTCCTCCACTTCGCTAGATCTTCGACAATGTCTTCGGAAATACTGCACTTTCTCATGTCCCTCATTCATCTTGTCTTGGGTCTGCCTCTGATTCTTCGACTGGGGATAGAAAGTTGCAAAGCCAATTTAAGTTGCCTCAGTAGTCCGGTTAGATAGCTCAAAACAACACGAAAATAAAATATGGCATAAATACGGTAGGTATACATTTAGCGGTTACCCAGTCTCGCGCTCATTGGTCCGCGGCGCGCTGCTGGTTCGCTTTGAGTTGTGACGTCATTACACGAGTGCAGCTCGTGAGTGGTTGCTCTACTGAATATGGATGTGTGCATCAGAAGGTTTGTATGGGTATTGCGGCAGTACAGAAATTACAAGCAAAGAAAAGCGGAAACATCTTATAAATATGGGATGGCATAGACAGGAAAACATATCAATCTATCTACTCATCAGGCGTAGGACGTCCACTGCTGGACATAGGCTTCCCTCTAGGATTTCTATGAAAAAACCTAAAGTTGAAAACGGCATGTATTCAGCGCGTTTTTCTAAGCGCTTTATTTTTACCAGTATCATTTTTCTAATAACTAGTTATTACAATGACAATTTTCGTCACTATTTTTTATGAGATTTTTCACGCATAAAACTTCAAAAAGATAGAATGTCTCTGATTTTTGATGTTACATGCGGATATAATACAATCCAATTAAAAAATAAAATAAAACGTCTGGTTTTGTTCACCTGAAAAATCCGTCTGATCCTTAAGGGCACTCCAGAGCTACGCTGCTAACCAGTTTTAGGTATTTGACAGCGGCCGGCGTAGACCCGCGTAGCTCACTGCTTGTGTGCGTGTCCTCGCACACATTTAAATCGCTACGCGAAGCCGGCCGCTCTCATACAAAGTGGTGTAATGACAGTTAAGACAAAAAATACTGAGCATCGCAAGTCCATTCACCAGCTATCGTGAGAAATACGTATTTTATTTCATACGTGAAATTAGTACAATTAAAATGTCACTTTTTATGTAACATAAACAATTTGTTCATGACGTCCACAAGTGGTATATTATTTAGAGAAAAATCGATCCAAGATGATATATACATCATTTGAAAGCTTGTTATATCGGCTTCCAAAAAATATTTAATTTAGATTTTTTCATCCCTCCAATTTTTTTTAAATGCAAAAAATAAATTGTATGGAAAATAACAATAGAGCTTATTATTTTTTCTAGTTTAGCAATAATAAAGAGCTTCTATCGTTATTTTAATTGCATTCGTAGCTAATTCTTCCACATTCATCTCTTAATTTGCTAAAATTAAAAATTATAACCTACCAGTGTGACCAGTTAGTAGGTACAATGTGACAAAAAATCACTTAAAAAGTGTATCTAATTGGTAAAAATGCTTTTATTTAACAATTTGGAGGTTACTTAATCAGGGCTGCTAGAGATAAACTACCTATTGAGCGAAATATATTTATTTTTTCTAACAAATTCAAAATTAATTAAAAAAATCGGAGAGGTCTTTTTCGTTTTTAACTGTTGTAATAGACTTAGAAAAATATGAACTTTCTCGAAATGTAACGAGTGTTGTGGTTACAATTTTTGATTATTAATATACCGGCCTCCATACATTTTGTGGACATGTCCTTTACGTTTAGATTGTGCAGTTTCTTTTTGTTCAAGAGCTCGCAGGATATACTCTGGTGCATTTTTTGCTTGCTGCTGGGCATTTTTCTGTCCAGTCTTGAGTCTAAAATTTCTGGAAGCAAACAAAAACTGTTACATAATGAGGGGAATAAAAACACGAGTGTGAGTTTAAAATGTATGTCATTGTAGATTTTTTTTATCGCGAATAAGTCCGCGTTTGACCACAAACTCGCCTGATGGTAAGCGACGATGTGGTCGAAGATGAAGCACGCAGACTTAGAAGACAACAATTCACTCTGACCTTGAAAAGCCTAAGATTGTATTTCGCAGGAAACAAGAAAGCCGGCAGTTTATTCCATTCCCTGGCTGTAAGTTCGTTTTGAAGTTCGTAATTGGAATTGGAATATGATATACGAGTAGATAAAATATATCATTATACCGGCGCACTCTAACCGAACTAACCTTTTCATTAATTTTGTTATTTTCGTCGTAACGAGTAGTGCCTTGATTACAATTAGTTAACTCTCTAAAGGGTGACCTAAAAAAAAGTTTTATTTATTAGTATTTGTTTTATTATAATCAGCGTCTAAACATCTACCCCTAGAAGGGTTATTAGGCCGTAAATATCTCTTGAACCACCCCATCCAACTATTGCCTCGCGTTTATTTTTGATAATTTTATAATAATTTTATAAGCACTTTCGTACCTATCTGTACCGTATTCTGGTTTTCATCCCCCTTAGTAGTTGCTTCGTCAGTATTTTTAGTAGACCTAAAAAAAAAAATTTAAGAAATAAGTCAATTTCATTGTTCATTTCAAGGCAATAACAGTATGAGATCCAAATATTAAGTAGACTTCAACAAACTAATTTAAAAAACTGACTTCAGATGTTTACCCAAAATTACGAAATAATACGAGTATATTGAAATGTCGTGTGGTGGGTTTCAGATAAAATGTAAGGTAGGTAGGTAGGTATCATCCTTTCATTTGATACCCATATTGTAAGAATGCATAAAAACTTAGTCCGCCATTTTTTAGAAGTCCGCCATATTGTATTTAGATTGACTTCAGTTTATTTATATAAGCATAAAAAACTTAGTCCGTCATCTTAAGAAGGTCGTCATATTGTATTTAGAGTGTCCTCACTTTATTTTTCGAGTTATTCTCGGCAAGCCCTTTCATTTGACACCCATATTGTAAGAATGCATAAAAAAACTTAGTCCGCCATTTTTTAGAAGTCCGCCATATTGTATTTGGAGTGACTTCAGTTTATTTTTCGAGTTATTCTCAGCAAGCCCTTTCATTTGATACCCATATTGTAGGAATGTATGAAAAATTTAGTCCGCCATCTTAAGAAGTCCGCCATATTGTATTTAGAGTGACCTCACTATATTTTTCGAGTTATTCTCGGCAAGCCCTTTCATTAGATACCCATATTGTAAGAATGCATAAAAAACTTAATTCACCATTTTTTCGAAGTCCGCCATATTGGATTTAGAGTAACCTCATTTTTTTCTTCGAGTTATTCTCAGCAAGCCCTTTCATTTGATACCCATATTGTAGCAGTGCAAAAAAAAACTTAGTCCACCATCTTTAGAATTCCGCCATATTGGATTAAGAGTATTTATTTATGACTCAAAATACTCAACGGTATTGTTTATTTTTCCGATTTTCATTTCGAAAAAAAAAACGCCACCTTTCTTTTTGTAATAATTTTCCTTACGTTATCCCATTATCACTAAAACATAAATGAACGAAATATAAGTATTATTTTAACACAAGAAATATAAACAACTTACACGAAAAAAGTAAAAATCACAAAACTGAACTTACCTCACTTACGTGTGTGCAGCTAATCATTCGTACACAATAGATCGCGGTCGAGTGTTCTCAGCGCGTCGCTCCGCAAATCGACGTGACCTCGCTCTGAGCTCCGGTGGTCGACTGATTTTCCGAGCGCATACGTCGCGTATTTATTCAACATCGCGCCTCCATAGAAATAATGTATGGAGAATTTGAGACGAGATTTTAGAAAATTCATAGTTAAATTATCTGATGTTATTTTACAAATGTAATAAATAGATTTAAAACTTTCAATATTAGAGATTAAAATTAATTCAAGTTTGTATAGAAGTTCGACTGTTTATTATACAAATTCATTAAAACGCAAGTATGCCATTTTAGGCGTTTTGGTGTAAATTTACGTTTTTTTTTAAATAAAGTGAAACATAATTATTTATTTCTGTTACATAGAAACGGTAATCTGATTCTTTGTTGTATTTGTCATATTTTTTTTATGTCAACTAGTTTAGTAGTACTGATGGTATCGTTATAACCGTGAATACAGTTTTGATTGATTTTACTCGAAGTCATCTTAACGCCTATCATAAAAAATATTATTTGCGTAGAAAATAATATCTGTATCTTTAAGTACACAATCAAATGACCCACTTCCAGAGTATTAACCCTTCTATAACCCTATACACAAAGTCAATTTCAATTCACATTTGTGTAGCGTGAAAAAGTCCGCAAAAATCTAAGTATTATTACAGCACATAAACGTAAGTTTGGAATAAGGAATAGGACAGAACGTTCTGCTCGTTTCGGATCCGACTCATAATATCTCGCTGCTAGTGTTTACATAAAAAGCAATGGCACGCCGCATACTGCGTTACTTTACTTATTCAGTCGCTCGCACAAGAGGGTTCTACACACATATTACCAGAGAGATGCGCCATTGGAGTCATCCTCAGAGTAACCAAAGTGATGTCAGATTTTGCGATTAGAAACGTTATTTTATGTAATTCAAATCACATTTGACAATAATTGGTAGAGACAAACAGCTGCGACTGCGACTCATAATATTTTGCAGTTAGTGTTTACATAAAAAGCAAAGGCACGCTGCATACTGCGTCACTTTAATTATTCAGTCCCTTGTACAGCATTACAGGGTTATACACAGATATTTATAAATATATACCTATGCCATTAATTTCACCCTCAGAGCAGGGTGAGGTCTGATTTTGCGATTAGAAAAGTCACTTTTAGGGAATTGGTCATATTTGACAATAGTGGGACGGGACAAACACATATAAATTTGAGATTTAATGCAATTTTTAGCGATATTCATTTAAAAATACGAAAAATGTGTGAGTAGTGCCTCAGACCACTAAGAAAATCAAGACAGAATCTTCACAACAACAACACCGAGATGTACAACGCCCTATATTAGTTGTCGATTTTTTCGTACAGTAGTTTGTTATTGCTTGATAGACGCATAACTTATGCACTGACTAAGTTTATCCATGCATTCACATCAGACCAAAAAAAAATCAAGACAGAACGTCGTGAACAAACAAGCGAGGCCGGCAAAACTACGGCCTCGCCGTGTACAGACACCATCGTCTTGCCAAAGATCCGTACTATGGTAAAACTTTGATAACATTTGACGGTGCGCGCCTTTACAATAATATACCCTCGGATATTAAAAATATAAGCTCGTTCAACGTATTTAAAATGAAACTTGCAGAATACATTATTGCCGACAATCCATTATAGGTAACAATTGTTACGCAGGTAAATCTAGCATCGTCATATTATGCATTGAGCGAGTTTTTGTTTTTATTTTGTAGTACATACATAGGTACTCGTATACGTGTGTGATGTACCTACATACATAGGTATTTTAAAAAAATGTTGTCATGCACATAATATTGTAATTATTGTTTATTCAACTACGACGAATTGTTATTTAATTTTTTTATAATTAGTAGTGTTCTCATAGAAACGATGTACATCTTATATTGAGAATAAATATCTTTAAACCTAGACACAATTACACATACAAATACCTACAACGAAACTACGCCTTGCCACGTTAGTCAAACTATGTCGGCGCAACACCGACGCACTCACCACAAATCGGTCTCACTTGTCTGTTCACGATGTTCTGTCTTGATTTTTTTTGGTCTGAGGTGAATGCATGGATAAACTTAGTGCGTAAGTTATGCGTCTATCAAGCAATGACAAACTACTGTACGAAAAAATCAACAACTAATATAGGGCGTTGTACATCTCTGTGTAGTAAATCTATGGTTTCGCCCTACACATCCCTGTACCTACTCACTCTTTGAGTTCTACGGAGTTATTGAGCGTATTTTCACAACATTGGCTTTTATACAATAGACAATAAACGTGGCTACCCACGTATATTATATTCGATAGCAAATAGTCTACTTAAAAAGTCTAGTTGGAATAGTAAATACATAGCTGAGTGCGCTTTTGCATGGTAGTGCGTGTGTTTTGGTCATTAATAACGCAACTACTTTAAACTCTAAACATTACAATATTCGGTAAGAATTATTCAGCTTTTGCGGATTTTTTTCTTGCTTTTATAACGCTCAGAATGTACGTAGATGCCACCTCTTACTTAAATAGTCAGTGAATTTCTTTCACAGTACTTCAGAAGATACATTAACAGTTATCCTTTAAACACACAACACACAAAAATAAACCACAACATATTCAAATAAGAGTGAAGTTCAGACGATGCGCTCCCACTGCGGATAGCCAAATTAAATTGAGACGCGAAAACATTATTTATTTATAGCTGTTATTCCAGTTCCTCGGTTCTATATTATTTGGTCTTTGTGAAGATCCAATGAGTGCCGTTCGACACAATAATATGAAACGCCTTGTTGCGGTAATGGGCCTTACTTTTTTCCTCGTGGATTATTTTTGTATTCCGAACGCGGTTTTATCAAAAGCATTCGTTAGTTGATGAAATAGTAAGCCATATTTCTTATTTATTCGATTAATATTGTATTTCCTTCTATTAGCTAATAAGTAGGTCAACGATAAGACCCAGGGAATTTTCATACTGGCTGAATTTACCTTTTTTATTTTTATTTTTATCTGAATCTCTCAAAACATTTAACCAGCCACGGGTAACGGTTATTCTTAAGATTTTGTTCTGCGTAAAGTTATTTTTAAGTTCACACAACCTTTTGAAGGTAAAAGTTACCGCATTCAAATCTTAAAACTTTTCTTTTTAAAAGTTAAATGGTATCTTGACGTTCTTAAATGAAAAATTCCTTCCCTCCATTTTCGAGCGTAGCCATCGCGATTGCCTCCGTTTTCCGATTCGATTTTCGAACTTGACATTCCAATACGTGGCCAACCTTTTTGAAATTCGAATATCGAATTGGTAGTTTTTGTTTTTCGTGCGATTGTTCAGTCGCTATCGGTTTTCGATCAGTGTAGCCGGAGGCGCTGGGTCGCACGCACGCCCGCGCTCCCGTCGCCTGTTTGTCGGGATCTCGATTTGTTTACCGTCTAACAACACGTGTTTCTCTGTGACTCTATTTCGAAACTGTTTTTAGATAATATAAATAAAATCTAGAAACATTTTTGTTCGATGCATTAGCGATAGGTTTCGATTTTTCAATGATCGATTAGTGTTTTTTTAAGTTTTGATTGATTGAGACATGTGAAAAGTGCACTTGAAGATGGAGTGGCTACGAGTGCATTCGGACCTAGTGACGCTGGGCGGGACTAAGGTGGTGATGTGGCTGGTCTTCTTGCTGGTGGCTGGCATCCAGGGCTTTGTGGAGACGGAGGAGTTTATCAGCGACCTGGATAAGCCTGGTGAGACCATTTATTTATTACTTTCATTAGGCCAAGTTTAATTCGTTTCCGAAGTTTTTGCGTCAGCCGTCTTTTAATGAACGTTTTCTTTGTTCATTATTTTTAGGGAGAATTGAATTGCAGATTTTTCTTTTGTTTTCTTTTAAATACTCTTCGCAGCAGTGATTACTTATAATTCAGTGAGGCGAAAAATGTTTTGTGATAAGCTTAAATAGGATACGGGCATATTGTGGATATAATTTTGGATAAAATTCGTTTTTTTTCAGGTTGTTTTATAACTGAAAATTAGTAAAATTGTACTAAATACAAGATTATTTATAAATAAAATTTTGGTACTATGTAAGTATCTACTGAAAATAAGTAATGCAATTTGAAAGGAAATTTTCGTGTTAAATATCAGTAGTACCTACTCGAACATTTAGAATAAATAATTTGCAAACTGCAACTCACTAACAAAGAACTAATTTCAAGTAAAAATACTGTTGTTATCTCTACATTAAAATTATACTCTTGTCTCGTGTTCAGCAAATCCCGCTTCTTTTTCAAGTTGGAACCACTTATAGTTCTCTCTGTCTTTAGCTTTGTGTAGGGTATCTACTTTGTGTAGGGTGTTTTACGATCTTGGGAATTTCCTTTTTTTTATTTCGTAATATACAATATTTTCGTTTGACTACACACTTATATGCGGTATAGGGTGTAACACGCTTTCTTAGAAGATAGCTATTTAGTCGGGATTTGAAGACACCCACGTTGTACTTTAGAGGGACTCAAGCAAAGCGTTCCATATTCTGGCTGTTCGTATAAGGAATGTGGATTCGGATTTCTTGATACTAACGCGCTGAATGTCCACCATACCCAAGTAGCACAAATAGTGGCAAATAGCTCGTATATTAGATCTACTAGCAGACTTGGGTGAAATTTACAACCATTATGAAGTTCTATATAGGTGGAGAGAACCCTTATGCAACCATTATAGAACCAAGTGGCGAAAAATTGCAGCTTATTTTTAGTTCCAAATGGAATCTATAGCAGTTCTCAAGATCACCATGAGTGGCAATTAGAACTATGAGTATAAAATGTGCGCAGTGAACGATTCATTGAACAATAGTGCGTTCGTTCATTCAACGCGCTCGGTCATTGAGTGATAAATGAGACGTCAAAGTTATTCAGAGTAGCGACAGTCCGCGATAGCTGTAAAATTGTATTTTGTGTTACGGACGGTATTTTGAATGAGATTGGCGCGGCCATAGTGCATATTATACTGCTGTTTGTGTTTGATGACACTTAATACATAATATTGTATTTGCTTCCCTGCACTGAAATATCACAAAAGTCATTGCGATTGTTTTGTTACTGTGAAACTATACATTGTTTTCTTTGTAAATTTTGACGGGCCTTCGATTTGATCAAGACTTATAAAAAATACTGTGCTAAATTAATAAACGAAATAATACTATTGAAAAGTAAAACTGTTAAAAACCTGATATAATAGTTTTAGGTTAAGTATGATGTTAAAGTACATCAATCATAACTATCAAAACTCTGTGTTTACGCATCACTGTGATAAAAATCATGTTCAAAATAAAACATTTTCAAGGTCTCCATTTTCTAAACATGGCGACGTAAAGAAATCTTATAGTTCTTAATATCACTAATATATGCTCTATTTGCACCTACAAGATGTAAAAATCACTTATTTATATCTTGCGAGTGGCAAAGCAGTTGATCTTATTACCAATAGTAATTATTTTATCTTTTGTAGATCTCCCAGTGCCTGTGGATTAGGGGTCCCAAAATTGATAAAAACGTTTTACTTTTTTCCATGTTATGGAATTCATTTTTATAAAGGTCCTGATGTTTTAGTACTTTGATAGGCCTATGCCTAAGTGAGCGTAAGACAACAGCTTAAACAATATATATATACACATATGCGTTATTATAGTAGCAATAGTTATAATAATAATATAATACCTAATTTTGAAACTGTTAGATCTTTAGTGGTTTCAAATAAGTTGAAATTGCTGCTTTTGGTATTCCAGAACCCCTATAGAAACTTAGTTACGCGTTAAAGTGGCGTGGCAGAGTACACTAGCCCTTAAAGCTGCAAATATAACAGGTTTCATAAGAGCTGCAAAATGATACCTTTAGCTACTACAAGAGATATATTCCTCTATTGTATTACTTATTTGGAACTAAAAGTGCCAAATAAGAGTACGATAGCGCTTAGATTTAGGAGTTGAATATATGTGATTTAGAGACCTTATATACAACCAATACTTCTGTATAAGTGGAAATTAAAACCTGTATGTTACTTTAGGTAACAAAATCGGTTTTATGCTACCGTAGGAAACAAAGCAGAAACAAAAATCTTTCCTATGAAACTACGAGCGACAAGAAGTACTCATATACAAATAAGAGTTGTGTTTGAAGCTAAAGGTTTTATCAAACACTGTAATACAACTAATTTGCAACTTAGAGCTATAATATAAGTTGCAAAATTCACTAGTGTGCTACTTGGGTAATATAATAGGGTGGCGCTATAGTCGCGTCTATCTAGCCATACGATAGAAGAAAGGGGCTAAAAATGAGACTAAAGGGTCTTTAGGAGTCACCAATAGATTTTTCTTTCAAGTTAATTCTCAACAAGTCAAATCAATTAATTTAAAAAAAACCGCCAACGTGATTATATCATTTAGTTACACAATTCTTATTCTTACTTGCTTTCTTTGACTTTTTTCTTTTAAAGAGCTGTAACAATAACCCACCTATACGTGTATCTATGGTAGAAATATCTCGCGAAAAAGTGTGAACTCCAAATTTTATACAAGTATTGGTTTAGCTTGCCTAAAGTTTGGTAGTTAAGTATGTATAGAATTTCCTTTCCGCTCTTATTGTTAAAATTCCAGCATGTCTTATACAGAATCCCAATAAAGTTCTTTGTAACATAAACTTTTACAATTATATTAAACCAGAAATCCACGTGCTATTTTTGAGCACAGCAATGAATAACGCGCTTGAAAATTTATTGAATTCTCAAGTTTAGTACTACATAACGTTCATCTTGGTGGCAATGAATCATCATCATCATTTCAGCCGTAAACCGTCTACTACTGGACATAAGCCTAGCATAACCCTAGGGATTTGCAATAAGCGGCTTTTGCAGGAACGCACTGGATGCAGGCCGCTTGCATCCAGTGCATTCTTGCGGTTTTGTTTAGATCGCCGGTCCACCTTGTCGGTGGCACCCTGCCGACTTACAGTTCTTACTATATGCCCGCTCTACACCCCATACAAGGTTATATGCTTCTGCAGTTCTGCAGTGAAGTTCTTCTTAGTCGTTATATGCTCTTGACAGAGCGGTCGTGATCATCACGTAGTATTTGTGGTGGTAGAGGCAGATGTAATACACCTCACGATGTCTCGCCATCTTTCTCTATTAGAGGTCAATCTGGCACACACATGCACCAGCCCTCCCATAGAAAATTTAGGTCCTCATAAATCCATACGACTTTTCCCACCTCGTGATATCTGTGGATGTAGGTATATTTGTTTTGAGTCTCGGCTGAGTCTGTCCATGAAACGAGCTGATAGGTACCTATTGTATACTTATCATTTCATACAATGCTCAAAATACAATATCTACTCTTACACACTTGTATTACTGTATTTATTTCCAATAATACTAGTATACTCGGACCCCTGTTTTTAGAATATCATTGTGCTCATCATTATGATATATTTTACTATATTATGACCACGAGATAGCGAAAAAAAGAGCTATGTTTTTCTCGATTTTAGGGCATACTAGCAATCCGCCGCGGCTTTGCACAGATGTATTGTAAATATAAAACATTCTCTTAAATTACTCTATCTATTAAAAAAAACCGCACCAAAATCGATTGTGTAGTTTTAAAGATATAAGCATACATGGGGACAGACAGCGGGAAGCGACTTTGTTTTATGTAATGACTAGTTTTTACCCGCGGTTTCGCCCGCATACTCAATATATCATTATAATTTATAGCCTATGTGTTATTCTGATATATAAGCTATATTACTACAAAGTTTCATCTCAATCCGTTCCGTAGTTTTTGCGTGAAAGAGTAACAAACATCCATACATCCATCCATCCATCCATCCATCCATCCATCCTCACAAACTTTCGCGTTTATAATATTAGTAGGATAGTAGGATATAGCAAAAGTTGATCATGATAATGAGTTAAGTAATATTTTAAAATATCTCCGTCTAGATTTACACCCCATATAGTGCAGCTCTAACTACAACCGCATAAGATATTTCCTATATCTAAGTTACGAGACTGAGCTCGTAGCGCTTGCCACCTCTATACACCGTAAAACCATCCCCCTAAATTTTACTACAGAGCTGCACTTACCATCAAAAGAACGGCTTGCTCTTACTAAGAAAACAATAAAAACTTTATTCAACACGTACACTTATAAAAGACTTCGTGACATAAGTCCTTCTTAACTTTATGTTTCAATTACATGACCACCTGTCGTGCCCTTTCCATTAATCAATGTTAAAGAAAATTATGTAATTTATTTATAAAAGCCACTTTTATAGACTTGACACTTCATTAATCTTTACTTTTTTATTTTATGAACACGCTTGGCCAGATCCATTTGGGACAGTCACTTGGAGCATACCAATTTATTTTGGAAAAATAAAATAGGCCAAGTGTGAGTTGGACTTGCTTATAAAGGGTGTCATAATGTAATTAATGAGAAATTAATTTAAATTATTTTTTTGTAATCTATTAAACTTTTGTTTTGTAATTTAATTATTAATTTTTGAAGGCAATGTACTAAATATTCTGTGAAATGATATATTAAGCTACTACCTGTTGTTGTTATTAATATCAAGCAAAATGACAACAAGCAAAAAGGACTGTTTCACCTTCTACAGATTAATTAAGAAAGAATTTTACGAATTGATCTACAAGCAAAACACAATTAAAAATATGATCGAATGATTTAGTCAAATGTGCTCAGTTTGGTGAATCTAAGTTTGTCTTGCTAAATCTATTAAATTTACGTTTTTTTATTTACTAATTCATAATAGGTATAAGATGATTACTCAGTTACCTAGAATGACACTACAATTATTTCTTGGTACGATGTTTTACTTCCCTTTATCAAAATTTACTTGCTTTTTATTCTTGTGTGATTTATTGCTATTAAAAATTGCATTAAGATTCTCTTCTAGTTAAAAAAGGCTAAATTAAAACGGATGGAAATATTAAGTTAAAAGCTTTTAGTAAAAATATTTAGAGTTCCAATGGCAATATTTTAAACTAGTTAAGTTTTTGCGACAGACGTTACTGTTTAGTATGAGTATATTGAGGCTCAGACTAGTACGTGCTCACAATTAAGGTGAAATTCAATTTTTCTTGTTTTTAACACGCTTTTATTAGTTTCACCTATATGTTTGCTTGTAACCAACCCCTTTGAGCTCGATTTTGACCTACTTTGAGAGATCAGATTTTCTTTAAACTTTGCACACCTATCAAAGACCTACCAATGACACGATATCATCGACTCTCAACTTTGGGTCTTATATAGAGTCAAAAGCCCAATTAGCCTAAAAAAAACTTGGTGTTCTCTCTAAGGTGAGACGGTATTTCACACCTGAGCAACTGCTTAGTCTTTATAAAGCGCAAGTCAGGTCTTGCATGGAATACTGCTCTCACTTTTGGGATGGCTCTGCCAAATACCAGTTGGAGGCTTTGGAGTCCATTGAAAGGCGAGCCAGGAGGCTGATAGGCAACGAAACCTTGACTGAGTCGAAGCTGCAGTCTTGAGCATCGACGTAGGGTGGCGTGTCTGTCTGCTTACTATCGGATACACTTCGGTGAGTGCGCCCAGGAGTTGCACGATCTGGTCCCACCTGCCCCTTTCTTCTATCGTACGGCTAGACAGACGCGACCAAAGCGCCACCCTTTTATGGTGGACATCCCACGCGTTAGAACAAAGCGTTTTGAGTCCGCATTCCTCATACGAACTGCCAGAATGTGGAACGCTTTGCCTAAGTCTGTCTTTCCGTTAAAGTACAATGTAGGTGTCTTCAAATCTCGAGTAAATAGGTATCTTCTAGGTAAGCGTGCTACATCCTAGACCGCATATCTGCTTTACATCAGGCAGTGTGTAGTCAAACGCAAACCTATTTGAAATAAAAAAAAAAAAAAAAGACAATGCATTTATAAAAAAATATGACTGTTATATTATTTATAATGTAAGTAAAGTAAACTACTCATCATACGTTTGCGAAATCTCACCTTTAATGCACCTTGTTGTCACTATTCATTGTCGCTAAGAGAGTCAACATAAACGTAAAATTATTAGTTTTACTGTAAGTATATGGCCAAAACAAGAAAAATTGAATTTCGAAAGACAAAAAATAACGGTCAGTCTATGCACAAAAGTGTATCAACTAAAAAGTAAAGTGAAAAATCGTGGTCAAAAAACCACTATGTATAAAAATTGAATTTTGCGCGGTAACGCTCTAATAAAGAGTTCTCGTATTTTACTGTTTCTAATTTACTCCAGATCCAAGGAAAAAAAAAATCAATGTACAGTCTAAGTACTGAACCAATTCAATGCCTTAATTCCTCTCGTGACCTTAATTCAAGATCCTCAAAATCCAATTGAACCAAACATTTTCCCATCTAAATAAAACTCGGCAACCGCCAAAAAAGGATCCGCCGGAAAGCCGATTTACCTAGAAGCAAGACTAAAGAGAGTTTACTAATTCACTAGGTAAACGAAGAAGCTTGCTCGCGGTGCGAAACTCCCTAAATTCTGGGAAATTCACCAATATTAAGGGGAAACTTATCCAATGTTGTAATCGAATATTAAACTTTCAAATGGTGAAAGATATCCGGGTAGGATATTCATTGGAGCCCATTTGATTTGAAGATCATGGTTCCGGTTTTCATGGCGATTTGGTAAGAGGCTTTTCACCCGACTGCAAAAAGAAGAAGACTATGTTTTTGGACACAAGTTTATGTCTACTATGTCTGTTACTTCCTACACCTTTTAGGCTGGACAGGTTGTGATATGTGTGCTGTCGTTTCATTTATCTATTGAAACAATGTGTTCTGGCATTATTTAATTTTCTTGAAGTAAATATTTTTTTATCACAAATAAGTCTGCGTTAGCAACAATTGTGATAAATTAACTAGGTATACTCTTAATAATTTTAACTTTGATTTCTGGTAAAAATCATCAAAAAGAGGAGAACTGTCGTCCGGGCAGACGAAAGCAAAATCGTCGAGTTAAAACGGAGACCTATTTTGCTTCGTTCGCTTGCTCAATTAAAATAATTATTAGAAACCAATGGATAGTGAACGGTATCCTACGTGCTCTGAGTTTGTAGACCAATTAACTGTCAGGTAATCTCCGAAAACCGAGCGATTATAACTTCCGCCCACGAACTAGACAGGCTTTTGCTTAGTATACTTAGTTAAATAGATACTAACAAAACCGGAAACTTTGTCTTACTTTTGCCTTCATCCATCCAACCATCAGTTGTAGGACTTACACTGCTGGACATAAGCCTGTTGGTACGTGTTCTCTATTTGGCAATTTTATGGCCGATCGGCCATCCGTCAATAGATTGTTAATGATATTTTTGTACCTATATAATGATCTGTACATTTTTAAAGGGTAACACTTTCAAATAAAACCTATGAAAGCTGTAACCAGCCGAATGTTTCTTCTATTAGCCGATATGTGGAAAGTCGTTTTTCAACGAGCCCTGCTTATACTGCTGTTTTATTACTGCCATTCCTGAGTCGATCTCGCAGAAAGACTCCAAACATAGCCCTCTCCATAGCACGTTGAACTACGAGTATCTTGAGTTTATTCATAAATCCCACAGCAGAGCATCACGTTTCAGTTTCATTTGTCATTACTGGCAACACACAGCTGTCGAAATCTTCGACTTGAGGCACTGAGGCATGTCCGACGAAAAGACGTCACATAGTTTTCCGAACGCTACCCAGGCGGGTTGAATTCGGCGGTTGGTTTCTTTCTTGAACGTTACTTTACGATTACGGCAAATAAATTAAAAATCTTTCAAACATTCAGCTTAAAAGTAAAGCTCTAAAACTACTCAACTAGGCCAAGAACATCAAATTATTGGTAACCAGCAAGCAATTTGAAAAAATAGATCACAACACAGACATAAACTCGTGGGAACAAAGTCCAACTTAGCAATGCATAGTTCCAGCACACATTCTATAGCTATAAAAATATTTAGTAAACTGCCTTATAATCTAAAAGATACTTATCGAAGAAGAAAACTGTTTAGTAAAGCAACTAAAAATTATTCTATTACATTAGACAATTTTTTTAACGATTATCTAGAAAACATATAAACATCGTTCAAATACAGATAATAAAATTGCCATACCCTTATATCCGTGGTGGCTTAGAGGTATTGACTCCGCCTTACAATCGTGAGGTCGTGGGTTCAAATCCCGGTCCCGTACCAATGAGTTCTTTGGAATTTATTTACGGAATTTCACTCCACTGGCTTTTCGGTGAAGGAAAACATCGTGAGGCAACCTGCATATGTCCGTAGAAGAAATTCGATGGCGTATGTGAATCCACCAACCCGCACTGGGCCAGCGTGGTGGATATGGCCCAATCACCCTTCGTAGGTAGGCCTACGTCCTGCAGTTGACTATTAAAAAAAGCTGATACAGTACAGTACCCGTATAGGATCATGTTTATAACTTTACAAAACATGTTAATTAAGAACTATATGTAAATTTCATATGTTACAATAAATGATTTGAGTTTAAGTTTAATTTCATAAACGATTCGATTGTAAACTGAAGTAGCTTCGACTTCGAGTCCTCGAGATCTGGTAGACACGCCAAAACAAAGGTATCGACTTCAAAGTGTCGATCCCCGTGAGAGCGGCTTTGATCCCTCCTCTCCGGTTACAGATCAAATGGAACAGGATACGTGGCTCTGACTATGGAAAGTCGTCGATACGATGATGAAAACAAATTAAAAGGTGCAGACAGATGTGGAAGGAAAAGGAAATGAGTGGATGTGAACGGTTTTTTGAAATTGGTTGTTTTGTGATTGGTCATAGGAGCGTTGAGTAAAGTTTTTGGGAATCATTATTCTTGAAGATCTGTTTGTTTAGGGTTTCGTACCTAAAGAGTAAAAATAGGACCCTATTACTTTGACTCCGTTGTTCGTCCGTCCGTCTGTCATCAGGCTGCGTATCCCATGAACCGTGACAGCTAGACAGCTGAAATTTTCACAGATGATGTATTTTTGTTGCCACTTCAACAAAAAATACTAAAAACTAATTAAAATTTCGACCCGCATTTGGCTAATTAGGGCTCCGTACCTCAAAAGGAAAAAACGGAACCCTTATAGGATCACTTTGTTGTCCGTCTGTCCGTCTGTCTGTATGTCAAGACTCTTTATCTCGAGAACGCGTAAAGATATCGAGTTGAAATTTAAACTGTATACGTATATCTATGGTCTCTTGCAGTTCTTTAAAAGAAAAACTTCTCAGTTATCGTTTAAAATAGTTAGAGCCGTTTATGTCGTAAAAACCGCATATTTCGCACTCACAAAAATCAAAACCTACAGGGTACTTCCCGTTAACATAGAACTATGAAATTTGGCGAGAAACATTGTCTCAGAGTACACATATAGGAATAAATCTGAAAATTGTACATTTTTATTTAAATCATAGAAAAATAGGGTCTCAAAATTCACAAAATAATTAAAGGTTCTAAATTCAAAGTGAGTAAGTCGTATGATGTAAGGTATCATATAAATGAACTTCATTAGCACATTCTAAAACAGGTTTTTAATTATTATAACATTTTCAGTATTTTTCGATGTATGACGAGAAAAGTGAAAACAAAACTTTTTTTGTCGATGTTTATAGTATCGAGGTTTTAACAACTTACTTCTCAATTTCGTAAAATTTTCTGGATTTGTACGGAACCCTCGGTGTACGAGCCTGCCTCGCACTTGTCCGGTTTATTTTTATCGCAAATAAGTCCGCGCTTGACCACGAACAATGCGTATAGTAAGCACGTAAACTTAGAAGATTCATTTGTAGCCAGGAGAAACCGGTACCTAGTTGATTATAATGTTCATATTGAATGGCACATAATATGAGAGCATATAAAGTGATATTAAGGTATCACAGACAGATGTGAAGATTTATGAAAGACTAGCTTATGATCGCGGCTTTGTACGATGATATTTTGATTTTTGTGCCATCCCATTGGAAACTTTTATATTTCCTGAATGAAAAGTAGCCTATGTTATTTTCCAACTTTTTTACAATAGCCGTGCCAAAAAACAAGTTTATCTGTTACTCTGTTGCTGCGTGAAAGAATAAAAAACCAATAAACCGACATATTCACTTGCAGATTTATAATATTACTAAGTATTTACCAAAGAAAATCGCAAAGGAAAACTAAAACTGTTGCTATAGCTAAATTAAATAACTATAGCTATAATTTACTCCAAATATGTTATAGCAAGTTAAGAAAAAATATATTTGTGATAAAATTAGAACATAATTAAATAAATAAATATTAGGGGACATTTTACACACGGTCTCTGATCCCAAACTAAGCAAAGCTTGTGATATGGCTGCCAGAGACTGATATACTACTTATACAATTATTATATTTTTTGGTAGGTACAGAGTACAATCGTTCAAGTAACTCTGCTAGATAAAATAATATCGTAACAATATTTAGTTTACAACAAACGACCAAACAATTCAATTCAATAAATTGTGTATGTAATATAACTTAGAGATGTATTTGACAAGCATTATAAGGACAAACAAGAGCAAAATAAATGGACATCGAAAATAAATAGTGATTTATCTGGGCCAAAAAACAAGCTATCTAGGTTAGAAGTGTCCAGAGGCGTCTAAAAAGTGTAGTCACTTTTAGTCTGGCCACTTATCTTCTGTGACAGTCGGAAGAAAATGATATCATCATCATTACTTCAGCCATAGGAAGACTGCTGTTAAACACTGTACTGTACTGTACCAGTATTTTTAATAGTCCATTGCAGGACCTAAGCCTACCTACGAAGGGTGACTGAGCCATATCCACCACGCTGGCCTAGTGCTGGTTGGTGGATTCACATACGCCATTGAATTTTTTCTACGGACGTATGCAGATTACCTCACGATGTTTTCCTTCACTGAAAAGCCAGTGGTATGGACATTCCGTACATAAATTCCAAATAACTCATTGATACGGGACCGGGGATTTGAACCCACGACCTCACGATTGTAAGGCGGGTGTAAATCCAGTCCTGCCTGATCTCAAATAAGAGCAATTGAAAGAATGGGGGCTTATTATATATTATGACGTCATCCTGTAAACTTATTGTCAACCTCGAAATCTTTCTACATTTTTTCTGAATAGACTAGAAATAAAATTGTTGTACACTCGGTTCCTTGGTGATCCTGATCACCATACATACTACTATTAATCTGCTAATTACGAGTACAACAATAACATTTTGGAAGACGAGTTATTACCTACCAGTGCGGCTCGGTGACAACTGCTTAGCGATATGTGGTCGTGCACGCAGTGCTTAGTGAACCTGACTTCTGGATCAAAGAGGCGTGGGTTCGATCCCCACCCAGGGCAAGCATTTATGTGATGAACATTGGTGTTTGCTCTGTGTCTGGGTGTTATTTAGGTAATGTCTATATAAGTATGTATTTAAAAAAAACATGTAGTAGGTATATCAGTCTCGATTTTTGTGAGTGCGACATATGCAGTTTTTTACGACATAAACGGATCTAACTGTTTTAAACGATAACTGAGAAGTTTTTCTTTAACGCAACTACAAGAGACCATAGATATACGTATACAGTTTAAATTTCAACTCGATGTCTTTACGCATTCTCGAAATAAAGAGTCTTGACATACACACAGACGGACAGACGGACAACAAGGTGATCCTATAAGGGTTCCGTTTTTGCCGTTTGAGGTACGGAACCCTAAAAATACTGACAGAATGTTGTAAACAAACAAGGGAAGCGGGCAAAACTACGCCTCGTCGTGTACAGATACACACACATACACATAAAACGACACTACGCCTTGGTTTGTCAGTCTATGTAGGCGCAACACCGACACACTAACCGCACGTATGAAAAACCGGCATCACTTGTCTGTTCACGACTTTCTGTCTTGATTTTTTATTTGGTCTGAGATGTAAATACATAACTTTGCGACTGAATCTGTGTCCATCCGACACTCCAATTATATCCACCGAGACTCACTTAAGTAAATAGTCAATTGAGATAAAGACAAAGCGGGATCAAAGGTAGGGAGATCCGTGAGCTCCCGTGGGTCTCACGGGTCAGTTACAATGGAACGTGGAAACCGGCATGGGAGGCTGCTCGACCATGTTATATCTATAAATATATCTTCCAGGTGCACACAAAACAAAGTGAACTCAAAGTACACTAAAGAATTGATTTTAATATAGATGAGACTCATTGTAGGTACACCCACAACTAGGCTTGTTTACTAAATAATTATAAATTAGTCAGTCAAATAGATTGTCAAAATATATTAAACACGTATTTTTTCTTTTGTCAATTTAACAAAAATTGATGAAGATATAGCCGATTAAACTTCCGCGTTCCGCATGACGTCACTAACCGCAATGAAATGTTCCGGCTAGTGACATCACGAGCCCCCACTCTCTAACTTTGACAAGATTTAAAGGTTTATCTTAGTCACTAATTGTCTGATTGACAAAAGAAAAAATACGTGGCCAATATTTTTCAATAATCTAACTGACGGACTAATAATTATAATAATGATTTTTATACCCAGTAAACATTCCAGAGTTGTATTAGAAAATCAGTGTTGCTTATTCTTTATAACATGGTATAAATGCTTTATAACTATGTCATGTCGTATATCGGTGGAGAGGTGCTCGTTTTTGAAAATGTTATTAAATACGACGTACATAATGCAAGATCTTTTTCTGTTGTTATGTTTAGAAAATCGGAAAAATTCTGACTCTACGTACCTAATGCGTTTATCTTAGTATTGCAGAGTAACCTACATACGTACAATGGTGCGTCCACACACTCCGCGAGGCGACACGAGCACCACATCTGTAGCTAACTTCACATCGTAAACAAGTATAAAAGTTAGCGATGTGAAGTTAGCTACAGCTGCGATGCTCGTGTCGCAAACGCGAACGCGAATCATACCTACACGCTTCGGAGTTTGGTATGCACTCGGTACACCAACAGTCGCAGATGCGCCGTATTAGTTACGAACGAACGTGTGGATTTGTAATCAGTAAGCGTGCAATTTAGCAGCCCTAGCGCTTATTGCGTACTGCGGTGGCCCACAAACTAAGGAGATACTACGTATCAGACGACCCACTGCCGAAGATTTTTTTGGGCCGTAACGTCATCTGTGGCAGTGCCTATTGAACCTCGCCCCCCGCATACTTCACCCCTCCGCCTACGATGCCATACATACTATTACTTATTCTGTGACATCAAAACGTATAGCTATGTATAGGTACTTATAGTTATAAATCTATCTATAGTTATAGGTTTCTATACATTAGTATTTCTATTTAATACTAGCTGCCCGTCCCGGCTTTGCCCGGGTATGATTGGCTATACATATACTTACCACGTAATGTAGGTATGCGCCACACACATGCTAGACATACCGGATGAACCATTATGATGAGTTAAAACCTACCCAAATCGCGAGAGTTTCCGTAGTCTTAAACTGTTCGAAGTTTATGAAAAAGAGATAGTAGGTATTGGCATATCTAAATAAAAGTAAGTTCGTATGTGTTGGGTGGCTGTACATAATATATAGCCCTGATTTCAGAAAATGTCGAATGATGAGAATGAAAGCGACGTTAAAATATTACAGACTCACAGTCTATACATTCTACCCATGTAAGTTAGTTTCTTGATCTTGTCTTCACTCGAGAATTTTGAAAAACATTGGACATCAGTTCTACTTCTACGAATTGTGTGCCCTACCTAAGGCCTCTTCAACTTGCTAACCCAAAGAGCTGTGATGGAAGGAATCGAAGCGCTGGCATCCAACGTGTTCCGGACGTCACGACCAGATCTTAGATTCACGTGAAGACCTTCGCTACACTTGCCAATACATTGTCTACATTCGAGAACTTTAAGGTCCCATCGACAATTCGTTTCACATACTATGTGCAGGGGCGTAGCTACCGCAGTATCAGCCGTGTCAATAATACGGGGCTCCCGGGCTACAGGGGCCTTAACGTGTGTAAGCAAAACCTAGTAAAATGTTATCCACAATGTCACTTAATCTCGTGCTTCCCGAAAAAAAAATCATCTCTTTTTTTCCCGGGTTAAGCATTCTTCCAAAAGTTGTCCTAAGAGGCAGACATTTTATAACAACTGATATCGTCTTCAGCTAGACTTACTTAGCTGATATAGGTAATTATATTCTATTCATTACCAATTATCAATTTCCTGAAAAAAAAGGCAAGAAAAGTGTATATTTCATTTGAGTTGTTTGGCTAGCTCAATTTCTAGGAGGAAGTGACAACTTATAAATAACCGTCTTACCACTAAAGTTTTACGCACGCTTTAGACAACGTTTAACAGTACAAATGGTACGGCTAAACAGTGTTTAAATCTTTTGCGGTAAGGCGGTATATATTTATTTCAATTTTTACTATCTTTCTACTAAGGATATTTGTTTTTGTGAGAAATGAGTGATTTGGGCTCCCCAACTATGTTTGATTCTGGGCTCCTCCAGGCACGCTACGCCACTGCATACCTATTTACTACCAAAAAAATATAAATCGACACACTAATGGGCGGAGATATATAACTTTGGTGGTCTAGTGGTAGTAACGCCTGTCCTACAATCGTGAGGTGGTGGGTTCAAATCCCGATCCTGTATCAATGAGTTTCTTTGGAACTTATGTACGGAATTTCAAATCATTGGCTTTTCGGCGAAGGAAAATATTGTGTGGCAATCTGCACCAACCCACACTGGGCCCTGGCACTGGTGGTGGATATGGCCCAAGCACCCTTCTCAATTCTCAATGACCCGTTTCCTCGAATCTCGACGTTATGTCACCTAATAAGTGCCTGTAACCGAGCACTTTGGCATCGCGCGGCGTTGTAGTTGGCTTGGAATCGCCTTACGACTAACTAAAAAGCCTGCCCACTACATAGCTTGGGCAGGATTTTGGCTCGGACACTTTTTTCACGATTGTGACTCTATAGATATTTGCTCGAAGTGAATTTTGTATTATGTACATTGTACAAAGTACATGAATTGCCAAGCGGAGTGAGCGGCGAAACGAAAATTTTATAATACTTACATTTTTAAACTCGTAATATCTTTGTAATAAAATGTCTGAATTAAATAATTTATAAAGTTGCATAAAGCTATTGAAACAGTCTTGAATATGAAATAATTTATTTTGATAAGGATTAATACCAAGATACAAATTAAGATCCTTTTCCTGCGACGGTATTTCAATTAATTGTTAAGAATAAAAGAACAGTTATTACGGCTTAACTATAATAGTTAGATATATGCTGTCGCGACATTTTTTGTAAATTATGGTGTGTTCTATAAAGTCGTAGTACATTATTTTATTCCATCATCAATAGTTTTCTCAGCGCACGCGACGTAAGGAATTTTTCAGGTCTTTTTTTTACACCTTATGTTACATTATTGGAGTTTTAGTAAGGATCCCTATTTTTTTTTTAAATATAATGTAGCCTAGTTACTCAGGGATAATGGAGCTTTCCAAAGGTGAAAGAATTATTGAAATCGGTCCAGTAGTTTCGGAGCCTATTCATTACAAACAAACAAACAAACAAACAAATCTTTCCTCTTAATAATATTGGTATAGATTTTGAGAAACTGAAAAGACTCTGGGCGAAAATGAAACGAAATTTATCACTATTTTGCACTGCACTTTATTATTTCTTAGATGTAAAATAAAAATACACACTGAATTGGTAATTTTTCATCTAATTTATGTAGAGGAGCCGATCATCTCGAATCACGTTGAATTTATATTGAAGTAAGTTACTGAAGACACTAGACTAAGCACACACAGGAAGAATATTAAATCGAGGATGTGAAAACAATGACTTTTCGAAGTTTTCATAGCATGAAATTACTATTGCTTATTAATATTTTCCTTAAAACTAAAACAACAAGAGAAAAGATGGCGGATGGCGAGGGCAATGAATGAATGAAATAATCACAGATATGTATCTACTGAAGTAATGAACAACATATGCAGCTTGTTCATTCAGTTCTAAGGATTTTTCATTTTCATTTGATCCCCGTTCAGCCTATGGAAAGTTTTTTTTTGTATGTGAGTGAGTCGGAGGTGCGGTGGCCACGTAGAGATGTAGCTATTTATTTCGAAGACAGGGCTGAGTCATGATACTACCAATATCATATCCAGGAATTATAAAGTCCATAAACCACTGTTTGATCTCCAACAAGAGTAGCGATTGATATCTCGTTGCTAAATCTCTCTTTCGATGTTCGAGACTCCACTGATGTCACTTGGAAAGTTTCTGACTCAGGTATTATGTTACCTCGAGAACGTTTGTCAAAAAGTTCGCGACTCAGAAGTAACAGTTTCTAAGAATGTTTATCTTGTAATTCGGATTCAATAAAACACTCCAGACCGTGATGTAGTAATTTGAGTGATATTACAACTTTGTCTAACTTTGTTATTAATTTTCTTTTCTAATAACATGTCTGCAAGTTTAGGACACAAGCACAAATTACTCGTACTAACTCCAAAGTGTTATTATTATGTTTCAGAGAATTTATCGTAAATTTAGTAACTTTGGCGCAAATTTGTAGAAACCATAATATAGACAGATCTGTTAACACAAAAACGTATGTTGCGCGAAGAGTAGGGTGCTGCCGAGTAGCCGAGCTTTATTCTGATTCTTTTATTTAAGCTCTAGTTTCATTAACTCTACACCGTTGTTAAAATGCCGTTACTGCCGTATCTAACAATTTTATACTTATATTTTTGACCGATGAGTTGTCGACATCAGACCCATCATGGGTGATGCGTGGATGACATTAGCACAAAATGCAAAAATGGCACTAAGGACATAACAGGAGATCTAGATACCTAACAGTGGAGTGACACAAGTGCTCAGACCAAATAAAAAAACCGGACAAGTGCGAGTCAGGCTCGCACATCGAGGGTTCCGTACAAACACGTTTAAAATAATTATAAACTTGTTTTAGCATGGCAAATTAAGTTGTTTATAATGATACTTCACTCACTTTGAATTTGTTCGAATCAGGAAATGGATTTGTATGTTTGCAAACTAACAACATCTCCGGAACACCTCGTACATCGACGGAGAAAGTTAATACCGCGGGCTAAATTGACGCCAACGCTATCTAGTTTCGATATGAGAAATACAGAGATTTAAACTGTTGCTTTAAGAATTGATTTCATAACTTATTTGATTTTATTGCTATTAAGTTTGATATTTTTTATATTTATACAATTATACATTTACATATAAATTTATATTTGAACATATTTTTAGTTTAGACAGAATTTTGAACCAATTTTTTGTGAATTTTGAGGCCCTATTTTTTGTGATGTAAATAAAAATGTACAGTTTTCAGATTTATTCCTATATGTGTACTCTGAGAAAATGCTTCTCGCCAAATTTCATAGTTCTATGTCAACGGGAAGTACCCTGTAGGTTTTGATTTTTGCGAGTGCAAAATATGCCGTTTTTTACGACATAAACGGCTCTAACTTTTTTATATGGCAACTTAGAAGCTTTTATTTTACACAACTGCAAGAATTCATAGGTTTACGTATATAGTTTAAATTTCAACGCGATATCTTTACGCGTTCCCGAGATAAAGAGTCTTGACATACACACAGACGGACAGACGGACAACAAAGTGATAGGGTTCCGTTTTTTCCGTTTGAGGTACAGAACCCTAAAAATTAAGATAGAATGTAGTGAACAAACAAGTGAGGCGGGCAAAACTACGCCTCGCCGTGTACAGACACACACACATACACGTAAAACGAAACTACGCCTTGGTGTGTTTTTCATTTTTTGGTTCCCTTCCCTTGATGATAATGATGATGATATTTCTAGTCTTTCAATATCTGCCGCCATATGTTTCCAGTAACGGCATAGTTGAAACATTTTAGCATATGAAGTGTTTAGTTGCAGCCGTGCAGGTGTTTATGCATTCTGAAGGCGTAGCTCGTAAATTTCCAGGTGAGGCACCTGGAAATTTGCCTTAAACATGCCTTACGGCAATAACTTTATTTTATTAATCTCTGGCCACACCTTGTACCTTGGTGTTGCTTTGTAAATTGCAGGGATTTAAAAAAGTTTACAAATATACTTTACTGGATTGTGAATTCGTAAATGATATTGTAAATTCGAAAGTGTGTTTGTTGGTTTTTATCCTCTTTCACGCAGCAACGGTGGAAAGGATTGACTTGATTTTTAGGGTTCCGTACCTCAAATGAAAAAAACGGAACCCTTATAGGATCACTTTGTTGTCCGTCTGTGTGTATGTCAAGACTCTTTATCTCGGGTACGCGTAAAGATATCGAAATGAAATTTAAACTATATACGTAAACCTATGAATTCTTGCAGTTGTGTAAAAGAAAAGTTACTCAGTTGCCGTATAAAAAAGTTAGAGCCGTTTATGTTGTAAAAAAACGCATATTTCAACACTCACAAAAATCAAAACCTACCGGGTAATTCCAGTTGACATAGGACTATGAAATTTGGCGAAATGCATTGTCTAACGTAGACATATAGTAATAAATCTGAAAACTGTGAATTTTTTATTAAATCACATAAAAATAGGGCCTCAAAATTCACAAAATATGCTTTTTCAAAATTCAAAGTGAGTAAAGTGTATCATGTAAGGTATCATATAAAATAACTTCATTGGCACATGTTAATACAGGTTTTAAATTATTTTAACAATATATTTGTACGGAACCCTTGATGTGCGAGCCTGACTCGCACTTGTCCGGTTTTTGTCATAGACCTAGCTAAAGACGGAAAGTGACATTGGTTTCTTTGTATCCCAGAAAAATGAAATGTTTCCATGGAATAGCACTAAAATTAAAATACCACAAGAGCGAAGCCGCAGGCAAAAACTACTTGTGAATAACTTTTTATATGACACCGACCTCGAAATCGCGAAAATAATCAGCTTTTCCATATATTTTATGGAGAGTCATAAACTATTTGTATGAAACATATAGATAATTCATTATTGTCCCACCAAAACTCAAATAAACTAAAACAAGTTTAGTGGAACTTATAGCTAGAGTTACAACCGGTAGCTTCATCGCTAAAAAGATTTTTTGCACGCAACCGTTACTTGTAAAGGATTAACAAAAAGGTTTAGGCGACGTGGTAGACGATGTGATAAATGTACTTACTTAAACAACATACATTCTAATAAACTACAAATAAGCTACACATGACATAAGATACACTTAATTATTTTATACCACACCCACTCGGAAAGTGTCTTATTACTCGTTCATAAACGGGTTAAAAAAGTTCGCAATTTCTCCCTCAAAAATGTGCGGCGGGAAAAGTTATATGGAATTTTATTACTGCCCTCCCAAGCAGGTAGGAATGTTGTATGAAAATCCATTACTGCCTGGCTAGTTTTCTTTTGTTTTTTAGCAGCATACATAAAAAACTACAAACGTCAGACCCCAAAAAGGTTTTGTATGAAATAGTTAGAAAAGAGGCGGGAAACATACAAACCTCAAATCTCAAAAAGATCTTATATCAAATAATTAGAGAAAAGGGTGGCATCTGCAATGCGAAAAAAAGCGCGGCAATTTATTTCGTTGTGCGTTAAATTTTGTTTTTAACTAAATTGATAATTTAACAGTACCTAGCTTTAAATTTTCTAAATAATTTTCCAAAATGTCATCTGATAGTGACAGTGACGATTTTGTAATGATGACGCCACCAGAAATGAAAAATACAGCCCAAGAAGTCATAAATAACTTACTTCCTAAACTTTAATTAAAGAATGAACTTTAATTTTTCCTCGTAGTTGTAGTATAAAGCACTGTATAGTGTATATATATCAATCGGGAGAAAATTCTTTTTCTGCTCTCGAGTTTCCTTTAAGCCCTCCGCTGAGCGTTGGGCTTAAACATACTCTCGCACAGAAATAGATCGTTTTCTCCCCTCGGTGTACAATGTACTATTTTTCGGGATATTAGTCTATATATTGGTCTTATAGTAAAATTAGTTAGTAATGATGAGCATAAACATCATTTTAAATCTGTGCATTTTGAAAAAACATCTTCTACCTATATATGTTGTTTAATAGAGCCTTTACTTATTGGTACATTCAATTTGTATCTGTGTGTCTGTATCGTATTGTTTTACAAAGTTGGAATAGTGTAAATGGACGTTTCAAAAGTCACCGACTATTGATACATTATTAAATTGTAGCCTAATTATTACTGTAACCATTTCGAATAAATTGATTTGTAACCATAAAAAAATCGAGTTAAAACAGGCACATTTGTTTGGGAGCTACTATGCCTTAAAACGAAATATAGACACACACAGCAACAACATCAAACATACATATTACAGCTGCATAATTATGCCGTCGCGATTTGAACACATTATTATTACATACTACAAATAATTTCTCATTTTATTATTATATACTACGAGATTTATCGCGCACTACAATTACGAGATAAATAAATACCTCATCATCCCGACGTTTCGGCCGAGTTGCATAGACCGTGGTCACGGGCAGACGGGGATGACGAGGTATTTATTTATCTCGTAATTTTAGTGCGCGATTAGTCCCGTAGTATATAGTAAAAATATGAAAAAATATTTTTATATACAACGGGACTAATTGCGCACTAAAATCACGAGTGAATAAATACCTTATTGAACACATTATGTTCAAATCGCAAAAGTTTAAAAACATCAAATTAAAAATTGAAATATATTTACTATTATGTCATAACTGACTTCCTCGGTGGCTCAGTGGTTAGTGACCCTGACTTCTGGACCACAGAGGCGTGGGTAAGATCCCCGCTCAGGGCAAGTATTTATGTGATGAACATTTAAGTATTTGCTCTGTGTCTGGGTGTTATTTAGTTACTATCTATGTATATGTATTAAAATATGTCTATGTAGTGTATCAGTCTCTGGCAGCCATATCACAAGCTTTGCTTAGTTTGGGGTAAGAGACCGTGTGTAAGATGCCCCCAATTTTTTTTTATAACAAGTTAAAAAATAACACCCAGATTAGTCCAAAAATACTCTCAAGGGGACAAAAAAGTCTGTACCATATATATATATAATGATCAAAGGGAAATAAATAAGGTTAAGTAGTACCTCGAAGCCTATCCTTAACAAAATATTCTACGAAACCACAATCGAAAACCAACAATATATACCAGATAAGTACTTTGACCTTTTCACAAGCAGCTTCTTTGAGCTATTCCTAGAAGCCAGGATAGTATTTTTGTTTCACTATATTACACCTCAAATACAGAGGTAGATAGTCGGAAAGGTTCTAAGCCAAACAATTACAGGGCTAATCAAAGACCTTATACTGTTAGCCGCAGACTCGATTCGCCAAATCGAGTGATAGCGGTACAACCCTAACGCGAGACGGACGCGCTGCACAACACTAGCGACGACACAGTTTGAACAGGGAATGTGCAATAGCGCGCGACCGTATCTTTTAATATTAATAACGATTGGATTAAAAGTGTAGTCAGTTATATATCAGTTTATAATACGCCCACGATCGACCTTATAACTAAATTAGGGGAAGCAGGAACATCCCCTTACAATACTAAGCAGAAGAGGAAATGGGCTCATTCAGAACATCGTTATTAACTACCTTTTACTACAGAGCTAACCTAAAATATTTAAAAAATGCTGTTTGATACATATTTTTGATTCAAAGTTCCAATTTTGTAATCACGTATAAAATCATCCTAAAAGTGCCATTATCCGTCATCCCATAAAAAAAACAAGCTGTTATTTTTTCTAATTTTGGGTTGGCCGAAAGAAATAGTTGTTAGTAATAATTGAAATGAGAATTAGGTATGTTTTTTACGCATATAAAAATACCCTATAATTATAGCATTAGCTCGGCCCTATTTCGAAATCATTATTTTTCACTGTTACCTAAGTCTGTAAAAGTATATATACACATATATACCATTTTTGACTGACAAAACGGAGGAGGAGGTACTCAATTCGACGTGTATATTTTTTGTGTAACCACGCATAACTTTTTACATAGAAGTCCGATTTCGATTTTTTTTTTATTAGTAAGTTCGTATAGGCCGGGTGGCTAGCCCTGGTGTCAGAGTTTTTAGGCCGCCTGAAGGCCTCTGACATGACATTTTTTTTATTGGAAAGAGTATACTTCGAAGTTGGTTTCATTTAAATTTTATTTAAATCGGCTGAGCCATTTTTGATAAATCAAAAATAATATGAAAAATGCTACATCGGTTCGTATGAAATATTCGCAAAACCTGTACGCGGTTGAAGTCGGTCAAGCCATTTTTTGCAAAAAGTAATTATCTTTTCATTAATGTCCAGTTTGATTTAATTCTTGACCTGTCACAGTATAGCCATTGTTTTATAAAGAAAAAACGCAAATACAGTGGGCATGTAAAAGTTTTCAAATAAGCCCAAAAGTACAGTAAATCTTCACAAAGAAATACGCCTTAGGTTCTGACCCAATACTAGCCTAATACGTATAAAGCGAGTCCATTTCTACCAAATGTATGATATTTATGAGTCCCATGTTGGGACCTTCTGTTCTAGCATAAGACGACGTTTCAAAGTACTCTAAGCTTATTGTCTCAAGCAGGTAAATAATATTATAAATAAGCTAGTTTTATTATACTTGATCTAAAAGTTTGCCAAACTTATTAAGTCGAGACTGTATTGAATTGCTTTTAACCGCAATCCACATTTTGCTCAATATTACGATGCATTTAAAAGCAAAGTTAGTCAAACGTTGAAATACTGAAGCTTAGTTTATTCAGTAAGAATTTTTTACAGTTTATAGTATTGTTTTGAATGTATAGTTTGACTTCAGATATATCTGGCGATAGACATTCTAGGAGATAATATAGAAATATTACCTAAAACATCTGTAGGGATTGGCAAGTTACAAGTTTATTGATTATGGGAATCAAACACAGTTCGGGATGATTTATATTAGATCAGGCCGTGTCCGAGACGAGCCGTGGACGTGGCCCGGACAGGGCACGTTCCATACTTAAACCATAGACAAAAGTACTCAAGTAACAATCTGTGAATTAACTAAAAAGTGCAGTATAGAACAATTTATATGGGTCCTAAGGTGGGGTAAGTAGCAAAAGCATTTAAACATTACACAACTGAAACCAAAACATCAGAGCTTGTAACAAATGGGTAGGGATGTCAAACAATCAATAATAAATAAACATTGTAAACGACGAGTAACAACGGGGTTTGAACATTTTTGTATAGAAGCTAGCTTATTCACCCACCGTCATGTTGTTTTTAGGGTTCCGTACCTCAAAAGGAAAAAAACGGAATCCTTATAGGATCACTTTGTTGTCCGTCTGTCCGTCTGTGTGTAGGTCGACTCTTTATCTCGGGAACGCGTAAAGATATCGAGTTGAAATTTAAACTATAATTATACATAAACCTATGAATTCTTGCAGTTGTGTAAAAGAAAAGCTTCTCAGTTACCGTATAAAAAAGTTAGAGCCGTTTATGTTGTAAAAAAACGCATATTTCAACGCTCACAAAAATCAAAACCTACCGGGTACTTCCCTTTGACATAGAACTATGAAATTTGGCGAAGAGCATTGTCTCAGAGTACACATATAGGAATAATTCTGAAAACTGTACATTTTTATTTAAATCACATAAAAAAGGGCCTCAAAATTCACAAAATATGGGTTCAAAATTCAAAGTGAGTAAATAGTATCATGTAAGGTATCGTATAAAATAACTTCATTAGCACAAGCTAAAACAGGTTTTAAATTATTTTAACAATATGTTGCTACGAAACCCTCTATGTGCGAGCCTGACTCGCACTTGTCCGGTTTTTTATTATGTTTCCGTGCACAATGAAAGTAAGTAGTATAATATATGGGTAGGGGATACATATACAAACAATAGATGTGCATTACCACGATGCCCTAAAATGTCACGTTCTTGAGATATTTGGATGTAAAAATTGCAAAGTTCTCTTACAGCGATCTTTACATCCAAATAATAAAAAGAAAACATAAATAATACATATTTGAGCCATTTCGAGTTGAGACTTTGGGTCCGTGGGGGCCGGGAGCTCATCTCGTTTTCAAAAGTCTTTCTGAGCGTCTGGTGGACGCGACGCGTGACCAAAATGCTGGTGTTTATTTGGCTCAACGTATAAGCATTGCCATTCAGCGTGGCAATGCTGCCAGCATGCTGGGCACGCTGCCAACTGGCAGTGGGCTTGAGCACTTGGATTATCTTTAGACCTTCAAGGGTCTGTGGATGATCCAATTGCTTTCTATGTAGTAGTAGTGAAATAATAAAATATCTCGAGAACGTGACTATTTAGGGTACCACAGTACGGAATATTTATTGTGTGTATAAGTCCCCTCTACTCATATATACTACTTACATCGTACGCGGAAAGTTTGAAAAAAAAATAAAATGGCGGCGGATTGATATGCCACAAATGTTCAAACCCCTTTAGTGCAAAAATGAGAAATAAAAATGATCTCGCTTATTTAATTTCAGTTCTCCAACATCGCTTACAACGAAACATTGTCAAAAGATTCAACACAATAAATTGAAACCAATTTTTGTAACGTTTTAAAAACTGTTGCTATTTTCTGTGCTTAACAAAGTTGACTTTATTGCTACATTAATAATCTTAGGTAAATGCTACATAATTTAATCGAAAGTTCAGTAACTGATCTCTACTTGTCCTATTAATTATCCTATGACACATGCTGGATACGACACTTACGAGGGTTGCATCTCAGATATCCTAGAACTAGACTCCTAGACTAGACATCGGACGCTGCATCGTGCAACACGGCACTTAATTAACTGCTCATCCATTGTCTCCGGAATCAGGCGATGCTATTCGAATAAAATACTAATTGGATGCTGCTATTATTCGGACAAATAATTTGGTGCTGTTGTTATTTTGAGATAATTACACTTTGTTATACTCCATAATTTCAACTTAGTTATCTCGTATAAAAATATTTTTGTTGTTTATTTTCTCGTTACCTTTAATTGTTAGAGTCTTTTTGACCGACGAACCACCGGAAATGTATAATATGACGCGTATATTTTTTTTCTATGTATAACCACGCATTACTTTTTTCATAGTAGTCCGCTTACAATAATTATTTTTTTATTGGAAAGAATATACCTTGAAATTGGTCCCTTTTAAATTTCATCGAAATCGGCTGAGCCATTTTTGATAAATCAACAATAATGTAAAAAAATGCTACATCGATCCGTGCGAAATATTCGCGAATTCTGTACACGGGTGTACGGAGATACACGGGTCATGCTATTTTTTGTAAATATAAATAATACATATAATATAAAAATAATAATATTTATATTATAAATATAAAAAATATCGGTCATTAAATTTGTATTCGAATGACGTACTGAATGATCTTACTTCTATCAAATCATCATATATATATATAAATATTAGGGGACATCCTACACACGGTCTCTGACCCCAAACTAAGCAAAGTTTGTGATATGGCTGCCAGAGACTGATATACTACATATACATATTTTTAAATACATACTTATACAGATAGTAATTAATTAACACCCAGACACAGAGCAAACTCCTATGTTCAACACATAAATATTTGCTATGAGTGGGGATCGAAACCACGCCACGAAATAAAAATTCCGTACCTAGTTTCTTCATAAAGGTTCTGGTTAACTTTATTTCAGTGAGAGTGCCCGCGTAAAGTAAAAGCGGTTTAGACACCTCTCTTTGTCTAAATCCTTCTCGTCGCAGCAAAGCTGACCTATAAAGAGTTTTCTCTCACAGAGACAACGCTTTGTTAGCTTGGTGAAGCAGTATTATTATGATAAACATTGACAATACGTAAATAAAGTTTAAAAAGTGGATAGAGTCAATTTCAGGCATCTATTATGGCAAAATAAGTAATATACAGGGTTATTTCTAATCAATTAGCATCCTTTCAGGGGATTATTCTGTACATCAAAACTAACAACTTTTGTAATGCGATTTTTATCAAAACTAAAAAAAAACAGCTGTTCCATACATTTTGTCCAGGGTGAACGATATTTTTCTATGGAACAACAACTTTTTTTGCGAATTAATAAAAGTCGTAGAATAAAAGTTAGTAGTTTTGATGTACAGAATAAGCCCCTAAAAGGATGCTAATTGATTAGAAATAACCCTGTGTATATAACTATATCAAATTGATATAGATATTCAACTTCTAAACTACATTTTTTGCAGCAACATCTTTTGGGTTCAACTCGGCTATAAATGTAGTCATCGAAACATTGGAATTTTTTCACACGTAGAATTTGTACCCAGTATTTCATTGTTTTGTAAAATAATAATTCATAGTAAAATCATAAAATGTCAATCGTTTTACGTTTATATTGCGAAAATTTCTAAAATGGTAGCATTTATTTATTAAAACCATCTTAGAAATGTCTGCTACCCATTTCTACCCCAGAGAAAAATAATCTTTTGTTCAGTGCACCCACACCACGCTCGATCTAATTAAGTTTAAAGGCACGGTACAGTGTTTGCCGTAGCGAGTTAATTTCGCCGTAATACCTGTAATCAGACATTAGTTCCGCCGTCAGTACTGCATTTGCACGGAGCACAATACCTACTAGGTAAAGCTCGGTACATACAAGTTACAACTACATCTCTACAATACAAAATGGTATCTGAGAAGAAAGGAAAGGTCAGTTGAAAGACAGCTGCGTCGCTTTAGATTCGATTTTTGACCTACGTACGAAACGGAGGAGTACCTACTCAATATTTTCTTTTTTATGTATAACTTTATACATAGTAGTCCGGTATTGATAAAAAAAATATTAGAAAGAATATAGGTACTTACTTCGTTCGACATTGGTCCTATTTAAATTTAATGGAAATCGGCTAAGCAATTTTTGAGAAATCAACAATAATGTGAAAAATGCTACCTCTATCAGTGCGAAGTAATGGCGGATTCTGTACACGGTTGAAGTTGGTCATGCCTTTTTTGTGAAAAATAATTATCTATTACAACTTTGTCTACCTGATCTGTAGACTACACCATGATATTGGTATTTTATTTCAGATTTGGATATATATGTGTAATAGATATATTGATAATCCGGACCTAACCATGAGTCCTGAGTTTTTGTACTCCTATGACTGGCACTGGACATACCAAGTTGTTTGCTGTTTCTCAATCTCGCACAAACTATGCACAAAACCTGCAAACCTGGTTAATCGAATGCATATAACGTATAATATGATATTTAATAACTTAATTGACATCTTTCATAGTAGTAAAGAGACTTTGAACAAAGAGGTGTTTAAAATTTTGCATGACTTTTGCGTTTGAGTTGTTGAATAAATTTAGAATACAATAAAATGTAAATTATGTATGTAATGTAAAACTGCAATATTAAGTTAGGTAACATAGTATGAATCTTTAATTGGCCTTAAGTTTACTTTATAAGTGAATTTATTGTTTCTTAACGGCTGTACATTTAGTAAAGAAATAAAATAAAATAAAAATAATTTAACCAGCCTGTATCTATCCAATGTTAGGCATGGATTGTATTTTAAAAAACACAGTAATGTTTGCTATCTTGAGAAAGTTTTTGCTGTACTTGTCTAAAAATCACATAAAATGGAATTAAATTTGTCATAGGTACGTATTGTTTTTACTGTAGGTAGGTATTTTGTGGCAAAATTAGCTATTAAAAAAACCGGACAAGTGCGAGTCAGGCTCGCACATCGAGGATTCCGTACAAACACATTGTGAATATAATTAAAAACCTGTTATGGCATGTGCTAATGAAGTTCTTTTATATGATACCTTACATGATACGGTTTACTCACTTTGAATTTTGAACCCATATTTTGTGAATTTTAAGGCCTTATTTTTTGTGATTTAAATAAAAATCTACAGTTTTTAGATTTATTCCTATATGTGTGTTGAATTTTTTACTGCAAACTTGGTTAAATGTTTGGTTTTCTAATTTATAAATGTAATTCTTTAAAATGTTAAACCGAATCCAAGATACACAACGAATCAGTAATTTACCACGAAAAAGTTTTTTTTTACCAAACTATAAATATAGTACAGATGTGTATGTACTGGCTTTATAGATGTTCCACTCATTTGTGTTTGCATACACTTGCATGCAAATTTTTGAAGAAAATTCTGCTTGATATTCTTTAATTTTTGTTTTTAAAACAGTATCTCTATTATAAAACCTGACCAATCTGTGACCGGAATAATTTCACGTTTTTGTCCAAAAGACTACATTGTTTCATTCATTTTATTATTTCCGGTTTTAAAAAATCTACATTTATACAAATAGGTACATCCATATAGGTAAAATAGTCCTTAAAAAAGTATGGGTACTATTAAATACGGAACGTATCCCGTAACATGACCTACGCTACGGCTGCAGCTTCAAATTTGACCACAGTCCCTTCACATTTATTTTATCTTTGACATTATTTGGTCGCTGTCTCTGTCTAGTCATTACATGCCATCACAGGTTAAATAAAGACACAGCGACAAAATGTCAGAGGTTAACTAACTGAAAACGGACTGTTATTACTATGGGCCTTATGAATAAGCTCCAAGTAGCACAACAAGCTATGGAGCGGGCTATGCTCGGAGTATCTCTGCGAAGTCGAATCAGGAATAAGGGAATCAATATAAGAACCAAAGTTACCGACATAGCCCAGCGGATTGGCAAGTTGAAATGGCAGAGGGCAGGCCACATAGCGTGGAGGACTGATGAGCGATGGGGTCGAAAATTTCTCGAGTGGAAACCACGTACTGGCGAGCGCAGCGTAGGACGCCACTCATAAGCTGGACGGATGACCTCAGGATCACGCTGGATGCAAGCCGTTACCAACCGGTCTTATTGGAGATCCATATGGGAGTCCTACGTCCAGCAGTGAATATCTTATAGCTGATGGATGGATAGAGTGTAATCACAAGTCTCGACCATTCCAGCATCTACATATGATTGGTCAAACTCTAGGCTGTAGTTGGGACGCATAAGTTGGTTAGTTTATTTCTTACTCTGTTGAAAAAATCTACTCAACACAAAAACTTGTCTCCATCTTAGAGCAAAATAGTATTTTTAATAATACACGTTGAAATAACAGAGTCGTCTTTTAAATTTTATTACGTAAGATTAAACGAAACCGTCTCATGTTGCTCAGCGGGCTACAGTTGTTGTTATTGAAATTTTTGCAGAAAATTGAGTCCCATTTCCAAGACATTTTTTTCTTTTGAGAATTCAAGGATCCGCTGTGAGCAGAGACGCTGTTAGAGGGTAATTTTTCACACACTTCAGCTCTTCTAAATGTGAAAATACCGCCGCCTAGAAATATATACCGTCTGACGTTTACTTCATAAAGTAATTCAAGATAACATAGTAGGTACGTAGACTTTTAGTTCTTTGTGGGAAATTGATTTTTGTACTAGTTATTATCTAGTGCCTTTGTTATTCTTTTTACCGACTTCCGAAAAGGAGGAGGTGCTCTTTTCGTCTGTATGTATTTTTTGTGTCATCGATATTTTCGCCAATTTCGAGCCGGGTTAATTTTTTTGAATTCGAAAGGATATACTCCCGAGGTGATCCCACTTAAAGCTCACCGAAATTAGCTAAGCCATTTTTGATATATAAACAATAATGTACGCGGATGTCACATCGATTCGTGCAAACTATTCGAATTCTGTACACGGTGGAAGTCGGTGTTGCGATATTGCGAAAAATAATTATAAAGTTATAGAGTGAAATGATTTTAATTCTATAGTGCATCCATACTAGGTTTATCTCAAAGAGTTATTTTTGTGATAAACATATCAAAAATTCGTCGCCGATGCAGGACTCGAGCCTTGCGTCTTCGGAACACTAGCCCGACGCTCTGCCCAACTGAGCTAATCCGCAGTACTGCCTCCGCGTCGAATTTGTTAAGTGTTTATCATTTTAACCAACTTACTGCGGATTAATAACATAAGCCGTGGTGGTCTAGTGGTAGTAACACTCGACCTGCAATCGTGAGGTCGTGGGTTCAAATCCCGATCCCGTACCAATGAGTTTCTTAGGAACTTATGTACGGAATTTCACATCATTGGCTTTTCGGTGAAGGAAAACATCGCGAGGCAACCTGCATATTAAGGCAACCTGCTGCGTCCTTAGAAGAAATTCGATGGCGTATGTAAATCTACCAACCCGCACTGGGCCAGCGTGGTGGATATGGCCCAATCACCCTTCGTGGGTAGGCCTACGTCCTGCAGTGGACAATTAAAAAGACTGGTATAGTACAGTACTGCGGATTAGCTCAGTTGGGCAGAGCGTCGGGCTAGTGTTCCAAAGACGCAAGGTTCGAGTCCTGGATCCGCGACGAATTTTTAAAATGTTTATCACAAAAATAGCTTATAGAGTGATTATTATTTGTATCATTTTGTATTTTGAACTGTTCGGGAGACATTTCCTGAGAAAGAAATGAAGTAACAAATTAATCTGAGGTACACGTATCTATAAATGTATGTGTTAACAAAATTATTTTTTGCAAAAATTAGCATGACCGACTTCACCCGTGTACAGAATTCGCGAATATTTCGCATGGATCGATGTAACATTGTTCACATTATTGTTGATTTATCAAACATGGCTCAGCCGATTTCAACAAATTTTAAATGAAACCAACTTCGAAGTATACTCTTTCCAATAAAAAAATAATTATTGAAAGCGGACTGCTATGAAAAAAGTTAAGCGTGGTTATACATTAAAAAAAATTATATAGGTATATATACGCGTCGAATTGTATAATTCCTCCGGTGGTTTGTCGGTCAAAAAAATATGACTTGGATCAATGAATCCTTCTATTTACAGGCCTTTACTTTAAAAATAAATATGTTTTCACGTTATGCTCTTTTTCTCTAGTTGAACACAAAATTGTTAATTTATTTCAAAACATTGATAAAACTTAAGCTCAGTTGAGAGAAGTTCGAGTTTTAAAATTACCCCTAGCTTAATACTTAGATTAGATTTACTTGAGCACCAACTTCGTTTCATTTTCGAAAGAAACTGATTTATTCTCGATCCGAAATTCAGATCTGATGTTTATCCCGAGCCATTATGTACAGCCATCAAATGAAATGTTTGCTCGTACTTTGTGATTACACATGAACGAGATCCTATGAATTTCATTACAATGATGGACGAAGAGAATTTACGGTAGCCGAATACTCTTTAGAAAATGCTATTTGGTGTAGCTAAAATAAATTGGTAACGTTTGATGATACGGAGTGAAATAAAGTTCAGAAAACCAATGATTTCGCAAAATCGTGACATACGTAGCTCAACTAAGTATAGCTTTGCTATGCTATTTTCGGCTTGGATGGCTATTGGATAAGTGACCGCTGTGGAGTTTAAACAAGAGGCTGGTTTAATGAAGAGGCTTTTGTATTTTGGCAGACTTGCTACAAAACATTTGAGTAAATATTTACCTACCATAAAAAAAATCGCATAGATCTGGCGGTGGTCGAGTATTTAAGTCTGGATGCTTATAACCATCGACTTAGCATTTTTCCTAACAAATGAGCCTATACTTTTAAGTGGGAATTTTTTGAAGTTCTAGTTTTTTAACAGCGTTGTTCTCTTTTTGGGATAGGTAAAAAAATCGCGTTAAGACTCGTGACCTGATCGAAAATTTGTAAGGGAGAGGCGGAGGGAGAGTAGATCACCGGCGTGCGGCGTGCGGCGTAGAGATAAAGACTCCATCTCTACGAGAAAGAGAGGTGGATATTACTTAGTAATATCGCAGGAGCAGGCATACTTTTTCCCCGAGATGGCGATATTACAAGAGAGGGCGATATTACTGTAATATCGCCCTCTCGCGGCAAAAAAGTATGTCTGCTCCTGCGGCGCAGGGCGCTTGCGCGAGTGTACGAGTGTGTGATATTGTATAATACTCCAGATGATAATACTTTATATGTTCATGTTTTCATTGTATTGTTTACTTGTTCTGCTGGCACTCGGGAGTGCTAACAAGTACAGTACAACTTGTTATTTTTTTTCCATATGTTTCTACATTAATTCATTATGTTTTGTAGCATTTTTGTAATCTCAAAAACTACTCTAATAATATTTTCAAAAACCATACCTATTGTTAAAGATATAAATGAAAATTTCATATAAATTCAGCATTTTATATTTTCTACTGCCAATTACAAGGTTACAGTTTAGGCACTAGGGCACGTCTATCGCCGTGCGTGGCGTCACGAGGTCTCTCGATGGCTCCGCCCGTCGCGCCGCGCCCCGCTCGTCCAGGCTGCCTCGTCAGCTACACCGCATGGCCAGCATGGCTCGCCCGCCTGCCGCCTGGCGCGCCGTTCGTTCGGACGCCCACAGCTACACCGCATAGCTAGCATAGCTAACACTAAATAACCTTTATATTTTATGGCAGAAATTTTCGCGATAGATCCAAACGTTGTAAGTCCACATTCTTTATACGAACAGCCAGAATGTGGAACGCTTTGCCTGAGTCTGCCTTCCCGCTAGGGTAAAACGTGGGTGTATTAAATTCTTAAGAAAATAGGTATAGCGAATAAGTACCTTCAAGATAAGCGTGCTATAGACTAGATGACTAGATGGCTTATCTGCTCACCATCAAGCAGAATGTGGTCAAATGCAAATTTATTGTACAAGGTTATTGGTAATCAATTAGCATCTCTTAAGGGGTTTATTCTGTACATCAAAACTAACAAATTTGTTCTGCTACCTTTATCAAATCTCAAAAAAATGCTGTTCCATAGAAAAACATCGTCCACCCTCGACAAAATGAATGGAACAGCTATTTATTTTTCGTTCTTACAAAAGTTGTTAGTTTTGATGTAGGTACGGAATAAGCCCCTAAGAGGATGCTAATTGATTACCATGGTATACATACATATAACAATAACAGATTTTAAAATGACGCTATATAACGCTCGCTATCTAGCTCTCGCGTTTCTACGATTATAAGTTTTGCCATAGATCGTAACTCATTATAATATTTGATATGATTATAAACTGAAAACTTACTAATTGTAAACGATTACAAAACAAAATGGAATCTATATATATAAAATCGTGATTCACTGACTCACCTATCACGAAATCTCAAAAACTACAAGTGCTAGGAGTCTCAAATTTTACATGGGGGATCCTTTTAGGATATAAGTGCTCACTAAGAACGGATTTTGCGAAATTCAAGCCCTAAGTGGTGAAATTGCGTGGCAAACTTTATATGGGAGAGTGCGATTCTTTGGACCAACTGACTTGAAATTTGGCATAGACATTTTAAATAAAATTGATTGAACACGTGTTTCGTATGTTTTCGAATCGTATTGCCTATCAGCGTTAAAAAGGGGAAAAAAGCTATTTTTGGGACGAATAATTTCGACGTTGGAATTGAAACTATTTATTGTATTTGATGAATCAAAATGACATTTTGATATGATTGAAATCCAGATTTATTGAAACCAATGATTTAAGAAAACAGAAGAGGCGACCACAGTTTTTTTTACTTTTCTGCTCTCACTTTCTTTATTATATGTTCCCATATTTCTTTGGTAAATTAATTCTTATCACGTACTGCGACAATAATTGGTTTAATGGCGAACATTTATTTACCTAAGAAAGTGCCGAAATCACATTGTCATTATGCATGAGTGCATGATACATACCAATGATTTTTAGAGTCCTGCGTCGTCTCGCCCCGCAAGCGGTTGGGCCCGCGGGGCGAATCGACCAAGACTCTTTTTTTAATCGACTTCAAAGACGAAGAAAAAAGAAGAGCAATTATGAATCGATTTTGTTGTTTTTTTGTTTGCTACATCATAGGTACTTCAGAGGTAGTTTCATTTAATGAGCAGTTTTTTTTTAAATAATGTTGTGGTTTGTGTTTCCATTCAGTTCATAAGTCGTCTTTGAAAGATTTCATTTTTTTTATTTAACGTGTGCTGTCCCACTGCTGGGCAAAGGTCTCCCCCAATTCTTTCCATGCCTTTCTGTTCTGTGCTACCTCCGTTCAATCCTTTTTAAGCCTCTCGATTTCGTCGCGCCTTCGTCGGTCCTCTTACGTGGATTTACTGTAAATGTACGTGTTTTTTTTTCAAATACATTTTATTTGCTTTAAAAATAACCACTCGGAATAAAAATTACCATACAGTTAGGAAATCTCGGAAATGTAACCATCTGTTCTTTGATTATGTAGACAGGTACCTGAAATCAATAATCTGTTGATCAAGTTCTGAAGACAACGTTAAACGCCGCCCTGTAGAGTTTTTACATAGTCTCGCTCACCCAGGCTTGCTACTTGAGTTGCTCCTTGAGGTAGGAGCACCAAAAATGCTGCTGCGCTACCTTCAACCTGCTTAATTGTCTTTTCACATTTCGTGTTTACAGATGAAAATAGCTTTAAAGTAACATGAGTAAAATTAATATTTAATTATAGTAATTATTTAATAGTCCACTGCATGACGTAGGCCTACCCACGAAGGGTGATAACCAACACTAAACAATAATAATTATGATGCGCCTTATCAGTGTGAGATATAACTGTTCTGTACTGTATCAGCCTTTTAATAGTCCACTGTAAGACGTAAGCCTACCTGCGAAGGGTGATTGGGTTAATTCACCACGCTGGCCCAGTGCGGGTTGGTGGATTTACATACGCCATCGAATTTCTACTACTAACATAAGGTTTCCTCACGATGTTTTTTCCTTCACCGAAAAGCCAGTGGTGTAAAATTCCGTATATAAATTCCAAAGAACTCATTGGTACGAGACCGAAATTTGAACCTCACGATTGTAGGGCTGGTGTCACTACAGCTAGACCACCACGGCTTTTCAAATAACCTACCTAACCGTTAAATTGCCACTGAGACATTTTATTCAGTATTGTACCCAACGCAATTGTGAGCTGCGCGGGTGAAACCGCGGGGCGCAGCTAGTAAATATATATTCCTAGTATAATTAAAAGTAATTATCGCGGCACGTACGAAGCGCGGAAAAATGGAAAGTCCATTTGTAACGGAATATTGTTATGTCATTTTATTACTGTAATTTAATATTAATTAAAAACGGAATTCCGGAATATTTCAGGGCTATTTTTGTGACATGTAGCTTAATTCATTTTTGAAAAGCAATTACAGAACTAATTAAACGCGTAAGTATATCTCCATTAATGCGTGTATTGATCTGTAAAGTGCTGCTATATATGTATAGTATATTTGATTCCTTCCTCAATGATAGTATACAGGTGTCTTCGAATTCATTAACAATATAAATACTCTAGGATGAAGTTTTGTGCGTCAAAATGTCCATCTATTACTTTGGGGCCAGCACCGAAATCACAAAGAAAATATCAGGCTATACATTTTGTTGATGATTCGCTGAATTTTTTTATGGAAAAGTTGAGATTTTTTTGCGATCCCGTCACGTTTGGACCCATAGTAAAAGTTGCTTACATTGACGAGCACAACTACGTCCTAGAATTTTTCCAATGAATTTGAAATCAATCCGTATAGAGTCTAAAAACCACGACAAGCCAAAATGCCAAGTAGATCCATATGTGTCTACTTGGCATTTTTTCTTTCCTAAAATAAAATCAAAGAGACAAATATATAAAAAATGTCATGTCTTACACGAAGGTGACAACGGTACACATTACAAAAAATGACTTAGCATCAAGAAATCTGTTGTTAATTATCTACTGTTACTTACATTGTTAAAAGAGTATCAGCTCTATACTATTTCCTTTTCTACATCAGTGCACTTTGGACAGCGATGACGACATCACGATCGATGTACTCAGAACAATTTCAATAGCCAACCCTTTCACAAACTGAGAAAGACCAATCCGTTTACAATGAGAGAAAACGTTCCCAGTAACTCACAATCACAGTCGAAATATTCCGCAAAGGCAAGTGAAACCGTAAGCCCATATATACCCCCCACATTGTGGTCGGTTTACTCGAAACAAAGCCCATATACAATCCAAACGCGGCGGTAACTAATTCAGCTATTATGCTCCTGTACATTGTACTGAAATAGGCATTTAGTTCCGATTAACATTGACGAATGGGGCACCTTAATAATTAACGTACATTCTACTATTTAAACTCCCCCCAGTTCTATTGTAGACTCTATGTTACAATTGTTAGAGTTTAGTTTCAAAGTGAGGGTAGTTTGACATTGCGAGGCGCGCGGTTCGCAGCCGGGACAGGGTTAATCTATTTAAGAAAGTAAACACGTTGTTGGAAATAATGACTGTGTCTTTGAAAGAATCGATTTAAGTGGCATAAGTAGGCCCATTTGAATGTATATGTGGCGGAATGAGGGTAGAATGGAAAGTGTTGGTTCAGAATCGGGCGTTTTGTTTGCTTTTTTTCAATGGCTCTATCAAATTTGCTTTTTTTAGAATATGGAACGGTTTGAAATGATTTGTGTAGTGAAAAATATTTTAGTTTTGATCTAGCTTTGATGAAGTTGCATGTTTGTTATTGGTTAAAAAAATGAGAGTTTTTTTTATTACAATCATCTCTGTTGTAAGCATCTGTTTTTGGAAAAAGGCTTTTCTATCAATTTTCAGAATGACTGACTTGCTTTTAACGTCATTGTACTGCCTTCTTCTGAATGATCAGCAAGGAAGAGAAAACGTTATGGATAACTTGTATTACAATTTATGGATGACCCCTAACAAGTTTAATTATTATAAATCTGCGTTAGTACTTACTGATCAGAATTTGCAACATTGTAATAATACGCTTTGATTTAAATTGACATAAAATGGATAAAACTTTCATGCCGATAAAACGAAATAATTAAAATAAAGTAGGTATTCTATTGTAGAATTTAACGACGTGTTTTTGAAATTTTATTTACCAAGTTCAGAGTTAGAGAACGTTATTTTCAGTTTTTAATGCAGATACTTTCTTTCTAGAATACTCATTAAAACTTGAGATATCTTCGAGTCGTTCCCAACTGTTTGTCATTACGGACGCATAGACGCAAAGGACGACCTTTATATAGTAATCTATAAACTATCTTTAATATTTTCATTTTCAAAACATAACTATTTCTGATACAATAATTCTAAATGATTGCAATAGCCATGATGACTTAAAAAAGTATTACCTAGTACGGCAGAAAGAATATCAAAAAATATTAGAGACTTATTTCTTCTTTTGTCAATTAAACAAAAATTAATGAAGACATAATAGCCCGTTAAAGTTCCGCGTGACGTCACGAGAAGACTACAAATGTCACAGAGATATCATAAGGATAATGTAGTCGACCGAGAAAAGAAAGAAAAAGATGCAACTATTTAATATGGCATGAGTTAGAAAGAGACATAAAATATCTCAATTGAGTGGCTAGTTGCCGTGTTTTCCTCTCAGTATTGTCAAATTACAATATAAAATATTGGTTTAGACGGCCCTGGGCATGATTTTCCAAACATTTTTGTGATTGAGAATTGCCTCAAGCAACAACAGCGCTATCTCTCTACTTGTAATAGCTCTGTGACAAATGTATATACTTTTGACAAAGAAGTATAATATGCAACACACAAATCGGCGGATGGGAAGTTATGCGCAGAACGCTGCGCATAAGCCAAAATATAGGTATGCGCGGGAGCCAGAGCGACGAGACGCCGGGGTACACCCGCCCGCCAACCGCATGCCTCCCGCGCGCTCCCTACGCCCGTGCACACATGCACCATAATTAGCGAATCACGGCGAAGTGTCATCTGCGACTAACTTCTCATCCGCCGATTTGTGTGGCGCTTAGTCCCCCAATCCCGAACTTTGTCGTTTCTTCATTTATTGACAAAAGAGAAAATACATGTTTAATATTTTTTTGATAATCTAACTCACGGAAAAGTCTACTTTTTATCCACTCATCATGCCAAGTATAACGATGAACCAAGGTAACCGACATAGCCCAAGGATTTGCACGTTTAAGTGGCAGTGAACAGGGCACATAGTTCGTAGATCGGATGCTCAAAGGGGCCGTAAAGTTTTCTAATGGTGATCACGTAGGTACTTACTGGTAAGCACAGCGTAGGATCTCTACCAATAATAAAGTGGACTGATGAAAGAACATGCTGGAGGCAGGCGCTTTTATCCGGTCACGTTTGAAATCCATAGAGAAGACGCATGTCAAGCTCACACTGGTTGAAATTTTTCAATTGACATACCTCAGTGGCTCAGCACTATGTCGGACAAAGATATGTCTTGTAAGTACGTGACGTAGAACACGTAGTCACTTAGTGTGTTAAAAAATAAATAAGTAAACATGGATATGAAAAAACAATAGTAAGTAAGTTCGTTTAGGCCGGACAAAGCGACCGAGACCGTAGCGAGACGAGAGGTAGCGCTCACTTGTAAATGCCACTCGCGGACACCCATCCGAACGAATCCAACGTTCAGCACTGACAGTGCTGAACGTTGCTTAACTTCGACAATACTCTATATTTATTACATTCCATTTAATATGAAATCTGGCTTATTCCCATCTGATCCCGATTCCCGCGTCATCCCAGGTTGATCAGTCGCGACGTGACACTAACCACGTCGGACGCGGGCTTAACTGTGATTGGATATCACGTCAATTCAATTTTTGTTCAATTTGCGCCGTGCTTTATGTGCAACGCTTGTACAATCTACAACTTCATTTGAATATTTTTCACATACAGCTTTTAAATAAATTATTTTAACGGGATAGTGATGATAATGGAATTGGAACAATTTTACTTCATGCGCGACTGAGTATATTTATTTTTTATGAATAATGAAATGGGATATAATTAACATTTAATTTGAACTTTATGACGTTAATTATGTATACTCTATAAAATTTAACTTGATCTCTGCGACAGTAACATTGACATAGAAGATTGACATTTTTAGAGTTAAGATAGTGGTGGAAAAAATCGATTTTCAAACAATGTTGTAATGAAATGGAATGAGTAGTTGAAGGTGAGAAATTGGATTTTATTTACTTACTATTATTTAAGGTCAAGTGATATTAATTAAATACTCATAATAATGTAACGGTAGTATTTATCGACGTTTTTCACTATTATCGATGCTAATGTAACATATAGTTGGGTTTAATTTAATTACACATGCAAAAAATGTTATGATATTAAAATATACAATAAAATTAATGATAAATTAAGTTTTATTTAAAAAATCGTTAGTTAAAAAACTATCTAAACCTCTGTGGTCACGATCATTCATCGCCCATCACTAATTGGCACGCCCATAAAGTATGAAATTGACAGGTACTTTCAGCACTATTAAGAAATTCAGGACTTCATAAGCGTGATTTTCTGACAGCTGTCGCAGAGATCAAGTTAAATTTTATGGAGTATAGTGATTTTATCAGTTGACATGTCACTTTGATTTTAAGGCATTAAGTTGATTTGGACTAGCTCTTGCCCGCGGCTTCCACCACGTGATATTTTGATTTTTGTGTTATCCCATAGGAACTTTTTATTTTTTCGGGATAAAAAGTATCCTATATCACTTTCCGTCTTTCAAACAACGCCTATACCAACAATCAAGTCAAACCGTTGCTCCGTTACCTACAGCGTGAAAGAGGAACAAACCAATAAACCCAAAAATATAGTCTCGGATTTATAATATTAGTAAGAATACATAATGAAACAGGAAAATCGGATAAAATAACACATAATTAAATTAAGTGTTACAATAACTTTAATTTGTGATCATTTCATCAGTAGACATATCTCTTTATTTTTTTCTTATTCTACTAGGCTTTGCACAGGTGTATTATACATAATTATAAACCTTTCTGTTGAATCACTCTATCTATTAAAAAAACCGCATCTAAATCCGCTGCGTAGTTTTAAAGATATAAGCATACATAGGGACATGCAGACAGCAGGAAGCGACTTTGTTTTATACTATGTTGTGATTAGGTTTACTGTCAGTAGTAACATTAATTTGTACTATTGATTATACAACTTACATATTACCTACATATACGTCACTAATACCATCAATGGTATTAGCGACATAGAATTGTATCTTCTACGTCGTTTACCATTGATATGTACCATTTAACCACTTGACAGTCAAAAAATATTTTATTCTCTGTACCATTTCATTCAACCAGTTAAGAGTCTTTTATAAGCTTTTAATAAACGCTAAAGTAACGATATTTAAATATTATTCGGCCGTATGGTCTATAAAACTCGCATAAAACGTATCTCGTAATGGTGATGAAGTCACATTTCAATGTCAAATATCATATTAAGTGATATAACCACTCTTACAATATTTTGCGTGGATGTTTTATAAAGGATTGTTTTATTTTTTTAGTCATTTTTGTTTCTTATCAATTTTCATCGCAGAGTAATCAGAGGTATGACGCTGATTTAAGATATCTAAAAAGAGATGCATTGATTGGCAATGTCACAAGTTAGACAAAGGCGTGGTAAGGTTACATTAGTATGTCACTTTGACTGGTGAGAGAACTCTGTGATTTTAGGTCATGTGAACTGTGCGCCATTTCAGGTAATTATCATAGTGACATTAGAAGAGTAGTTCAAATGTCACTTATGTATTCTAATCATTAAGGGCGGAGCTGAAGCCATTTTAGGGTCAAACTTGGCTTCCGGTCACGTGACTCTATTACCCATCCCCTTTTTACTTACATCCGTAGTATTTTGGGCTCTTCTTACAAGAGTTTTCCCTAGAGTTTCCAGAAAATTTATGTTTACTTCCTATGCTCCTTGAAAATTGCAAGTTTAATAAAACTATCATTTTGTGTTCTAAAATCTAGAGTACAATGTAAAATTCAAGACATTACAATTTTGAGAAAATGATAAGAAAGTAAATGATAGTAATAAAAGTTGCGCCAATTAATAGCTCGTTAGCCAACTAAGAAAATACTAAAGTTTTAATACGAAATGTCAGATATTAAAGTAATAAGGAGTACTTAAGAGCCAAATTAGCGACGTAAGAATTGAATTTAGTAAAGTAAATGAATATTTTTTTCTAAGAAATAAAAATTTTAATACGGACTGAAGTGTTTTATCATTGTCACCGTACTTAGTTTCTTTTGTCAGACTGCCTTTTCAGAAGACAGAGGGATGTTATAGCGTGAGTAAAACCGGCCAAGGGTGAGTCGAACTTGCGTATCCTGGGTTCTTTATCTATGGGTATTTTGACTGCCTCGGTGGCTCAGTGGTTAGTGAACCTGACTTCTGGATCAAAGACGTGTGGGTTCGATCCCCACCCAGGGCAAGCATTTATGTGGTGAACATAGGTGATTGCTCGGTGTCCGGATGTATTTAGTTACTATCTCTATAAGTATGTATTTAAAATTAAGTATATGTAGTATATCAGTCTCTGGCAGCCATTTTCACAAGCTTTGCTTAGTTTGGGGTCAGAGACCGTGTGTAAGATGTCCCCCAATATTTATTTGTATAATATGTGAAACTTTAGGCCGTGAAAATGTACCATATCATATCAAATTGTTTTGCTAAGTACAACAGACTTTCAGACGTGTAAGTACTCGTTATTATAAATAACTATGAGACTAATCCCGAAACTGCGCAAAATGCTTAGTACATTTTCACGATAGATGAACATTTTTCGATTTAATTGTGGGTGCGATTTTGGGGCTCGTCTGTAGTAAAAGCTATTGAAAGTTATGATTATCATTAATTCTACTGAAGGTCTCAGCATTTGCAAAAAAACCCTGAATAAACGTTTTTCATAGGTTTTTAAACGATGGAAATAGTTTTCTTGAGTACACTTTGACTGAAAAGCCATTATAACCATAACTTTACCTGTCTTGATATAGACTAAACTAATCTAATTACTTTTACACTACAACTAAACATTGTCTCAGTGAAAAGTCTTACACATGTGAGACGATCAAAGTAACTTAAATATTGAAAAAAAAAAATACACTTTACAGCACAAGTATTTTACTCCGCTGTGTCAAAGGAGCACCAGCTGCAAGTACAGCACACGTATACTCATAGGTAATTCCGCGCTCGATAAACGCCAAAATTCTTGCATTTTCCCTTCACTGCGAAACCATTCCCTAAAGGAATTCTTAAGACGGTCGGGATCATGTTTTCAGTGTGCTTTTGTATTTAGATTACTTATTTTTATATCACCAACGTTTCAGGCGTTTCAGCCCCGCTTTGAAATGAGTTTGGGAAGAATTATGAGTTTTTGTGGCGAGGCGGAATCGTGATATTAAAATCGTATTTTGTCTGTGTACTCGGGCGTTGCGGATGTCACCGCGAGTTAAGTCGAATCGAGTGGATTTTGTGTGTAATGAAATATTAAATAATAATCTAATGCAGAGAAAATTGGGCTTTAGGTACAAGGTGAATGGGCGTTTTATTGTGTATCTGTTTTGAATTAATTTCACGTCGATTTGGTATGCTTATGTCGTTTTAGAGGTATGAGATTAAATGTGTTCTGCTGTGGGGGGATTGTATTTTTTGTATGTAGATACTTAAAATAAAGACTGTGGTTTCAAGCACAAAAAAATTTAATACGTGTTATTTTGACTACGTTTTTACGTGTTATTCCTTTGTGTTAATTTTCAGGTCTCATTGTATCTCATCATTGGTAACATCTGGATGGGACCGTATCAGAGTATTTAGCTGCCTGAATGTCATTATTAAACAGTTATTGCATTAAAATGTTACATGAGCTTTAAATTTGTTAGAGGACGGAATTTTATTTTTGAGACATGTGTGGGGGTCAATAGAAGCTTAACCCCAAGTTTGCGGGGTTCCCGCCCTTGTCCCCCGGCCGCCATCTTGGAAAAGGAGTGCAAACACCTTTTTGGAGATATCTCGGAAACTAAGCGTCCTACAAAAAACATGTCAGGACATAATTTGTAGAAAATTTCTTTGCCTACAAATATGTTCTTATAACTTTAGCTAAATGGACTAAGTTAAAGCAACTGGAACTCTATTTATTGACGTGTCATCCAAGTCAAGGTTTGAAATTCCAGCTGTCGATGATAATGAAGTATTTTATTTAAAAACCCCGAATAACAAACTAGGTATATTTTACTAAAACTAGATTAAAGGAAATGATGAACTCACTGGACTGCGAAAGCTCCAAAATCGGCCTTGAAATGAATGTAAATAAAACTAAGATACTTACAAATAATCGGGAACGCCCAATAGTGATAAAAGGTAACAATATAGAATACGTCAGCGAATACATCTACCTAGGGAAGCAAATCTCATTTAAAACGTCAAATAACGAAGAAGAAGTTATAAGAAGAATCAATGCGACTTGGAAGAAATTTTGGTCACTAATAGAAATCCTAAAAGGGAATTACAGCATGTACATGAAAAGAACAATATATGAGACATGTCTACTACCCTGTTTGCTGTATGGCTGCCAAACTTGGACATTTACTAATAAAATAAAACAAAAAATTAACACTAGAAGTGCGGAACATCCTGACACCCCTAGAAGCGCGGATAGGTCAATTTTGGCCATTTTTTTTAATTTTCTAGAGTAATGTGAAGATTTGTATACAAATAAAACTCGTAATTATAATAAAATGCTTTTATTATAGATTACACATATTTTTGGTGTACTTTGGCTTAAAATAGAATAATAATATAAATCACAATTACAAATAATTCCGATATTTCCCTTTTATGTTAGAAGGAGGGACGTAAATGGGCTATTGATGACAAATAATTCAAGTTAAAAATTAGATAAAATTGTAAAAAAAGCAGTGCAATTACTCTTCCGAATCACATAATGAGCAAATGGAAAACTCTTTCGATGTGCTTTTCTTGCAAACAGTTTTTTTACAAGCTGATATCCATGACTGGGTCAAAATTGACCCAACCGCGCTTTGAAGTAAATTTGATTAAAAATATATATTTATTGCAATTACGTGGTTGAAGTCTCGTATAAAAAATAATGATCAAATTTCATAAAAAAATCATAAAAAAATAGGATTCCATGCATAATAAAACATTAAATAGAGCAGGAAGAACATCGAAATGGGTCAAATTTGGGACGCCCGCGCTTTTAGTGTTAAATGCAGTCAAACAGCAATGGAAAGGAGTATGCTAAAAATTAGAAGAATACCAAGAATTTAGAGCGAACATAGTCATCAAAAAACTAAACTCACAGATGCTTTAAGACACGCACTCTCACTTAAGTAGAGATGGGCCGGACACTTCTCGCGATACACAGACAGAAGGTGGACCATTGCAGCCACACGATGGAAAGGTCCAATAGGAAAAAAGAATGTCGGTCGACAATTAAGTCGGTGGGCTGATGACATAATACACGTCGTAGGAAACAACTGGATAAAGTTAGGCAAGGACAGGGAGTCATGGAAAAGGATGGAGGAGGCCTTTACCCAAATAGGGGTCCAAATCTCATAAATAATACTATCTAATTAATTATAAGTAATCATTAAGTAATAACTCACTAACAAATATTTTACATCGAAATTGAGATCTGGAACAAAAGGCTTTTTATTTTTATTTTATTTATTTTATTTAAACACTTTTTCCGTATACAAAAGCAAATTAAATCACAAACAAGCTAGAGCTTAAACTAAAGCCACGAGCGATTCTTCTGAAAGGAATAAAGCAACTCAGCTTTTTCTACATTTTTGCTCCTTCAGGAATAAAGTAGGTAATATATTTCTCAAGGTCCAATAATTTGCTGAAAAACGATTCATTTCGTTACTCTGAGCAATTATAATGAAAATAGGGTTTGTTTTCTCGTTGGTAGAAGAAAATATTAATCTACTATTTATTTCTTTAATTTGGTATTAGAGAAAACCTAGGTTGTGTATTACAGGTAAGTGCCCAAACCTTAAATAATTACTACGTTAATTTCATTTTTAGTTGTTTTTCCCGTAATAATAAAAGTATCTGAATCTAAAACGTTTGTCATCGTTTTGTCTGTTTTCTTGAAAAGAAGAATACAAAATATGATGTGCAGAGAAATTCGCCCAATAAATTCAAAATCATTGCAATGGTCTAAAAGTGTCAACCAGGGTAATTTTTTTAAAATCATTTAAGCTAAGGGTTGGATAATGAATGGATTTTCCAAAATTATGTTGAACTGCTAAATTAATTATATATTTTCATTATTTTATATGAATACGAGGGATTACAGAACATATAATTTTCTTAAGATATAAAATAACATGCTGTAACGTTTCTGTTATTGTCTACAAGTCTCGCCTAGATTTAAATTACTCAAGTCCAAATATAGTGCATAGTTTCGACATTTCTATTATTTCTTTCGCTTGCAAAGTAAGGCAAGCTGACGCAAAATATTACAGACTGGAGGTGTAGAACTAGTTGTCGCAGATGTATGAATCGATTCCGAGTTTCTACTGTTAAATATAAATGTTCGATATTCAAATTTTCTTCCGCATCGTACCGTATCTTCTATCTTTCAAGTCCACTGCTAATACTCGTATGTAGGTACTACTTTTTAGAAAAAAAAAACTAACGCCTTAAAACCCTGACCCGGCCTATACGAATCTTACTTACTTTATAAAGATACTCTTTCAAATTCAATTATTATTGGGCCATATCCACCAAGCAGTTGCTTCATAGTATATTTATAAATCCACTATTAAATTTCTTTTCCGAATATATTACTAGTTCTTCACGAGTTTCTGTATATGTTGCCAATTACAGCTGATCTAGTGACAACAAAAACAATTTCTAAGCAAACAAATGTTTAATAAATCAGGGGCTCTTCAGATTGTTTGATATTTTACTATGTACCAAGGTAAATATAAATAAAATAAAATTCACCTCTTTCAGGCATGAATGGCTCATTTTAGCACCAGTTCTATAAAAAATCACGAGTCAATTCACAAAATCAAAATAAAAAATTAAGTGAAAAAACCGGACAAGTACGAGTAAGGCTCGCGCACCGAGAGTTCCGTACAAATCCAGAAAATTACACAAAATTGGGAAGTAAATTGTTAAAATCTCTATATCTATCTATAAAATCTCTCATCTCATCTATTATCATCGATAATTTTTTTTTTTACTTTTCTCGTCATATATCTAAAATTACACATTGTCAAAATAATTAAAAACCTGTTTTAGCATGTACTAATGAAGCTCTTTTATATGATACCTTGCATGATACGATTTACTCACTTTGAATTTTCAACCCATATTGTGTGAATTTAGGCCCTATTTTTTTGTGATACAATTGAAAATGTTTGGTTTTCAGATTTATTCCTATATGTGTACTCTAAGACAATGCTTTTGGCCAAATTTCACAGTTCTATGTCAACGGGAAGTACCCTGTAGATTTTGATTTTTGTGAGTGTCGAAATATGCGGTTTTTTACGACATAAACGGCTCTAACTTTTTTAAACGATAACTGAGAAGTTTTTATTTTTACACAACTGCAAGAAACCATAGATATACTCGTACGTATACAGTTTAAATTTCAACTCGATATCTTTACGCGTTCTTGAGATAAGGAGTCTTGACAGACGGACAGACGGACAACAAAGTGATCCTATAAGGGTTCCGTTTTTTCCTTTTAAGGTACGGAACCCTAAAAATGCTAAAAACAAAACAAACGTTACTTAAGGCTGATCATCTCAGTCAAGGCGAGAGATTCAAATATTTTTGGGTATTTTGACATTTACAAATAAACTTTTAAGTTTACGAAAACTCATTTACCGACCATAAATAGGTAGCATTTACTAAGTTACATACACTTAAAAGCCAAATAAGTGGTCAGTTTACGCACGAAAGTGCATCAAGTGATTTTCACCTTAGTTTTTTAGTTAGTTTACTCTTATGCATAAACAGGACATTATTTTGGTTTCTAGATGTATATACCTCGTTAAAACCACCTCTTCATGGCCGCAAAATGAGTTTTTGTGTACATACAATAAGCAGTTTATCTGTAAATGCAAAAAATCCAAAAATATTAGAATTTCGCGCGCAATCCAATGAATCCACCTTAAGTATACAACTCATCATAACATAATACGTGTACATCTTGTGAATAAATAATAATGTACGCTATTATGGATAAAAATATTCAATATCGTCATCGACTATACCTATATAAGAAAAATATTTAAATTATGAACCCGCGAGCAGTACCTACTTATTATTTTTGCACCCACTCGAAACATTTGACTCCTGAAAAGGTCGGACCCTTCAATGTCAATCGCATTATCAATATTTTAGGTTAAGTATCCATTATTAAGCAGTAAGCTTATTAATACACGATTATAGTCTGGTTTGATACTACTTTCTTATTCTGTTTGTTGTTACAACTTTATAATTATTTGTTCTTCAAACGTGCTGTTTGAATTCAATTTAAGTTCGAAACTTTTAAATATTCAATTGTTACTAGTAAGACAATAAGAAGTAAAAAAACAATTTCAATTATAATTTTGTTGGTTTATAAAAAAAAATCTCTATTTCCGATCTCAAGATATTTTTAACACGCTTTTATTAGCTTCACCTGTTTATTTGCTTGCTTTCTTATAACCAACCCCTTTGAGCTCGATTTTGACCTACTTTGAGCGATCAGATTTTTTTTAAACTTTGCGCACCTATCAAAGACGGATGACAAAGCATTTATAAAAAAAAAATAAGAATCCTAAGCGTGTTTTTTTAGATTTACGGTTTTTTTGGGTTCCGTGCCTCAAACGGAAAAAACGGAACCCTTATAGGATCACTTTGTTGTCCGTCTGTCCGTCTGTGTGTATGTCAAGACTCTTCATCTCGGGAACGCGTAAAGATATCGAGTTGAAATTTAAACTGTATACGTATATTTATGATCTCTTGCAGTTGTGTGAAACAAAAACTTCTCAGTTATCGTTTAAAAAAGTTAGATCCGTTTATGTCGTAAATTGCACTCACAAAAATTAAAACCTACAGGGTACTTCCCGTTGACGTAGAACTATGAAATTTGGCGAGAAGCACCTCAGAGTAGACATATAGGAATAAATATGAAAATTGTACATTTTTATTTATGTCATAAAAATATAGGGCCTCAAAATTCACAAAATATGGGTTCAAAATTCAGAGTAAATCGTATCATGTAACGTATCATGTAAAAGAACTTCATTAGCACATGCTAAAACAGGTTTGGCGAAGTCGATGGAAGAACTCAGCACGATGCTCGTAGGCCTCAATCGAGTTTCTCGACAGGTGGGTCTTAAAATGAACATGGACAAAACGAAGGTCATGTGTAATGCCCATGTTGTACCCACCCCAATATCTGTTGAGAGCTCGGTTCTTGAAGTTGTTGACTCGTACGTCTACCTAGGACAAGTAGTCCAGCTAGGTAAGTCCAACTTTAAGAAAGAGGTCGATCGTCGAATCCGACTCGGCTGGGCAGCGTTCGGAAAATTGCGTGACATCTTTTCATCCAATATACCTCAGTGCCTCAAGACGAGAGTTTTCGATAGTTGTGTGTTGCCAGTGATGACATATGGAACTGAAACGTGGTCTTTTAATGTGCGCCTCATAAATAAGCTCAAAATAGCCCAACGTGCTATGGAGAGGGCTATGCTCGGTGTCTCTCTGCGGGATCGAATCAGAAATGAGGAGATCCGCAGACGAACCAAAGTTACCGACATAGCCCAGCGGATTAGCAAATTAAAGTGGCAATGGGCAGGACACATTGTTCGAAGAACGGATGGCCGATGGGGCCGGAAAGTTCTCGAATGGAGACCACGGACCAGCAAGCGCAGCGTAGGACGTCCACCGACCAGGTGGACTGACGACATAATAAAAATCGCAGGAACGCGCTGGATGCAGGCCGCTTCCAACCGGCCTTATTGGAAATACATGGGGGAGGCCTATGTCCAGCAGTGGACATCTTACGGCTGATAGATAGATAGATAGATAGAAAACAGGTTTTTAATTATTTTAACAACGTATTTGTACGGAACCCTCGATGTGCGAGCCCGATTCGCACTTATCCGGATTTTTAAACTATATTTTTATTATTTTCCCACAAGTACTTTATAAAGCTTCTTCTTCCTCACTAAAGATTCTCGAATCTTCCCACAAGCACTTAATAAAGCTTTATGGGACAAATCCCACAGCTGAGTCTCTACTCATGTCTCTACATTTCATTGTTACGAAAGATCCTTCTTCTTTTCAGCCATAGGATGTCCACTGTACTGTACTAGCCTATTTTAATAGTCCACTGCAGGACGTGAGCCTACCCACGAAGGGTGATTGGGCCATCCACCACGCTGGCCCAGTGCAGTGCGGGTTGGTTTGCGAGATGTCTACTGCTGGACATATATCTTCAGTAATATATATCTCTTTTCTATATGTCTTCAGTAAAAATGGCTGCTGGTTGTAAACGGCAAATATTAATTGTGTTCTCACAGACTTGATACAATGTTGGTGGACGGTCTAAGTGCTTTCTAATTCATCAGTACATAATTCAATTCATAATATTGTAGCCTTGAAGTAGTGTTATACACGAGTATACGTAATTTTACTATTTGTACTATACTATACTGGTAATTTTTAAATAGCTAGTTGAACATACTCGTACCACCCACCCATAAAAAGTGATTGAGTCATATTCACCACGCTGGTTTAGTGCAGATTAGCGCATTCACTTACCTCACTGGTGGAGCGCCTTAACATCTTTTATTTAATAATTCCGCATTTCTTAAATCTTTTCTTTTATAATTTCAATTTACCCGCTTTCTGGTGTCGTTGGTAAAACAGGTACAACGCTGGGACGATCTGTCGATGTTCCGTTGACGTCCCGGAGTTTTCCGAGAGATAGCGCTAGTCGTCTCGAACCGCGATCCCTCGACCATTGGTCAAAAAATGGCGCGAAACCATTAGTATCGCGTCACCGCCGTTTTTTTTTTGAGTGGCAGAAAATAAATCTGCCAGTTGTCTTTCAACCACCGCCAGTAGACTTCCATACGCCGCAAGATAACTTTCATCCGCAACTTTGAAGTTCATTTCGAGAACTTCTGAACTTTTTAGAGTGTAGTGCATTGGACAATCTTTATTTCGACAAAACACAGGACTTTAGTGAACTATACCAGCAGGTGCCGTTCACCATTGGCAATAGACTCATCTCCAGCCGGTCTCGATTACGAGGGGATGAAGGCGGTCATTTGCAGGTTAGTCTTAGCTTAGTTCCTGTATATACGTCGACACCAAATTCTTTCTTTTTGTATGATCTTCCCGCCCTTTCTTATTTTTCTTCAAAATCTTTCGTGAGCAATCACACCCAGGAGTTGGCTATTTACACGCAACTCCACTCACCGAATGTCTTGTACAGACATTTGTAAATTGTTTTTTTTTATTGTTTAAAGAAGGCTTAATATTCACACATACCTATTATACGAAACTTGAAAAGTCAAACAGACTCCACTCTCCTGCAGCACGCATAACTGTGCTGATTTACCGCGAGTTGGTCCCGAGCCGCACTTACACCCTGCTTATTAAATTTTCACCCACTTAGTTAAGTGTATGTGCTTAGGTCCGCTGTTTGCAAGACTAGAGTTTGCTAACTCATTACCTCACGACGACGCTCATCTATATTTCATGCAGTGGTGTCATTCCTGAAGTGTGTCAGGCAAGTTTGAAATATCTGCCTAAAACGTGCACGCTTAGTCCTAAATAAGTTCGTATAGACTAGATGGTAGTCCTATTCGTCTTTTTAAGGCGTTTCAAGATAACAGGCATGAAGATTGGGTAAAAATATAATTATTAAATATATAAAAATATGTTATCCGTTAGCTGGATTATCAAAAATAATAGATACGTATTTTTTCTTTAGTTAAGGCAATCGTGAGGTGCTAACTTGACAATTTAAGTTGTTATCTATCTGTAAATGTTACCCGGCTTGAGTGTTTTTTTTTCATATAACAGAACTTCAATTGCGAGGATTATAAGTCTTAATTTTCACATGAACTTAAAGTTATAAGCCTCTAAGAATGCATATTTTACGCAAAAACTTGATTGAAAAGTAAACTAAAAACTTTCCTAGAAAAAGTATGACGTACGATAAAAAAAAATCAATATTTCTTGCTCAAGCGCTTGACAACAAAAACATATTTTGTTATAATTTAAGGAATGAAAAAAGTCTTCTCCCGCAACGTAAATTTTATCAAAAATGTACCGGAAACGTCTCTCGATGATCTACAGAAAATGCGAAACAGTACTCGATTCACGATCCTCCTAATCATACAAGAATTACATCACGCGAAACTTAGCCGAGCTATATTTTCATATTTTTTTTTGTTCAAAATCATCACATGAACACAAATCAAATATTTTTTCATAACATAACTTGCAGACTCACTCATCTGATCTAATTTGATGAGTACTTACAGTTAAATTCTGTGACTACCTAGTCAACCCAAACTATACCATAAGCACTACTTAAAATACATTTTGTTACAGAAGCATTACCTTTAACTGACCCAGAATTTTATACGTAATAATAAAACTGTAAAGGTTTATTGGTAAATTACATTATTCTCCAAATAGGCATATAAAGCTCGCTATAAAGCACTCTTACAAAATATTAAGTTATACAAAAAATACTTTTAGATTTTATCATCAAGTTTTGAGAGCTAAGTAAGTTCTACAAAGTGACAAAAGAATGATAGCATCGATTAAAATCAATCGTCATTTGAGTCAGTTATGTATGTATTAATGATCATTGTCGTCATTCTGTCTGCGAGATTGAATCAGAAATGAGGAGATCCGTAGAAGAACCAAAGTTACTTACATAGCCCAGTGGATTGGCAAAATAAAATGGCAGTGGGTAGGGCACATAGAGGGCTGATGATCGATAGGGTAGAAAAGTTCTCGAGTCCACGAATCGATTAAGACCGTAGGAGCGCGCTGGATGCAAGCTGCTTCCAATCGGTTTTACTGGTGATCCATAGAAGAGGCCTATGTCCAGCAGTAGACGTCATAGAGCTGATGGATGGATGAGTAAATCATCATATGCCATTGAATATTTACAGTTGAGTAATTACGGTAGTTGACGGTCAACTCTATTCAGATTTCATCGCAAAAGATGACGGACAATATTATAAATACGAAATTTCAAAATAGTGTTCATAACAAATCGATTTGGAATAGTTATGGTCGGTCTTATATGTCTTTTGAATACCACAAACTAATCCGAATTTGGATTACTACTGGTCAAAGGCTTTTACACAGAGGTTTGCATTTGCGATGTAATTATACGAAGTACGAACTGGCGGCCACAAACACTCGTGGCCATAATTGATATCAGAATTGCTAGGAATTGCCATTCACAAATTATAAACCACTTATTATTTTTGACAGGTTTATGTCATAATTTTGCTATATTTGTATTTCTAAGTCGGTTGTTTTGCAATTTTTTTTCTGTATTCACATGTTTTTATTTTATACATATGAAACTTTTAGTACGTTACTTTTAAATTCGCATTTATAACTTTTTATGAGCAAAGTAGGTACGCATGAACGCGCTGGATGTAAGCCGCTTACGATCGGTCCTATTGAATCTAAATAGTAAATATCATATATGTGTGGTGAAATCAGTAGACAGTGGAAGTCTTACGACTAAAAATACTAATATGTCTCCGTAGTTATTTATTAATAAATAAAAGCCAAAGTAAGGTAGAGATTGAAAAGCAAAGTAATACCTAGCAATCTTATTGCTGAGATCGACTTTTCTCGAATCTATGAATAGAAGATTTTCAGAATAATTATTTTTCGCAAAAAAGTAAAACCTCCAACTTCCACCGTGTACAGAATTTGAATAGTTTGCACAAATCAATGTGACATCCGTGTAGATTATTGATTTATCAATAACGGCTCAGATACTCGTGCGTAATAATAACGGATAAAATTAAAATGGGACCTATTCGGGCGCTCGCCTTTTCGAAATATTTTTTTTTGAATCGCTTTACAATTGACGAAAATATCGATGAACATACACAACAAATACATAGGCACAGACGAACATAGTACCTCCTCCTTTTTGGAAGTCGTTAAAAAGTAAATAATGCATTATACTATCGTTGACGTGAAAAATCTCGTTGAAAATTGTGGGCTTTTTCCGAAAAGGATGTATGGATTAAAGCATGGAAAAGGGAAGACTTTTTTTTCTTGAACTCCAATTTGGGCCCGTGGTAAAAGTAGTTCATAAAAGTAACTTAATTAGTGACCCCGATGTTGGCCCAGCACACCCTTTCCCAATAACTCTGAAAACGGCTTTAATAGACTTTGAAAGTTGTTTGTTAAAGTGGTGTAATTTTGTCTCATATTGTAATGTATCACATTGTAATGTATTTTCTAAAGAAACACATTACAATGTTCTTAATGAACCAAAACTGTAAAATATTATTATATAGCAAAGCAATACTATACCCACTATAATCTGTACAAACTCTCGCTACAAAAACTTAAGTCCATGCGCTGGAAAAAGTATCATATTTAAATAAAACATTTAAACAGAAACTGTGAGCAAAAGTATCAGTGCAGCTGCAAAATTTCCAGTGCGGCGTCGCGTGTGTGAAGTGATATGACTGAACAAAATATTTTGCCTATTGTGCCTCGGAATGCATTCAGTTGCAACTTTAAAGAATAATGTAACCACTGCTGGGCATAATATTAGTTTGGAAAGGAGTGATGAGATAGAGATTAATCAAGACGCTTTATGACTGGCCCCTAAAATTCTACATAATGAAGCGTCATTTTAACAGCGGCTTTTTAAGGATTAAACGAATCAAGACACTTTCAATTTGTTGAATGTCAATTAATTTTTTCTGAGATAATATCATTCGAGATGGCTCGGCTTCTGTGGGTGGAGCAACGTATATCCATTTCTCGCGGTCCTCCACCAGTAGGCCAATAATGATTTGAAAACTTTTTGTTTCTTTTTTAGAGTTCCGTACCTCAAACGGAAAAAACGGAACCCGGAAAATCAAAACCTACAGGGTACTTGCCGTTGACATAGACTATGAAATTTGGCGAGGAGCATTGTCTCAGAGTACACATATAAGAATAAATCTGAAAACTGTACATTTTTATGTAAATAACAAAAAAATAGGGCCTCAAAATTCACAAAATATGGGTTCAAAATTCAAAGTGAGTGAATCGTATCATGTAAGGTATCATATAAAAGAACTTCATCAGCACATGCTAAAACAGGTTGTTAAATATTTTAACAATGTGTAATTTGCATGTATGACGAGAAAAGTGAAAAAAAAAACTTTTTTGTCGATTGTTATAGTATAGAGATTTTAACAACTTACTTCACAATATTGTAAAATTTTCTAGATTTGTACGGAACCCTCGATGTGCGAGCCTGACTCGCACTTGTTCGGTTTTTTTAAGATACAGTTGATTTTATCAGTTTATAAATGCATGTCTTTCTTTGTCATCTTTTCAGCCATTACCCATAACACGTCCATTGCTAGACATAGAGCATCCTTATGGATCTCCAGTAAGAGCGGCTTGCAACGAGAGCGATCCTGGGATCTAAATGAAGACATCTATCCATAATGTTCAAAGATGCGCCTACGGTCTCCACTTGAGAATGAGTAGATGAGTCTGAGTAGATTTTTCGAACATAAGTTTTCTGTAGATAGATTTAAAATAAATAAAATTTTATCTCAATTTTATTACGACGCAGCACAGGTGTGCTATTGTAATAAAACCAAATAGAAATCAAAACAACCTGCATTGGCACTCAAACCACAAACTCATCGGTTAGTTAGTGACGGTATAATTTTGCACTACTCTACTACAGTGGTTCTCAAAGTGTGCGATGTTGGTTATTTTTAACGTTGGGGAATGAAAAATGGAAAATTAGACGCCAGACAGCTTTTTTAAATTTAGAGGCCAATAAATATAAGATAGTGGGTGAGCTATCTTGATTTACCCTATAGCAGAGTAAGAAATCATAAAAAAGTGTAAAGAAATTCATCTATAAATACCAGAAAAATTGATAATAATTGGTATTAAACCTTTTTGTCACAAATACAATATGGCTCAAAAGAATCTTGAAGGTCCTTTGGGTCCACACACTTACACAGTCTTACTTAATTGTAAAAAATCTGTGTGTGTTAGTCACACATACTATAGTAGTAATACGCAAAGTCAGTAACAAATAGTCAATATAGTAGAAGGGGCACTTTTTATGATTCAAAGTAGTGACAGTGACTATAATAAGTTTGAGAATCTATGTTCTACATCTACATGAATACAAGCAATATAGTAGCGCTGAAATTGCTCCCAATCAGACAAAATAAATTTTATTTAGGTGTTAAAGAGAGCTGCGATTTTTGCTATTGGCACAAAGAGTTTTAAGGCAAGCATTTCAGTGAGATTGAGATTTTTACGAACAATATTTTTTTGATGACGACATCAAATTGTGAGGTCGTCGACTGCCTGGGACTTTGGACAGCTTACTACGTTTCACAAAGTATTAACCAGAGGTGGATAATTTATCGAGTTGGGATTTTATTAACGTTAATATTTTATGGTATGAAAGGATTTATCTTGGGAAATAATTAATCTTTTTCATGTAAGCATGATCAAATGATGTTTAGAGTCTGTGTTGTGGACTGTTTATTTGCTGGTTTCGATATTAATAGGTTTCAAAGTCCCTGTGCTTTTATTAGATTTGCGATACGCGCAAATAAAAGGTTTTTGAAGCGATTCTTTATTTTTTTTTATTTATGTAGATACCTTTGTCTTCGTTGTGCGTGAAGTTGAGACTGAAAGATCTCTATCTTTTTAATCGCTGTGCACTTCCTTAAAACAATATATTATTTAAGCCATTACCAAGCTTCTGCCAATAAAAATTGAATTGAAATTCTATGGTTAGTAGAATCTATCTACAACAAAAGAAATCTTAAGTATTTGGTAGTGAAAATAATATCAAAAAAATTGTACACAATATGAGTTCATCTCGGTTTATTCTCACTATAATATCAACACCAAAAATCAGACATAAAAACTCTACAAAGGTCCGTTAAGAGAAGGAGTCGTAAACATTATAACCCACTCCCGTCTCGCTTACAGAAAACTTTTCATACACAGCACTCCTCAATTCCATAACAACAGTATCATAAAACAAAGTTTACGGTATCAGTGCAGCGAGACGTCCAGCTCTGAGTAATATTTCGCTTCAACTTCTGCCTAAGAAGTTACTGGTGTCAGAAACTTGGCTCACCTGGTACGGAGTGGGGACTGGTGCACAAAACACTAACAGTGCAGAAGACAAGCTTTCTACGTATACCCCAGAGTAACGCATAGAACTTGCAAAAATACTGAGAGTACAGAAGCTAAGCTACGTAATCTGCTAACCCAACATATACTTACGTACACAGATATAGCTCACATAGATAAAAATAATTTCTAAACCCTTGGACTTAAATTGGCTTACATTTAAATTAAAAGTACTTAACGAAACTCAGTAGGTACTATTGCCGTTAGTTATTAAAGAAACACAAGAAAAAGGTAGCACGCATTTTATGTACAATACGTTTGACCACTAGTCCTTAGACGCCTTTAGTCGCACTCCTTTAGAGTTGGTCAGGTAGTTTGATGATAATATCTAAAAATATATCACATTTGTATGTCTATTAGTAAAATCCAGAGACATTTATTTTGATCAGTGCATTGTCACTAAAATAAGATACTTTTCCACAGCCTATTAATGTTTAATACGATATTTTTATGTGTGTTTGGATTGATCGAGCCTCTGTAATTTGCCTTCTGTACTCTCGGTAATTTGCGACCGGAGTACGAGTATAACTTGCCGTTAGCGTGTGGTATGCGAGATAGATAAAATATTAAATGAACAGGCGTTTTCTTAACTGTAATACGTTTAAAGCGAAGTTCTGCTACGAGTCTCTTGTGCAGCTGGAAGTTAGCTCTGGGAGAAATGGAGCAACGCAATGGCTCCAAATCTTTGGCACTGTGAAGAAAATAAAGTTGAATATTATGCTTGCTATTATCATAAACGAGAACGTTTAATGCGTGTGCTGCTATTTTTATTTTTAAGACGCGGCGCAAATGGAGGTGTGTTGTAAGTTTAAATAATGTGTATGTGACATTTGTAGCTCCGACACAAACAGATGACTCGAATTAAATTGAAATTTTTAGACATCTTAATGTATATCTTATTATTCAGAGACAATCTGAAATTGCCACTTAAAGGTTTCATTTCTAGCATCCCATTTATAAATAAAATAGTCTAAAAGTGCTCCTAAAGGTCCATAACGTCCAAAATAACAGGCTCTGCATATTACATGACCCTGATCTACGATTATCAATTTGGTCGCGCTATTTTCCACCGGCTATTCCAGGCTCGAGACCTTCCTTCCATCAGGGAGGTCCAGCCCTTTCTCACCGGTAATAATTCATTCTGTATAAGGCTGTATTCTATTTGTGATAAGTTTTATGGGTATTTTTGAGTCAAATAGGGGCTCACAGTAAATTATGGAATAATTTCTGGCCTCTTGTTATCCTGGGAAATTCGCATGGTTCCTTAGTGGTAACCATAACCAAATGTAATTTTTTAAGCCCCGTGGTGTGGTTCACAAGATGATTATTTTGATTAAATAAGTCTTAAACAACGCGGGCAAAGCCGCAGTCATAGCGCTAGTTTAGAAATAAAAATATTGTTAAATATACATTAAAGGACTATTTTTATTTCGCAAAAACCGCCGGCTCCACCGGAAGACCAGCGCTGGTTCGGTGGAGCCGATTTGTGACAGAAATATAAATTATTAGTATTCTACTTAGTTTTAATATTTATTATGTTTAATTTATGTTGTAGTCTCTATTTTTGTCACAATTAAAGGATGTCTATGTCTACGTCTATGACCACTAACCGGAACTATCTAAAACTAACCGGAATACTTCTAAAGACACATAAATGCCAAAATGATAGGCTCTGAATATTACATGGCCGTGATCTACGATTACCAATTCGTCCCGCTATTTTCCACCGGCTATTCCAGGCTCGAGACGTTCCTTCGATTGGAGAGGTCCAGCCCTTTCTCACCGGTAATCATTCACCTTATATAAGGCTGACTCTTGTTTGTGGCAAGTTTTATAGACATTTTTGTACATGTCGCGCTTTGTTTTGACAGACGCCCAGTTATGTCCACCTTGCCTTTACAAATTGATATTTTAACTGTCAACCCAAAGATATAGTGAGAGTTTGGGTTGTGTGAGTCATATGTCAAATCTCCGAATTTATTTCGATTTCGATCCGGTTTTATGCTATTGAATTGGTTGTTAGTGGTTAATGTGAATATTCACAAATAATCTTACTTACTTTTACATACATCTATTTCAACAGAGCGCAAGGGACCCGGCCTTTCCACCCGGTCATTATTCACCTTCTAAATAAAGCTGAGAACACACTTCTATTTGCAGTAAGTTGTACGGACAATTTTGGTACGTCCAAGAGAATTTTACAAGCAATAATGCCCTATGCACATGTACACGTATTTTCAATAGATTTGTTGCATTTCTGTTGTAAATATATTTCACCTTCGAACCAAAAGCAGAGTTATACTTTAACGTTTGTGTTTGTGTCTATTTATAAGTACCAGCTGTGATGGCCTAGTAAGTAAACGCTCGCCTAACACACGTGAACCGTGGGTTCAATCCGGGTCCCGTATCTCGTATAATCCTAATCGGATTAATATATAATACGAATAAATTAGAAACAGCCATAATTTGACTACGGTGTAAAGTTTGTGTGAAGTAAGAGCTTGTAGAGTTAAGTCTTTGAGCAGGCAGAAGCGTGGCTCTAAATGAGATCTGAAAACTTTTGATAGTGTCTCGGCTCTACATGAAAATGTTTTTGTGGGATTTTGAATGTACCTATTGATTCATACACCACTGGTTTTACGGGGAAGGAAAACACCGTTAAGTAACCTGCATAAGTCTGTAAAAGAAATTCGATAGCGTACTTTAGTGATTTACGTTTTCCAAAAATGCGCGCTAAGCTAGCTGGTCGGTATCGGTATGGCCCAATCACCCTTCTTGGGTAGGTATGTGTTCAGCAGTGGACATAATATGAAAAACCTGTGCAGTAAAATACAGTTGTGACTCATAAAAGAATGGATTGATTTTGTGTTTTTATTTTGCATATTTAGTGTAATTGAAACATAGCATTCTAGCTATATAGCTAGAATGCTATGTTTCAATTACTTATTGGATAGGTATATACCTATCCAATAAGCTTAAAGCCTTATTTAAAACAAAAAACTTGGTTGTTGATAGATCACTGCACATGAAACTCTGGAAGAAAAACTGCACTCTTCAAATTAGCACGACAAAAGAATGGTAATGGTAATCACATCTGTCGCCGAGCCGCGTCTGTCCCAGCTTAACGCGTTCATTCCGTCTAATAGTCGAGTATACATCTACAGTCGTCTCGGAAGGGCCACAATATATCTGTTGCGCCTAAAGGGTGTCCCTTCGGGTCGCGTTATCTTCATTCAGCGGACACTTTACATAAACTCGTCATTACCGGGGCTTTTTTATAACGGCCACCCTTTTACGGCGCTCGGTGTGCTCCCGGCTTTGTCTCGCGGGTTAATGAAATGATGCTGGTTTTATTTGATAGAAAGATATGAAATACTTGATAATAGAAGTTTATAGAACACTTGTTGTTGAAATTACTTACAAATATATAAAACAACACTTTATTGACGATAACGCAGACATCAGCAGACGAATCAAAGTTACCAACATAACCCAGTGGATTAGCAAGTTAAAATGGCTATGGGAAGGCCGATGGGGTCGTAAACCGTTTCTGACTGGGATGATTAAAAACCCATAGGGAACCTGTAGTAGACGTCCTACGGCTGATAAATGGATGGATATGTTGACGAAAAACCCTATCACCCAATTGATACCTACCTATATGTCTGCAGAAATACGCTGGCTCTAGATCTACTTACGCTCGGCACAAACAAACATCCAGTGTCCAGTGGAGGTTTACTCTTTTGATAATGATTAAAAAGAATCTCTCAACATTTATCAAAACGAACAATATTAGCTCAGTTGACAGGCCAGCTGAGCTCAGCACTGTGGCTCAGAATTGTTAAATAAAAACTGCCTACTTTGAACAACTATACAAATTGTACCGCTACTTTACTGAGAATGCTCGTAGTGTCTTGGGACGCTAGAAAGTCGTGGCATTGAAGATTTATCCGCAGTGATTCTACCTATTAGAGCTTAGCTTGTACACCACTTGATTGTACCTATATTAAGTAGATTGTACATACGCAATTTAAAAATAAATAAAGTAAAAGAAAACAAATATAATTAGGTTAATCTAATTAAATATTTCAAAGCAAATACCAAATTGGAAAATGGCCAGTAAACTTTCAAGACAAAGTTGAAATTAAATTTATTTATGTTTACGTCCGTATAATACACCAGAAGTTAATATTAACCAACAACAAAATCCATAAACAAGTCATAATGCGGACATCAAACAGATTTATTATGTTGAACGGAGATAAACCGGTTGATACTGGCGTTAACTGGTTGGTACCGGCGTTAACCGGCTGATACTGGTTTTACGCGGATTTGCTGCAGTTAAAGTCGTTAGCGACGCGGGTAGAAGAATTCCCATTGCGATTAGACAAGCCGAATTAATGGGCTGCTAGTGTACGTCGGGCCCGGAGAGAGTGAGGCTTGGTTCAGGTATCACATGATTTTAGCCGAGCTTCATATAACAGAATAGGCATGATGACAAAAAAACTATAATTAGTCCGGCAGATAGACTATCAAAAATATCAGACACGTATTTTTTCTTTTGTCAATTAAACAAAAATTGATGAAGATAGAGACGTTCAAAGTTTTGCGTGACGTCACAAGTGCCATACAAATGTATAGACTTCTGTAAAAGAAGTGACGTCAAGACCCCCACTCCCAAACTTTGACAAGGTTTATCTTTGTCATCTGTTGTTTGATTTACAAAAGAAAAAAATACGTGGCCAATATTTTTTGATAATCTAACTCACGGACTAATAAATAAATAAATATTTTGGGACATCTTACACACGGCCTCTGACCCCAAACTAAGCAAAGCTTGTGATATGGCTGCCAGAGACTGATATACTACATATACTTATTTTTAAATACATACTTATATAGATAGTAACTAAATAACAGACACAGAGCAAACACTTATGTTCATCACATAAATATTTGCCCTGGGTGGGGATCGAACCCACGCCTCTTTGATCCAGAAGTTAGGGTCACTAACCACTGAGCCACCGAGGCAGTCATTAAGTATATAATTAAATTTATCCCAGTCAACGTGCCTATTTTTTTTAAATCTTTATTAGAGTGCTTTTTCACACAGCGAAGATGGCGCACTAGTAGGAAAAACAATTACATAGAACTTAAATATTTACAAGACATTTGTCCTATTATCTAAACCACCATGCCTATGTTTTTGCCATGTTTTCACCATGCCTAGTACCTTCTTTGTGTCATCAAAAGTAGGTTGAGCTAAATACGAATTACATAAATTACATAATGCCTATTAGATCTATTCTTATACAAACTGTGTTTTTGAAAAGTGCGGGAACTTTTATAGATGTTCATCGTTATGAGGGACCACCTTAAAAACGTGAAATTCTAGTATTTTACTCGTATTCTAGCTGTATGTCACGACATATTGTAATTTTTTTATAGTCTATACTAGTCTAGTATAGTTGTCATATAAAGATCGAGAGTGATAAGACCCCTTATCTGGACCCGACATACACATCCAATGCAGTTAAATGGAGCAATTCACAAAATGCGTGTTTGCAATAAATAGGTTCATCATAGAATGCAATATTGTTTGAACGGAAATGAATAAATGATTTGTTGTGCTCTATGAGTAATAATTTGATTATTATTATTGGTGTTACACGTACTAATGATACTAAGTAAATTTATATCAAAATTAGGTTCGTGCTAGTTAGAAATTACCTACTTAGAAACTCTGTGTGTTATCTCAAGAGATACCTACGTAAAGTCTGTTCATCCATACATAATAATTATTATATAGACTTCCGTCATGTAATTTTACTGTTTGTTGATTTTTCGAAAACGGCTTAGTAGATTTCGATAACATTTTAATGGGACCACCTCGGGAGTATACCCTTTTGATCAATTTTTTTTTTTAATTCGGTTTCCGATTGTTGAAAATATCGATGAAACGACACAAAAAATGTACATACAGATGAAAATAGAACATCCTCCATTTTGGAAGTCAGTTGAAAAGATTGACAAACTCGTTGTAACAATTGCATAGAACCGATCTGTGATAATTATTTATTTTTGCAAAAAATAGCATGACCGACTTCACTCGCGTACAGAATCGTCGCTTTCCGCTGTCTGTCCCCATGTATGCTTATATATTTAAAACTACGCAACGGATTTTGATGCAGTTTATTTTAATAGATAGAGTAATTCAAGAGAAATGTTTATATGTATAATACACCGGTGCGAAGCCGGGGCGCATCGCTAGAACGCAAATATTATGCACGGATCGATGTAGCATTTTTCATATTATTGTTGATTTATCAAAATGGCTAAGCCGATTTCAATACAATTTAAATGGGACCAATTTCAAAGCATATTCTTTATAATAAAAAAATAATTATTGAAATCGGACTACTATGAAAAAAGTTATGCGTGGTTATACATAAAAAAATATATACGCGTCGAATTGTATACCTCCTCCGGTGGTTCGTCGGGCAAAAATTAGTTTTACTTTTTGGTCGCGAGACTTTTTTCATGTAACGACATTCCTAGATTTGTATTTACAGGAAAAATGTGAAATGAAGACGAATTTCGTTTATATCTTTGTGTAGATAAATTGAAGCAATCTTTTTGTGATCAGAGATGCTAGATGAGCTAAATAGCTTTACCATTATATTTTGAAATTTGTGACAACGACATCAATGCTATCTCCACAGCAGTGCTAGTATATGCACCACGAAATAATTCTTTCGACGTGTCAGAATGATACAGAGTCATAGTAGTCAGATTATATGTGTCACTTTTTCACCCGTAGACAAAACTCTTTTCATGATAGTATGCTAAGCTAGCAGATTAACATTAGAGACTGTTTCTATCAAGTGCTATCAAAATAAAGGTCATCATGTCAAAACAAAACCTCACTAATTACCTGAAAATCTAATAAAGGTTGTCTCGCATTTCCCTGGTTTCCTCTGAATAGTTAACGGAAACGTTAACTATTTCAAAGCGGGGCCTAATTAAAACTAATTTTTAGTTAACAACCGTGAACCTCGGCAGTTTATTTCAATTTTAGTGCCAGGGCGAGTTATTAAATTAATTACTTCTACCTGGTTCGGCGTAATTCAAAATAGTCGAGCGGCTACTGGAAAATTTAATTACGTAATGAATGAATGTTATTTTAAAAAGTCGCGAGGCTGTCGGAAACCTGTAATACATTTGACATTAACATGATTTAATTTATAAATTAAAATATAGTTCATAAAATGATTTGACATTAAAATTAATTTATAGCAAACGATGGATAAACTGTTGATTTGATTGAAACACTTAGTCTTGGTTAAAGTAGTTTAGTTTTTTTTATAACCACTCTGAAAATTATAAGTTTCGTTATCTTAGTTAATAAGTCTTAGTCATAGTTATTTTTAATGTTATTTGAACGTCATTGTAAATGCTGTATTATTTTCCTGATTTTATTTAAATATTACGTCTCACCAATAAGCGCTCTACGAAGTATGATATGAAACAGCTGTTTTTTTTTCTCCGTCTCGTAGTGTTCCCATAAGAAAAGTTGTTTAAAATAATGTCCAAATACACTTCTTAAAAAAACCGTAGTGGTCTAGTGGTAATGATACTTACCTTTACAGTTTTACAGTCCTGACGCCGTGGATTCAAATCTCGGTCCCGTGCTAATGAGTTCTTTGGAATTTATGTACGGAATCTCACACCACTGGTTTTTTATTGAAGGAAAACTTCGTGAGGCAAGCTGCATAGTGCATACGTTCGTAGAAAAATACCTCACTGAGCCAGCGTGGTGGATATGACTCAATCACTCTTCATGGGTAGTTCTGTAGTGGACTATAAGTCGGGTACGGTACACTTTCGAAAGCCCCAGCACTTTGCAAAGAAACTTAAACTGAGCATCAGTAACAAAAGCACCCGCCATCTCCCGAACTGCATTTTCACTGAAATCCAGAACGAATGCGTAATGAGTTCTGACGATCTTCTGTTCCTGAGATAGGACACGGAAAATATTAACGGAGCGAATATTAACAGAGAAAATATTAACGAGAGGAATATTAACGGAAGGGAATTATTTTAATCACGCGCCGACCTTTAGCGGTGGCCATTGACATGTTTAGCTTCGAACGGAATACGGAATTTATTATCATTCCTCAGAGATTCTTTTGTGTTCGAAATATTGTGGCCACCTGCTGCATCGTTTCATATTGGATTTTGAAATTTTGATACGATGACAAAGTTACCGATGTAGCTCAGTGGATTAACTAATTAAATCTACTCATCCATCCATCAGTCATAAGATGTTTGCTGCTGGACATAGGCCTCCAAAAATACCTTCAATAAAACCTGTTGGAAGCGGCTTGCATCCAGCGCAATCTCGAGTCTTAATGAGGTCATCCATCTACCTTGTGGGTGGACGCGTGGTGTGGGTGGTAGCTGCGCTTACCGGTACGTGGTCTCCATTAGAGAACTTTTGATTCCACCCAACCCTATCGGTCACCAGCCACCACCTGATCATCAGTCTTCCGCGCTATGTGGCCTGCCCAACCTTCGCACGGGATGTCAAGTACGGAAACATGGCACTTTAGTACATCCTTATCCTTATGGCATAGGACGCCTTTTCAATGAGACCCACCTAAAGCCTTCATATACCTACACATTTAACACCAGTGGCCAGTTGCACTGTGTGCCCTGCAATAGGTCTTTCAAAAACAAATTCGGTTTTTCGAGGCATATAAGAGCTCACAATTGCTAACATTCTAGCCAGGGGTCGCCATTGACGAACTCGTCGAGGAAGACGATATATTTAGTGTAGTTATAGTGTATTTAGTCGAACTGTGACCGTGTACCTACATACATAGTGTGTAGCGTAGAGCATCCTCCTCAAAGTGCATAACCCGCAGAATAATAGCACTCAATAAAAGTTCCTTAAGTATAAATAGCTTGTTAACAGCACTTTAGCACAGGCTGTCGTTTTGAAAAACTATACGTCTACTGCTGAACAAGAGCCTCAAATCTACAGTCAATAATAATAACAAGAGAAGAATCAGAAAAACATAGAACATCATTTACAGCGCGGTCTAGAGTTGCTCTTTGTGTCATGAGTACTGTAATTGATTATTTTCAAATAGCGGCACACTACACTAAACAAAGAGTGATCCGCATTTTTACATTGGCAGATTTTTTTCGATATCCCTCCAGTCTGTTTTCCCTTTCATATAAGTTTGGTAGTTGCGGTATTTGTTAATATTTACTCGGGGATGTAGCAAAATACCAAAATCTCGTTATATATTACTAAACTCAGAAATTAAAATTTTCAAAGTAAAAGTTTTTAAATGTATATTCCTATTATAATTTAAGCATGAATTCATATACCTAAATTATGTTTACAGATAGATGTCTGTGTTATATTGCACCAACCACGTATGTAAACGATGCACGATCAAATTGAAATATTTTCAAAGATAAACTGTTAAAATATGGAGCAAAAACAAAAATAGCGCCATAAAACACAGTCCGAAATGTAGGTGAAATTGGTAATATTTCGTTATAGACGATTTTTAATGTCGCTCCAAAAATATACGAAATTTGAGTGAGGCATTCGCGTTGTAAAAGGGGAACGTGCTCGATAAAAGTTAGGCTTAGTTCTCATTGGACGTCACTACCTAATCACACTCACTACATTTTTAATCTAATAATATCTTACGCTTGCAGCGTAGGTAAAGTTTGACTAGGTGTTTGTCAGCGATCACAGAAATTAAGCAACGTGCCGCACGGCCAGTGTTTGGATGGGTGACCGCGGGTGGCATTTTCCAACTGAGCGCTACCGTGCCTCGGATGACACGTTAAATTGTAGGTCCCGGTTGTTTTAACCGTTTAGCTATGTCAGAGGTCTTTAGGCGGTCTTAAAACTCTGACACCAGGGCTAGGCACCCGGCCTTACGAACTCACTTATTCGTCTAATAATAATCCATCTATCAGACATAAGTCTTCCCTATGGATCTACAATGAGACCGGTTGAATGAGACATGCATCCAGCGCAACCTGTGGTCTTAATGATCATTCGTCCACTTTGTGGGTGGACGTTCTACGCTGCACTTGCCGGTACATGGCGTGGTCGCCACTCCAAAACTTTTCAACCCCATCGGTCATCAGTCCCTCGCGCTATGAGCCCTGCCCACTACCATTTCAATCTGCTCGTCCTTTGGGCTATGTCCAAGTAGGTATATAATAAAATGTTAAAATTAATTTGAAAATCGATAGATAAGCGTAATTTTTCGATGTGCAGAATTTTGAGCTAACTAAAATGTCAGGTAGAAAGACGTGTTATCAACATATTTGATACTTAACATCAGGAATGCAAGGACTCATCTTGGCCAAATTATTTTTTATTGTTTTAAAAAAAGAAAAACCAAAGCCAGCCAATTTCAAAACCACTCGAGTTTAATAAATATCGTGTAATTGTGATCTATCAAGATTCCACGGTACGTAAATTACCAAACAAAGAAAAAACCTAAACAATTTGTTTATGTCCAACCGATGTATGTTTAATTAGTTTCCGTTCCCACTAATTTCGAGCTATCAAAACGTAATAGGTGGCGTGCGTCCGCGCCCTTACACTACAATCACGCAAAACCTATTAGGCGACATAGGCGGAGGACTCATCGTCGATAAACTCCTAATTTTTGTCCCGACCCGTTTCACCTTATGAAAAACGGGATTAACATAAAACGAAATTCTCTCCCTCCTTCCCATCCCTCTTCTCATCCTCTCTATTGGAGACACCCGAAAACTGCGATTCCATTTCGTCTAGATAACATAAACGTCAAAATCTTCGTCAACGAATCGTTGCGATAAGGTTCCGTAACTTCCGAAGTTGCGTAATTGTTTCGCGTAATTCTGTTACTAGCGATCGGAGCGAAATTTCGAAAAGAGTTTGTTTATTATAATTTATGCATATTGCTTTTAAAGCTGAATTTTGCTGGGAATTTTCCTAGTTGTTACGGGTTGATTGGCTTCGGAGCGTCGGCCAGCGTGTCAGAAAGTTTAGTTTTCTTTGCATAATGCATATTATCTGGTCTTCCATAAATTTACTGCAGCTGCGAAAGCGGTGAACTGCTTGTAATGAATTTCAAGCTGAGGTCAATTCGATTTTATTTATTCAGAGGCTGTCTTGTACGAATATAATAAGGTCTACTTAGTACCTAACTAATTTTAAAGCAACAAGGCGCCCTTTCAGGTATAATAATTTTAATTACTTTGTCCAAAAATTTAGAAACTGAAGGCTTTGTTTCAACTCTACAACTTGAAGTAATTAAATTCTAATCCTTGAATAATAAAGGATAACTAACGACGTCAAGTCAACAGGCGCGTACTTAATACGTTAAACTTATACGTTGTGACGTTACACCATTAGTTATCTTTAAAGCTTTTTCGAAATTCGAACCATATTTTTACTCCCCAGCCGTGACTTATTTGTTATCGTCTCAAAGATCGTAATTAATCAATGTCTGGGCCCACGAAGGTACACAAAACAAATCACCCCGAGTTTGAGGAGAAAAAAAAATGTTTCTTGGTGTAAACATAATTATTTTAATGTCAATATGGACGCTGAAATTGTCCATTCACAAGTCCAGTAATGTATTCCCGCGGTGCGCCGGTCGCGAGTGTAAACACTGCTTTATGATGCAGCTCGAGGGAAGGACGGCAGCGGGAAACACTGACTTAAGTAAATTAATGTGGACTCGAGAGCCGGAGCTTTATTTATTCAGATTAACAAACGTATATTTTGGTCACAATTCAAAATGAATAGAATTTAGATGCACGTTGACTAGTCTAACACTTTTATGGAATTTTAGAACGTCATTGAAGTCTTTGTCTTAAATATAACCTTTACAATTGGCTTATCGCTGGAGTAGCAAAAAAATCACGAGCTTTGTTAGCTTTATTTTTATAGAGAAGATTTATATCAGCAGTAGCCGAGACAAATTCAAGGGATTCACAAACGATGGCACTGTTTAGTATCATTGAACATATAACCACGTTTGGGCTCTATGATCAGAACTTTCTTTCTTTTCTTTGATAGTTTAATTACAAAATGTTATTGTTCATGCGAACTTGATGGCTACTTGACTGCCCTAATAAAGGAGTTTTTATGTCGCTTGTAGGCCTTTGACAAAGCCATCAACAAAAATGCCTAGACGATGGACATAACCTAACGGGCATTAATAGTTCGCAAATTTAATATCGGGCCGCAGCGGGGCAGAGCGAGCCGCATCGCAATACTAGTATAAAAATGCGGCCCGCTGCGCCCCGGTACAGTACGCGTTATTAGTTCATATAGGTAAAATAGATATGAGAGATTTGAGCTGATTTTTACGCTGCAATGCGGCCCGACATAATGTGCGCGATCTTTAAGAAGTAAGTCAAATTCAACATGTAAGGTTTGATCATACACGAAAAGACCACCAGGAGAAGTGAAATGAACTTTTAATGCCATTTAATTTTATTTCATTGCACAATGTTATTGTTGGCCCCGAATCAAAAGTACGAATACAAAGTGCGATTAAGTCATTCAGTCGCTCCAGCTTATAAGTAGAAATACAATGTCAACATCCGCTCATCCCCCGTCCCAAGCGTCAATCGACATTTGTGTAAACAGCGCGGGTTTCTTATAACCCCAGTTGGGTGCGATCGGGCCGCTAGTATTTGTTTTCCGTCGGCGAACTGACGATGTGCAGTCGGCCTTACGGGAATCCGATAATGGACTTAAATAGAATTCCTAATTACATTCAAAGGGAGCTATTTTATTGTTCGAATTATTGTGGTGGATAGGGTAGTGTTAAACTCGTAGAGGTTTACTTATAGAGGGGCCTTTTTACCCGGCGTACAAGAAACCTTTTATGTACTCGTAGCAAGTAGGTACTCATAGACTGCAAAATGTCTTACTCAATCTCGAATTTTTATATTGCAGAATACAGCGTGAGCGCGTATGCTAGGTAATTTAGATATAATGTACTAGTAAAGTAAAGTAAAGTAAAGTAATTTATTGGCCTTATAACATCTCGTCATATTGGGCAAGTCATTTACAGTAATTGCTTAAGAACTACTTAATCTTAAACTAACTTAAAAATTCAATGATACAATAAAATGGCAACATTATTTTTAAAATATTACATTAGAATTAGTATAGAATTGACGTCAAAATTGAATTACTAAAACAATTGTTATAAACAATGGATTTCATTTTACAATAAAATAATAATTATTTATTACTTGTATAAAATGTCAGTATATGAGAATTATATGTTAAGTCAATATTTTACCAAATTTATATTTTTTGATTATTTTTGCTATCATGCGAGAATGAAGATTCTGTGAGACGTAATTTCATGAATTCATTTATTGAGTAAAATGGATTCAACTCAAAAAACTCTTTAACACTTCGTTTGAACTAATCCTAACTAATCCTTACTATTGTTTATTGTCTATTATTAATCCGAATAATCTGTCAAGTACCTAAGAGTCGCACTCGCTCACGAAGGGTTCTGTACTACTGTAGGTATGGGATATCCCCTTAAATATTTATTTTAATGTAATTATTTATTATTAAGGTAAATATGTAACTAAATATTCTGTGAATATTTCAAGCATTTACTTGTTACTATTATTATTATAGAGCGAAAAACGGCTAAAAATTCAGGATTGTTGTATGGGAGCTCCCCTTAAGTATTCATTTTATTTTATTTTTAATATTTGTTGATATAGAGGCAATAAAAATACATCATCTGTGAAAATTTCAGCTTTCTATCTACAGCGGATCTCGAGATACAGCCTGGTGACAGACAGACAGACCGATAGCGGAGACTTAGTAATAGGGTCCCGTTTATACCTTTTGGGTACGGAACCCTAAAAAGGATGATTCAAACTATCATCATGAACAAATTTACCTTGGGTCAAAATGGAATTCGAGAAAAACTAAATCAGCTTTCCCATACAAAATTGCGACTCGGAATCTACAAAACGCATGAAGTAGCCGATTTTCTTTAGGTATTTGAATCCGCACCATAAAATATGTTCTTAATTATAGAATAACTCCTTGTCGTTTTGAATGACCCCGTGCATTAGTGACTAATTGATCTCTGTAAGTTATAACTCAATAATACTTGTATTTTTCGTGTAATGGTGATTCTTTCTTTACACCGATGGATCAAAACGAGATGTCACATCTCCAGAACGCTGTGGTTCGGTTAGGTCAGCTATTTCTTCAAAGTTAAAAGCTCCGAATAGTTTAGTCGATTGTACATCTAGTGGGTGACAGCCCTAACCCCAGAACTAGACCTAGGTTCTGGGAATCTTGGGATCCTGGGAAATCTGGGAATCTGGGTCTTGGTTATAAGTTTCTTGTCTCAGGGACAGGACTTATTAGATGATAGCCTACGCAGTAACGAATACGACGATTTGCGACGTACAATACCTTCTATTTGCCAGATGATATTTTTATATCATTTGTACATGTTTTTGTAGGATGGAACTAATTCGGAACTAAATTTTTTTAACTAATATTATATATACAAAAAAGTGTGTTTGTTGGTTAATTGGTTCGTTCCTCTGTCACGCAGAGACGGAGCAACGGATTGACTTGATTTTTGGTGTGAATATAGTTTGAGCAATGGAAAGTTACATGGGCTACATTTTATCCCTTATCATTTTGGAAAAATCTAATTTAGCACAAAAATTAAAATACCGTGCGAAGCCGCGGGCAAAAGCTACTACAAAATAAATTTAATGAATAACTCATTATCTTGACGATTCGACGTAACTGCATCAATCATGGTCACGGGTTTAAAATTCATACGACACAAACGATTTCTTTTTCCAAGAGATTTTTTTTCGGCTCCTATCAATCATTTTGAATGCTATTTATTTACACATGTTTTTTACCTACATATCACATATCTAAAATATCTTTGAACAACAAACCCATCCACAAAATCAAACTACCTCCGATCCAGTATCAAAGGGGCCAGACGCAGGAACGCAGGTCCCCACAGTTTTAAAATTACCGCTATATTTTCGAGTATTTGGCAAGGACGTCGGTTTGGGTCCCGGGGGAGTCCCGGGTCGGAGAGAGGATCCTCAATCTCGGCCCAGGGCGTGTTTACAGAATCCCCGCATATTTCACCGCCGGAATGGACGACATGCGCCTTAAGTAGGTTACTCACATATTTGTACCTGGATATTATGGCTTGCCCACAAATTACAAATATAAATTATGTTTCAAGAGCGGTTTGGTGATGTTCGCCCTCGGTGTGGTCGGACGATATTAAAATTTAATAAGTTTTTGCACACAATTTGTACATAAATTATTCATATTCATATTTATTCATTGCTTAATATGGGTTTACATAGTTGATACTTATAGAATAATCATATAATAGTCCGCCATACTCAGTTTTTTTTTGGCATGCAATATTTTATGTGATAAGTTGATGGGTTTTATCGCTTACTAAATTACTTACATTTAATACACCTTAACCTTAATAAAAACATTTTATAAAGTTTATTTATTCACATATTTGTACGTAGAATTAATATTCTACGGCTATATAATATTACGGCTTGCCCACAAATTATAACATAAATTATGTTTCAAGAGCGGTTTGATGATGTACGCCTTTGATGTGGAGTGTCAACATTTTTAGTAACTAAAAATATTGACACTCCACATCACGCGGTGATGTACGCCCTTGGCGTGATTGTAGACTAGATATTTTTATATTTAATAATTGTCTAGAGCAATTTTTTTTAATAGGCTAGTCACATATTATGTACTTAGATATTTATGTTTTGATCACTAATTATAAATGTTGTCTCAAGAGTATCCGACAATTTGATAATAAGCACCTTGCGTATGGATTCAAATGAAAATATGAATATTTTTAATAACTTTAAAATTGGAGAGGATTTTTCATTAAATTATTATGTATGTAAATTATGTTTGAAGACGGTTTAATAATGTACATTGCACATTCGTTGTGGATGTAAATTTCTCCTATTGCTAATGTTGTTTTAGGAAGATTTTTTGCCAAGTACACTCGAATTTTTGTGTCTGGTTATTATACTTTGATCACAAATTACAAGACTTAAAATATGATACATGTACATTGTACGCGTTTGCTTTTTGCTGTTAATATTTTTAGTTATTTAAAATTGTGGAAGTTAAAAATTATAAATGTTTCTGCAATATAAATCAATAAAAGTTTGAATACCATTTCAATCTGATATTATTTTCGACGTTTACTATCTTTCGTGGCAGTAATACAAAAACACGCAATTATAGTGTAGTTTAAAGATGTGAATGTTTGTATTTATGTTAGTCGACTAAATTGCTTGTAAAATCACAAGAGAAAAAAACATTTAACCATATCCTACAAATATTCTAAATTTGTAAAGCAATAAACGTAATGAAAATTGGTTTCATGCTCTTAAATTACATTTTATATTAGGTTTCCTTATCGGCTTGACCCCATTACAAAGATAAAAATGTTCTCTCCATTTTTAATCAAAATTTACTTGGAAATAAGCAATAAATATTTTTATTAGCATGTTTTTTGATAAATATATACAAATATTATTGGAAAAATGTCCAATATTCGGGTATTGGACATTTTCCATTTTTTTTAGGGTTCCGTACCTCAAAAGGAAAAAGCGGAACCCCTATAGGATCACTTTGTTGTCCGTCTGTCCGTCTGTCCGTATGTCAAGACTCTTTATCTCGGGAACTCGTAAAAATATCGAGTTAAAATTTAAACCATATACGTGTAGAGAGTGTCTTGCAATTTGTGTAAAAGAAAAACTCAGTTATCGTTTAAAAAAGTTAGAGCCGTTTAAGTCTTAAAAAACGCCTATTACACTCAAAATTCAAAACCTACAGGGTTCTTCCGGTTGACATAGAACTAAGAAATTTGGTGAGAAGCATTGTCTCTGAGTATAAAAATCTGAAAACTGTACATATTTGTTCAAATCACAAAAATAGGGCCTAGTAGATTCACAAAATATGGATTCAAAATTCAAAGTGAGTAAATCGTATCATGTAAGGTAGTATATAAAAGAGTTTCATTAGCACATGCTAAAACATATTTTTAATTTTCTGTGTTTCGATGTATGACGAGAAAAGTGAAAAAAAAAAACTTTTTGTCGAAGATTATGGTATAGAGATTTTAATAACTTCCCAATTTTATGAAATTTTCTGGATTTGTACGGAACCTGACTCGCACTTGTCAGGTTTTTATTTAAACTGACGAGACAAGTGTTTGCCTGATGTTAATTCCTTACTGATGCCTATGACAGATCTGTACTACCAAAGATATAAGACCTTGGAACTCTACTATTTTCTTTTTTTTCTTTGACAATTTTAACTCACTTGTAAAAGACAAACACTTACTAACTAACTACGACGTAGTATAGGTAGGCCGAATTATACAAGTCGCAGATGTGAAGTTACCGATAAGCTGCGCAATATCAATATCTTTACTGAAGCTCCCATAAGTCCTGCGAGTTGATTGGATATTGCGCAGCTTGTAGGTAACTTCACTATAGCCGTGGTGGTCAAGAGGTAGTGACACCCGCCTTACAATAGTGAGGTCGTGGGTTCGAATCCCCGGTCCCGTACCAATGAGTTCTTTGGAATTTATGTACGGAATTTCACATCACTGGCTTTTCGGTGAAGGAAAACATCGTGAGGCAACCTGCATACGTCCTTAGAAGAAATTCGATGGCGTATGTGAATCCACCAACCCGCACTGGGCCAGCGTGGTGGATATGGCCCAATCACCCTTTGTGGGTAGGCCTACGTCCTGCAGTGGACTATTAAAAAGGCTGGTACAGTACAGTACAAGGTGATTTCAAAATATTTTCTTATAATCGTTATTTTCACAGACCGTTCGATAACTAGATTTGACCGAAACTTCTTCGAACCTCTATCAATATAATACTTGAAGCGTAGGTATTATGTTAGAGGGGCGCAAGTTTGCGTTGCTGTCAAAGGACTAAATTTATTACGCCTAGGTCAATCTCGATTTTTGGGAATGAAACTTTTCAGCTTTACCTTCGAACTACTTAGATCTTTTTCATAAATCTTTAAGTATAGTTAGTGGATTTTTAAACTTAATTACTTAAAAAAAGTTGAATGGATCGGGCAATTTTGATAATTTGATATTTTAAAAATGTCTGATGAATGGATGTCAGATGTCGTAGTGAAATAATTGGATGACTGAGTTATACACTCACATCATCATTAACATCATCCGCAGCCTCCCTTATCCCACTGCTGGGTATAGGCCTCTATTTTAGTGTCATCTGTGTCGGTCTTGTATCAACCAAACCATTAACTTATGTGAAATTAGCTTAATAATATTCCTATTTGAACACATGCATACCATCGGAAGGTTTTTGACATCGCTGGCCTAATTGCGGATGGGCCTATGTATAATTGTAGATTATTTTCCTACTATTAAATGTTGACTTAATATCTCCTTTTTTACTTGGATCACTTACAAAGCAATATCACTAAAAGTAATTTGTACATTTTACATTAAAACACAAGCTTATTCCAGAAATGAAAATTCTAAGAACCATACTTTATGAAACGCCGAAAATTCCCCAAAAGGTTATTCAACAACACAAAATAAAACCTCCGAACATAAGCGTAAAAGTAATATCACCTTCGAAAAAGCATAAAATCATCGAATAAGTTTCACGTAAAAGATGTCAAACCAGCGATAGGGCCCAATTTTCGCACATTCCTCGAGAAGCGAATAAAAAAGCCGTAATATGAATTGACATCCAGTTACCTTCCACTTCTACCGACTATAATAATAACATGACAGGATGATTGAAAAAAAAAGCTACATTGAAACCCTTTTCTTCCTTTCAGTGAGGAGTTAGAGAGCTCTGGAGTAGGTCCCTTTCTTTGGGACCATTAGGTATGCATCACGGCGTTTTTGTGTGGAACTTCGACGCTCACCAGTGAAACGCCGTGGAAATAACGTTAATCTACAATTTTATTGGCAGAAAGACGTTTTAGTGAAACTTGATGCGATAATGCACACTCGGTGTGGAATACTGTAGAGTATAGGTGTGTAGATTGTTTGTGGTTCATACGAGATATGATAACCGATCTATAAAAAAATATCTGCTACATGGAAATAATCGACAAGATTGTTCACAACGATAAAAGTTCGTTTGCTCAAAATCATTAGAAAAAAAGTACCAAGTTTAAAAATTCCTACACGTAAATTGTCTTTTTATAGAAAAAGAAAAGTTGAAACATTGTTAAAAAAAGGTACAGTTCCCGGAGTATATAGTGTGATGCAAATTAAAAAAAAAACGCTTAAGAAGTAGTGTAATAAAATTGGTAAAAAAAATAGTTTGTGTTAGAAAAAAGGCTGTGAAATTTAGATAGGTTAAAATAATATTTTTTATAATACCTACAATCCTAGTTGATAGGTAAATATTTACAAGACCAAAGTACGACTGCAGTACGTAGGTACCAGGAAAACAGAATTGTGGGAAGATGGACCGCATCCAACTCTCGACATTACACTCTATCAATGAAATCCCCGATGTTGGCATCAAAGCTGTCAGCTTAAACTGATCTCCAGCGCAACACGTGGCCAAATGCACCTTGATAGATAGCCAAAACTATTATTGCTCAGTTGGTACAACAACACCACACCATCTTAAGTAAAATAATAGGAATAAGTAGTATTTTTCTCTAAAACAGGCTCACGTTATGGTTACCCAGTAACGACTTGAAGTCTTATCAACATAGAATGTTCCCTTCTACACATATTTTTATTATTTCGATAAAATTTAAATGGGATTACCTTATTTAAAACAATTCTTTTTTATTTCGAAAAGATACACTCTTTTCGAAATAAAAAAGAATTGTTTTAAATCGGCTAACTATTGGCGAAAATATCGACGAACATACACAAGAAAAATATATACAGAAGAACACAGTACATTAAAATATTTTTTCCTTATTGGAAGTCGGTAAAAAGGTCTTAATCATAGTCAAAGTATTAATAAGACAGGACGCTAAATAATGATAATTACAAAAGTGAGAGAGGGCGAGATGTGCAAGTATTAAAGTGTGATCAGGACGAAACTAATATCTCTTTCTCTATTTGCGTATACGTTTTTTTTTTGCCTGACTATTACGCACGGCTAGACGTAATAGTCAGACAATTTTTTCGCGCCAAAAACTACTGTTGAATTTTATGAGATGCTAAAATAAATCAACATATTTTTGAACTAATATCTATATTCTATCACTTCTATTAGTATTAAGCAGGTTGTCACTATTATCTAGAGTCTGAATATGATAAAATCATTACAACGTATTTAATTATCTAAGTATGTATAACATACCTTTTTCTCACACCCTATACGCAATTGATGATTCTAGTCTATGGTCTTAATTGGTATTTTTTAATAAAAGTGGCAGAAAGTTTGCGTGAAAAATAATCATGTTGTGTTACCGAATAAAAACAAGTACTTATTTCATCTCGCCAGTGAAAGTCTTTGACGCACATATTGCAACAATTTTCTTCAACAAAATATCGAAGAAAACCAAACCTTATCACAAAGATCGAATTCACAAGCACGAGCTCTTTGATCCAAATTAAATCAAAACCGAAGCAAAGCGTCTCGCTCTGATAACAACCCGGTGGCGATAACTCCCTAATCTCATAATCCATGCAGGCTTGCGGGTCCCTCGCGAGATTTTTCATCATCTTATTACATAGGTTCCTTTTCCGCAGTCCATCATTATTCCGGGGGCAACGGGCCCCTGTGACCCTTTTCACACCTATATTGTAAAGTCCGTCAAGCCCTGAGGGCGGCGGAAGGTCTGCGAGTATCTTAACTTGTTTTGGATTACATGTTTTGAATTTATAATGGCTTAAGCGCGAGCCTTGTTAGAAAACTGTAATGTTTTGTATCGATAGCAGCTTAGGGTTAACTTTAGGGGTGGATTAGGCCGCTAGGCTGTTGGAGAAGTTATTTAACTTTGTGTAATGGATATTAGCATATGACGGGCTCTAGGGCTTGCTCGGATGTAAGTTTGACTTGATTACGAAGAGAACGGTCTGAGTCGAAAGTTGGTGATATGGGACTGTTTGTTACTTTTGGATTGTAGTCTTGTACAGTTAAGTAGTAGCGGGTAACTGTTGGTAAATTGTAATTGATGGTGAACGAAATTTTATGTTAGACATCAAACTAGAAGGTCGCGTAGAATTTATGTTTAATGAGAAGGGTTGTGGAAAGAAGTACCAGTACATAGCTAAATAACTTAAAACTTTTGGACTTCAAAACTTTTAATACCTAGCATGTATAGATATACCGGACAGGTAAATTTCCTTATGGCTTAACTCCTAAGGTTGAGATATTATTTGAAGATAATTAACATTAAATAGTTTGCATTTTGCACATATACAGGGTTATTTCTAATCAATTGTCATCCTTTTAGGGGCTTATTCTGTACATGAAATCTAACAACTTTAGTTCTGGGACTCATGTCAAAAAAAAAATCAGCTGTTCCATACATTTTGTCGGGAGTGAACGATATTTTTTTATGGAACAACAATATTATTTTCAAACTTTCGCGATTTGAACACATTATTATTTTATACTACGGGACTAATCGCGTCGGGATGAGGAGGTATTTATTTATCGCGTAATTTTAGTGCGCGATTAGTCCCGTAGTATAAAATAATAATATTATTTTTTTGAGATTTGACAAAAGTTGTTAGTTTTGATGTACAGAATAAAAGGATACTAATTGATTAGAAGTAACCCTGTATTATTACCTACCTAGGATAATTTATATATTTTAGCCATATAGGTAAGGTAACAATAACTTAGCCTAGTTCTAGTTCTGCAATCAGCATGAGAATCAACTTAATTATATTTAAAAAAAAAAACTTCTACACAATCAACCATAGCCGTGTAATATTGACTATTGATTTAGCTAACATCTACCTTTACGCGTACCATTGCAAAAACATTATCTATAATGTTTTTACCTCCCTCTAGCCAAGTTCCCAACTTTAAGGGCTTTAGTTCAAGAACCTATGAATACTTCATTAAACTAAATACCATTGTTTGGGACATTAATGCCATTGTTTTTGTGCCTTCAGCCCTTTGTTCTTGCGAGGGCCTAACGGGAATTAATCAATATTTCGTGGGAGGAACTAGTTTTGTCACAAAAACTTTCATGCCTATTTCTCTAGAAACAGTTGTTACTTTTGGTATATAATGAGTTTACATATAAAGAACCGGACAAGTGCGAGTCAGGCTCGCACACCGAGGGTTCCGTACAAATCCAGAAAATAATTAAAAACCTGTTTTAGCATGTGCTAATGAAGCTCTTTTATATGATACCTTACATGATACGATTTACTCACTTTGAATTTAGAACCCATATTTTGTGAATTTTGATGCTCTATTTTTTGTGATTTAAATAAAAATGTACAGTTTTCAGATTTATTCTTATATGTGTACTCTGAGACAATGCTTCTCGCCAAATTTCATAGTTCTATGTCAACGGGAAGTACCCTGCAGGTTTTGATTTTTGTGAGTGTCGAAATATACGGTTTTTTTATAACATAAACGGCTCTACATTTTTTAAACGATAACTTAGAAGTTTTTCTTTTACACAACTGTAATAGATCATAGATATACGTATACAGTTTAAATTTCGACTCGATACCTTTACGTGTTCCCGAGATAAAGAGTCTTGACATACACACAGACGGACAGACGGACAACAGTAATCCTATAAGGGTTCCGTTTGAGGTACGGAACCCTAAAAATAATAAAATAAATTCGTATAGGCCGGGTGGTAATACCTGGTGTCAGAGTTTCAGCTGCCACCACGGGTAGCATCGCAAAGGGACAAATTGTCTTTCCACCATGATATCCCTTTGACGAGGAAATATTGAAAATGACACTGACGTAAAAGGTGGATAAAATGGTTTTCGCACTTTGCCGTGCTACCCGTGCTGAAGGTCTATGACATGGTTGAAGGGTTAAAACAACCAATACCTACAATTTAACAAAGTGATAACTACTAAACAGTGGTCGACAAATTAGAATCACCACTGAAAGAGAAGCCCTAGACTCAGGGCCCGGAGGGAAGATTGACGCTCTGTATCTGTATCAGCCTTTTTAATAGTCCACTGCAGGACGTAGGCCTACCCACGAAGGGTGGTTGGGCCATATCCACCACGCTGGCTCATTGCGGGTTGGTGGATTCACATACACCACCGGATTTCTTCTACGGACAATTCAGGTTGCCTTATGATGTTTTCCTTCACCGAAAAGCCAGTGGTGTGAAATTAAGTACATAAATTCCAAAAAACTTATTGGTACGGGACCGGGATTTGAACAAACGACCTCACGATTGTAAGGCGGGTATCACTACCTCTAAGCCACTACGGCTTATATTTATTATTATTCATTGACGTTAATAACATTATTGTGTTAGTGACCGTATTTTTTTCATCTACAACTGAATTTCTATTCCGTATTCCATAATATATATCTGTGGTTCTATTAAAGGTTTCAAATGAATTAATCAAAAATTAAGATTGTAAAATTATATTAAGGTAGTGGTATTGATTTTGATGCATGGCAATAAGATAGCTTAGCAAAAGTATTGTAACAAACCCTTAGAACTTGTAACTAGTTTCTGAAAAATGTATATTACTATTCTAGAGTGCGCTTCAAGAAATGTCAAAAAAAATCAACTGTCGAATCGAACAACCGTCAAATCGTTTTTTGTTTAATTTTTTGGATCGGGTTTGAAAGAGGTGACATAGTCTACTTTTTATCCCGGATAAATAAAGGGTTCCTATGGGATGGCACAAAAATAAAAAAATCATGCGGGCGAAGCCGCGGGTAAAAACTAGTATATTATATAAATGTACCTATATAATTTATTGATATGTTTGTTAAGTAGATATTAGTATTATTTTTGTTAAGTGTTTGTTGATAAGTTAATCAAGTCTTCTTTCTGTTAAGGCCACGTTTTTTTGTCAACTTCTATTTTCCATCCGTACTTGGTTGCCTGGAAGAAATCGCTTAAAGCGATAAGGCCGCCAGTTAGAAACCTATTAATTGTATAGTTTTGTCCCTGTAATTTGTTATGCTGTCATGATTTCTATGATTGGAAAATGTGTGCAGCCAAATCAGCTTTGCTCTATACAAAGACGATGAGAACATTCCGGCTAAGATCAGCGAGATGTAAATAATAAAAATAACAAAAAATAAGCCTAGGGCTATTTATTTCAAACACTCTTATGCAGAGGAAAGCTACAAGAGGGCAAGAGTCATGAAGAAAAAAAGAAATTGAAGTAAAAAAAAGTCTACGAAACAAAACCTGGAATATCGGAGAAAAAAGTAAACCTAATGAAATTAGTTATTATCGTTTTACGAATCTGTGTAATGTTACGTACGTAGTAGTGTAACTACTACTGCATTTTCTCTCTTTTTTTTATTCTGATGTCAGTTGATGTGTATCTATTGGTAAGAAGTTTAGAGAGCCGTAGGAAAATGAGACTTCATTATTCTTAAGACTGATATAAATAGTACAAAAAGTAGTTTAAGTAAGTTAGGCTCAACGTTTGTAACGGTGTTTTAGTAACACTTCTTTTTAAATTACAGTAATGTTTACTGCAAAAACGTATCTTATTTTATATAATATTGTTAGTTTAACAAAAATATTACCAAGTAAAACGTGATACGTCTGTATGTCTAAAGAAAAAAATAATATTTTTCTAGAAAAACGTAACAAGTGTTGCCGTTTTTTATATTAAACATGATAATAAATTGAAATTTGTGGGATATAAGTTTAGCATGTATTTTTTCTGAAAATAAAATGTTTAACCCACATATACATTAAAAAAAATATTTAAAAATGTCAATAGTTACGGAAACATAGAAATTTAAAAATTTCAAAGTCGTTTTCTGAAAAATCACGTTTTCTGACTTGACACGTTCTTGTCGCATATGAGCGATATATATATATATATATATGCCTACTCACGAAGGGTGGTTGGGCCACATCCACCACGCTGGCTCATTGCGCGTTGGTGGATTCACATACGCCACCGAATTTCTTCTACGGACAATCCAGGTTTCCTCACGATGTTTTCCTTCACCGAAAAGCCAGTGGTTTAAAATTAAGTACATAAATTCCAAATAACTCATTGGTACGGGACCGGGATTTGAACCCACGGCCTTACGACTGTAAGGCGGATGTCACTACCTCTAAGCCACCACGGCTTATATTGATTATTATTAATTGACGTTAATAACATGAAATCCTGATCGTATTTTTTTCATCTACAACTGAATTTCTGTTCCGTATTCCATAATATATATCTGTGGTTCTATTAAAGGTTTCAAATGAATTAATCAAAAATTAAGATTGTAAAATTATATTAAGGTAGTGGTATTGATTTTGATGCATGGTAACTCAGAGCAAATAAAAAAATCCAGAGGGAACGTCGTTGAACAGTCAAGTGAAGCCGGTTTTTTATACATGTGTGAGTGCGTCTCTGTTGCGCCGCCATAGTTTGACTGACAAGCCAAGGCGTAGTTTCATAGTTACCTGTATGTGTGTGTAATTAATTATCTGTACACGGCGAGGCGTAGTTTTGGTTGGCTTCACTTGTTTGTTCACAACATTCTCTCTTGATTTTTTTATTTGCTCTGAGCATGGCATAAGATAGCTTGGCAAAAGTATTGTAACAAACCCTCAGAATGTATAGTTTTTTTTTTTTTTTTTTATTTCGAATAGGTTTGCGTTTGACTACACACTGGTGTTGCCTGTAACTAGTTTCTGAAAAATAAGTATCCCGTAAGTCTATGTTGCTCCGTTATTATTTTAACGATTATCTTCTATTTGTTGACTCACAATACAAAATACAATTTCAGACTTTTTTGACCATGTTTCAACACAAATAAAATGCGTTATTTCAAATAACAAATAAATCAGAACATAGCTCAACAAGACTTTGTTTATTTGTGTAATATTCGAACTTGAAACTTTATTGTTTTATTACAAACAACATACTTGAATATTTGAAACAAACAAAAATATCTCGATATTATTAGGTTTCATATTTATTAGGCTATTTCTACTTTAGATTCGAAACTTCGTCTAGAGAGTTCATAAAATGAGTTGTAATTTTATTTATGTATGGTAAAATAATTTGGTGCAAAAACGAGACGAATCAAGTCCTTAGGGGCTGAATGGCGCGTGTAGAATATTTTGGGGGTAAAGAGTTAGAATTGGAGGTTGGTCGGTCACTTTGGTGTGAATTATTTACCTTTGTATATGTAGCAAATTCGTTCGTTTCAGTCATAGGACGTCCACTGCCGAACATATAATATTAAGGCGATGATGAAGAAGTTTAAAAGTAGTTTACAGTCGGGTGCTGCATGCGGGTCGCCGGTTTGCTCGTGGAATTCACGCCGTGAACCGAATCTACTGACTTAGGCTAAGTTTGAACTAACCCTTCTATTAAATTACTTCTAGGTAAGCGTGCTACATCCTAGACCGCATATCTTCTCAACATCAGGCAGTATGTAGTCAAACGCAAACCTACAAAGAATAAAAAAAAAAACATCTGAAATGTACAGTCGCATTCAAACTAATGTAAACCAATTAAATGGTACATACTCAGGATTCTGTGGAAAACTTAAATAAAAAAGTAGTTTACAGCAAAAATATCTCAATAAACCTATTATTGCCATCCCAGTAAGCCAAGCTGACGTGTAAGCCACAATCAGCAGACCGAGATAATTTAGTTCGCTGATACATCGCCGTTGTTATTAATAGCAACACAGTGCTCGTATTATAGTTTGACTAGGTGTTCGTTAGCGATCATCGAAGTTAAGCAACGTTTAGCACGGTCAGTCTTGGGATGGGTGACCGCGGGTGGCAATTACAACTTGGCGCTACTGAAGGTCCCGGTTAGCCGTTTAGCCGTATCAGAGGCCTTCAGGTGATTTTAAAAAACTCTGACACCAGGGCTAGCTACCCGGCCAGTACAAACTTACTTACTATTAATAGCGAAGATCCTTTTAATCAAACACGTCAATTACGAATAGATAATAATAGTTACTTAGTCTCAATCAAGTAGATCGTTCGATAACAATAACAAAGTTATAGGGAGAATTGATATAGATAGACATGCATTATCTTCGAGGTTCGGCAGAGTACTGATAAGCAATGACAATGTCTTCATTGATCTATCTAGATATATATATATCGGGACAATAGCTTTAAGTTTATTATTAAATGGTGCCACTTAGTATAATTTCGAAGGACTAGGAATGGTAATGGCAAAATTCCTGGGGTAACGCTTGTGACGAACGCTGTTCTTTGGTTCCAAGGAGGTTTCAAGTGCATCGCATGATTGGCCGATGGGCGGGAAAATGCGATGATGACTTGATAGATGTCACTTGTGAGTGCTAAGGAGAGCTTGTTCGGGAAAGGTTGTGTTGAAATGTGATTAGAACGGCTCGAGTTGTGACTCCTTATAAAACGGTGGCAGAGTGCGTTAGGTACGCTGCGGAAAGCCATGTCCTTCGCTTAAAGTTTTCTCTAAAATTGTAATCATGCGTAATCTTCTGTGAAATAAACTGATTGTTCGTGACGTCGCAATTTATCTCCTCGTCCGCTTAACCCACGCCACGCCACACTGAAGTATTGTTGGGTCAGATGGTAGGTATAAAATCATTACCACATTGAATCACCAAAACTGATGCGGATCCTTTTATGGATTCGACATATATTTACGTAGGTAGATATACCTACCTACATATTTGACATATTAAAATTATAATTTGTACCTACCTAGTTTAAAATTGAAAAGACAACTCTAAACATAATATGTGGTAAAATAGCTACGAACAATCTTTATTACATTGGTTTTCAAACAAAATGAAAAGGCATAAAACATATGTACCATTGACCAAATAATTCATAAAATTATATACCAAAGTAACCTGTTTTATCACTCAAAGTATATTCTAAGTAATAAGTAATTGAGTATGCAAGTAGTAAGTACTTAAAAAGCTATAAACGGAAGCTTTAAAATTGAAACGTACCAAGATTTAAAGTCCTGTTTCAGAGTATTGAAAGTAAAATCTTAAATTGGATCCAAAATTTAAATAAATGTACTTCATAACTGTGTAGAGTAGAACTCCTAACAAGCCAGTAACGCTTATTTTCTGGAAAAGGGATTTCTCATCTTGTCACTTGCACAAAAGTGTCGATCTCATCTCAAAAAACAAAAGCAATATAAAAAATATTCCTTAAAAGGAACTGAAGAAATGAAAGAAGCAGGAAAATTGCAGAGCACATCAATATAACAGATGTTGCCAACGTAACATCAACATACTCGCACCAGTTCATTCACTTCACGCTACTAAACAAACGTACCTACATCAATCATAGCGGGAAGGTCCTTTTAGTTTAATTTATTCAATGGTCAAGTTTGCCAACCCAATATTAATGTCTTAAATTCCCCGTAAAAACCAGTAAAATTCCTTAAATACGGTAAACAGCAATTTTATATGATAATAGTAACTGTGCGGACATTTTCTGGGGCAGTACAACATTGTAAAAAATCCAAGTGCTAGTCGGATTTGCGTACGTAGGGTTTCTTTCCTAAAAAAAAAACTCAAAAAACACATTTGTTGAATAGAAGGTTTGTTCCCGGTGTTACTACCATTCTTACTACCAGTAGGAAAAACGGTAAACGAATTACTCTTCTTACTACTACAGTTGAAAGTTGTTAGAACAGTAAAAAAAATTACAAGCTTCCCTTAAATACTCATTTTATTGAGTTTTTCAGCTGTCTAGCTATCACGATTCATGAGATACGAGTACAGCCTGATGTCAGATATACACACAGACAGACGGACATCGGAGTCATAGTAATAGCGTCCCGTTTTTACCCTTTGGATACGGAACCCTAAAGATAATGAAATATACAAAATTAGAAGAGCTCACAGAACTCTTATAATAAACTAAAGCGAGCTGCACAGAGAAAACTCCACAGTATAATTACTATTTATTTCTTTGGTACGTGGTGATTTCTTTACTTACTTATTCTCATCTGGTTTATTTTGAAGAAACTTGACTTTCTTTTGTGCTAACGTATATACAGAGACTAAATAAGTAATCTCTCAACTGTAAAGAATTCAGATATGTACGTGTACTTATCTTCGCACTTTATAACCATCCAATAAACGATTTGTTTATAATATTAAACGTTTATTTCAGGCACACAACCCATATGAAAAGACATAATTACATAATAGAAAAAATATATATTTGCCTCACCTTTCAAATGCGGTAGAATTTTTGTTTCGAAATAGTTGGATTAATGAAATATTACTATCTTCGAGCAAATATCTACAAAACCACAGTCTCCAAGTGAAAGAAGTAAATAAATGTCCGAGCGACGTCATACATACCGACTTATACTCTATAAAATTTAACTTGATCTCTGCGAACGCAGTCAGAAAAATCACGCCTATGAAGTCCTGAATTTCTTAATACTACAGACAGTACCTGTCAATGTCAGACTTTATGGGCATGCCGATTAGTGATGGGCGACGAATGATCGTGACCACAGAGTTTCAATTAAAACATCGATAGTTTATACTGACGATATTTTAAATAAAACTTAATTAATCATTAATTTTATTGTAGATTTTAATATCATAACATTTTTTACATGTGTAATTAAATTAAACCCAATTATATGTTACATTAGCATCGATAGTAATGAAAAACGTCGATAAATAATATTGTTACATTATTATGAGTATTTAATTAATACTATAACATTATTTACATTTGTACATACTTAATCTTAAATAAAAGTAAGTAAATAAAATCCAATTTCTCACCTTCAACTACTCATTCGATTTCATTACAACATTGTTTGAAAATCGGTTTTTTTCACCACTATCTTAACTCTAAAAATGTCAATCTTCTATGTCAATGTCACTGTCGCAGAGATCAAGTTAAATTTTATAGAGTATAGATATTTACATTAACCCATTAAAGCCTGAATTATTTTAATGTTCCAGAATTGTTTAATATTTTAATATATTGTTATTATAGGTCCATTTCATCATTTTTTAAAGTTATTTGTTTGGTGCAACTTTTACTTTTGAAAAAAACCATGGGTGCCGTTTGGCACCGCTAGGCTAATATGTTGTCTCAGGTCACATATAACTTAAATGAGAAGATTTGCTATTTATTAGCATTTTGCATTACTAACTACTGATTTAACTCTTTTAGGGTCTTACTATTTTATAATTGAAAAATAAAGTCAGTAAAAACCTTTTTAATTTTCAAAATGTACTGTATATTTCATGAACAATTAAGTATGGAATCGTAAGTTGCAAGCTGCGCGGAGTTCCACATCACATTTTTTTTATATTGTAGTCTACAGGTCTCAAGAGCACATTTGCGATATGATTCACTGGGAACCAATGAGTGGTTAAGACCATCATAACACACGTCATCGAGGATCATCAACTAGACTGAAACTTAACTTTTCATCATTGCTTTCGATATCATAAGACGTCCCCCGTGAAGATGCAAGACGACGAGATGCAGCGTGTCCACGTGAAGTGCGAGTCCTACGGGACGGCTTATGAGAACCAAAAGATAACTCAGTAGAAGGTCCAGCTTTAACTTCATTGTCAGAAAAGCGAAGGAATACATTGCGTCTACGCGAAGTACTAGACTGACAGGACGGCTTCTGAGAACCATGAAATGATTCAGAAGGTTATTCGGCCTCAGATTCACGTCTTTGATGCGTCGATGTCAGTACTACCTCGCATCCAGCATTGAGTTGCTGATCTGTCAGATTATTTATAAATCCACCTTCATCTTCTTTAGCTAAATCCTCTTGTGATTGAATAACAGGTTCTGGAGGTTCAATATATAACAATCGAGGCTCAAGATCTTCGTCTTCTTTCAGTATAGCTAATGCTTAATGTAATGAATAACTCCTGAAAAAATAAAAAATAAATTTTACACGCAAATGCACTCAAATTATCAAAAAAATGAGAAAATATTTTATGAAAAATGCATCTGTGAAAAGCATACATATCAGCCTACGGGTGCCGTTTGGCACCCGTCACATTGCGGGTAGGATAAAACAAACAAATATAAAAAATCGCGTAATGTTATTATATTATAGGAAGAAACATTGTTTTTATTCAAATAAAACGTATAAAAATGTAACAAATCATAGTACATAAAATAATTATGAGGTACTTACTTGAATGTAGCATCCATTTTTTGAATATTTTTTACAACACCAAATAATACTCGTCCTTGACTGTTGCATCAAGTGTACTGGTTGACAAAAAGTAGTTGAAAACAAAGCTAGCTCTGTCTAGTACCGCATAGACAATTAGACAATTGAAATTTTGAATATTTCAATTACGATAAGCGTAAAGCGTGAAAGTTCAAATACATAAAACCGGGTGCCAAACGGCACCGATAGGTCATAATGGGTTAAATAAATCACAATGTTTTTTTCGGTTTTCTGTCAGTAGTACCAATCGAATCTCGACGTTATGTCACCTAATTAGTACCGAGCACTTTAGCACCGCGGCGTGGTTTGTACTTACGACTAACTAAAAAGCCTGCCCAGTACATAGCTTGGGCAGAGTTTTAACTCGGATACTTTTTTGCACGATTGTGACTCTATATACAGGGTTAATTCTAATCAATTAGCATCCTCTTAGGGGTTTATTCTGTACATCAAAACTAACAACTTTTGTTCTGCGACTTTTGCTAAATTAAAAAAAAATGCTGTTCCATAGAAAAATATCGTTCACCCGTGACCAAATATATATGAAACAGCTGTTTTTTTTTTTGGCTTTTGACAAAAGTTAGAATACAAAAGTTGTTAGTTTTGATGTACAGAATAAGCCCCTAAAAGGATGCTAATTGATTAGAAATAACCTTGTATATTTACTCGAAGCATACTATAATTAGTATTTCAATGTCTGATGTAAATTAGCTATTTATTACGATCTCCATAGTCCCTTATTAACCCTTATTAAAAAAATGTTTCACTTATTTAATCGCTACAGTAGTTTCAAATTTTAGAGGATTTTCCTGTACCTGTGCCAGCCTTTTTAATAGTCCACTGCAGGACGTAGGCCTACCCACGAAGGGTGATTGGGCCATATCCACCACGCTGGCCCAGTGCGTGTTGGTGGATTCACATACACCATCGAATTTCTTCTACGGACGTATGCAGGTTGGAGAAAACGAGGTTTTCCTTCACCGAAAAGCCAGTGGTGTGAAATTCCGTACATAAATTCCAAAGAATTCATTGGTACGGGACCGGGGATTTGAATTCACGACCTCACGATTGTAAGGCGGGTGTCACTACCTCTAGACCACCACGGCTTCACGGGATTTTCCTACCTACCGGCAATGTTCAAATCCGAAGTCCAATAAGTTTGCTTATACAAACATACCTACAGTCCAGCCATCCATCATCCAGCTGCAACGCTGACCGATGACAAATAGCCAATCGTAATAAATTGCGCAGCCCACCTCAAAAACGGACACCATCCAAATAGATGGCTGGTCTGATTTATTTTGATCAGCCACATTTGGCTATCAAAGATTTCTAGTAGGCTTATTAACTTATCATTGTACCTATCATATTGATAATCTTGTACTTACTGTACCTATGGAAACTGGAAAATATTTTTCCGTCCAATCCAAAATAAATATGAAGATGTTAAATAACTGCATGAGTTTTTACAAGATTTTTTTTAATTTTCAATGTATGAATGTAAGTATGTAAGTTCGGGTGGAATCTTGCAAGTTAAGCTTGACCAACTTCCCGGTTTTTGATTAAGCTGAAATTTTGTACGCGTATGTAAATTGCGTGACGATGCAAAATTATGCTACCCTGGAGCTGATCTGGTGATGGAGTCTGAGGGTGGCCTGAAGTAGAAACTCCTGTGCTAAACAAGATAGACCCATCGTGTTTGGGCTCGTTTTATTTGTCTTGGCGAGCACTCTGCTGCTATAGCTATCCAGGATCTCAAAAGTTTGTATCTAAAAAGTTATATTTTTATAATAATTTATTTCTAATTTATTTAAACGACATACTTTAGATTTTTTATAGACAAACGCCTTTATTTGCGTAACTACAAGTTTTTACACATTATAGTCTAGAAATAAGCCCAATATACGGATTTGAAGATTAACTTCTTCTGGGGTTAAAGCTATGCTGACATAGACTAGGGCCTATTTTACAGCTGATCATTTATATAACGCCCCTCAAAACCCATATGAAAGAGTAAATCAAGGTTTGTTTGAATAGGACGCGATCAATAACAGCAAATAAGTTGGAAATGAAGACATAAATATGAATTTAAAGTCAAATATAGTGGATTCAGCGGGCAGCGCGCCAGGACTGTTTACCCGGCAATGTTTTATATGGAAAATGCTATTATTGGAACGAACCAGTTCATTTATTAAACTCGATGTTTCGAGTCTATTGAGTCTATTCAACTTTGGAGCTTTGAGGGTATTGTTTCATTTGGACTATATGGTAGCTAATAAAACCGGACAAGTGGGAATCAGGCTCGCACATCGAGGGTTCCGTACAAATCCAGAAAATTTCACAAAATTGGGAAGTAAGTTGTTAAAATCTGTATACTATAACCATCGACATAGGGACAGACAGACAGGGAAGCCATTTTTTATACTATGTAGTGATGATACACATTTTTAGGGTTCCGTACCTCAAACGGAATAAGCGGGACCCTTATAGGATCACTTTGTTGTCCGTCTGTCCGTCTGTGTGTATGTTCAAGACTCTTTATCTCGGGAACGCGTAATGATATCGTTGAAATTTAAACTGTATACGTATATCTATGGTTTCGAATGAATGAATGAATTTATTTATTTGCAAGAATGTAGTACATACAAGGTGTTACAATAATTGACAAATTCCCTTACATCCTGTCATTTCTGACGAGCAAATGTTTTTATATTAAATTAATATGCTAACAAAGGGCCACAGGCTTTACTATGGCCACAAGCCACAAAAATATGAATAAAAAATGTCATTATATATTAGAATTATTGAAGTCAAAATTATACAATGCAATGTCAAGTAATGTCAAAGTCAAATTTTTAAGATGTCCAAGTCAATTTTAAATATTGTAAGTTAAATTAAATTGCAAACAAATACTCAAAAGCTACCAGGGGCATTAAAACGGTTTTCTGTAATTTAGAAACTCTGATACTTCATAAAAACAGTGATCCAACAAGTAGGTCGTTAAAGTTTGTTTAAACTTAAAATATGGTAACTTTTTTATATTTTCAGGCAATTTATTATAAATTTTGATTGCCATACAGTATGCATTACGCAAAGAAAGCTCTAATTTGATCCTTTTCGGCAGTTTTAATTTATCATGTCTGATAGATAAACATTTTTCAAAAAGTTGCCTGTTCCTTACAACAAATAAGCACATTTCTTTAATATACATGCAGGCGAGCGGCAGAACTTTCAATCTTTTAAAGAGTGGCTTACAATGGGCGCGAAAACGAGCTCCGCAAATGGCCCGTATACATTTTTTCTGCACTCTAAAAACTTTCTTAATATCTACAGAATTACCGTACATTATTATTCCATAATTTAGTACAGATGACACATACCCGTGATAAGCGCATAATGAGGCAGTTTCCGAAGCTACTTGCCTCAATCTTTTGAGAGCAAAGACAAACCTATTTAATTTATCACAGACGTTGGCACAGTGAATCTTCCAGTTCAGATACTCGTCAATGTGAATGCCTAGGAATTTTGTATATTTAACATTATTGATTTGATTATTGTTGTTGTGTATATTTAGTTTAGTGTTATTTGAATTATATGTTTTAAATTGTATTAAATTCGTTTTACTAATATTGATATTCAAGCCATTATTATTGAGCCAATTGATGATGTCAGTTATTGTATCATTTATATCTGTTTCGAAATTTGCTTTATCCCGACATTTTATTAATACTGTGGTGTCATCGGCAAACAAGATACATTTGTTAGAAGTAGCATCGGGTAAATCATTTATATACAATATGAAGAAAAGAGGTCCTAGTATGCTACCTTGGGGAACCCCTGTTTCATTTTGTATATAGTCTGAGCTATATGTGCGTCTTACGTTTTTTTCAAGCCGGACTATCTCAGTGCATTGTTTTCTGTCTTTCAGGTAACTTGTGATCCATTCTAGGGCATTCCCTCGTATGCCATATTTCTCTAATTTATTTAAGAGACGTTTATGGTTCACAAAGTCAAATGCTTTGCTCATATCAAGAAAGACAGAAGCAATTTGATTTCTATTATTAAGGCTTTCTATGATAATTTTAACTAAGTTAAAACATGCTAGCGCTGTCGAACTGCCCTTTCGAAATCCGAATTGTTCTGGTTTTAGTATACTATTTTTTTCTAAAAATTGGTAGAGCCTGTTGTACATAGCTTTTTCAAGTACCTTGGATATTACTGGTATAAGTGTTATGGGCCTATAATTATTCATGTCATGACGTTCACCCTTTTTAAATATGGGTTTCACAATTGACGATTTTAAGCTACTTGGAAATTTGCCTTGTTCAAATGTTAGATTAATAATGTGGCTGAGAACAGTGCAGATTGAAGGTGCAATTAATTTTATCATTTTTGTATTAAGACCATCATACCCTACTGCTTCGCTGTTGTTCAACGACATTATGATCTTACAGATTTCTTTAGGGTCAGTTGGCGATAAAAATATTGTGTTTTCCTTATGGGGTATTTTTGCGTTTGATTGTACATTATTTCCATTACTCGCTAAATTTGTAAAATAATTATTGAATGATGTACTTATCTCTCCGGGATCAGTTATAATATTATCGTTAATTATTAATTTATCAATGTCATTTTTCGGTAGAGTAGTTTTTGTGTGGTTTTCTTGCAGTTGTGTAAAAGAAAAACTTCTCAGTTATCGTTTAAAAAGGTTAGAGCCGTTTATGTCGTTTAAAATCGCATATTTCGACACTCATAAAAATCAAAACCTACAGGGTACTTCCTGTTGACATAGAACTATGAAATTAGTCGAAAAGTATTATATATATAGGAATAAATTTGAAAACTGTACATTTTTATTTAAATCATAAAAAATTAGGGCCTCAGAATTCATAAAATATGGGATCAAAATTCAAAGTGAGTAAATCGTATCATGTAAGGAATCATATAAAAGAACTTCATTAGCACATGCTAAGACAGGTTTTATTAACAATTATTTTAACAACGTGTAGTTTTGGATGGATGACGAGAAAAGTTAAAAAAAAAATTTTGTCGATGATGATGATGAGTATAGAGATTTTAACAACGTACTTCCCAATTTTGTGAAATTTTCTGGATTTGTACGGAACCCTCGGTGTGCGATCCTGACTTGCACTTGTCCGGTTTTTTTTTATAAATAGGTTGTCATCGGTCTTTGATAGGTGTGCAAAGTTTAAAGAAAATGTAATCGCTCAAAGTAGGTCCAAATCAAGCTCAAAGGCGTTGGTTACACGCAAGCAAGCAAACATACAGGTGAAACTAATAAAAGCGTGTTAAAACATTTTTTTCTGTTTGTCTTCACAAAATATGAGATCTGTGGATGAGCGGTGAATAAAAGAAAAATCCACAATCAACCTATATGCTTTCATAATTCATTACACATAGTATAATTTATGTTGTCGTGCAGGCTATTTACATCTCATGTCAAATCTATGTTTTGAATAAATATTTAGCGTATTTCCGCTATCTTGTTGCAGGCAAATAAGTTGAAGGGCATTAAGTGCATTTAATGCCCTTAATAATGCACTTAATGCCCTTAAAGTTATTTGCCTACAACAAGATAGCGGAAATACACTAAATATTTATATTAAACATAGATTTGAAGATGAATTTCCGCAAAGTAACGCCTGATTCAATCAACATCTCATGTCATTTAAGCAACGGCTAAATTATCTGTCAAATTCCCGCTAAATCGATGTAACCGTTGGAAACGAGACAAAATCTACTCTACTACTATTGCAGTTATGACTGTACTGTTCTGTACCAGCCTTTTTAAATGCACTTTCGTTCACTGCAGGATGTAGGCCTACCCACTAAGGGTGATTGGGTCATATCCACCACGCTGGTCCAGTGCGCGTTGGTGGATTCACATACGTCATCGATTTTTTTATACGGATGTATTCAGGTTGCCTCAAATGTTTTCCTTCACCGAAAAGCCCGTGTGAAATTCCGTACATAAATTAATTCAAGGGATTCATTGGTACGGGGCCGGGATTTGAACCTACGACCTTACGACTGTCAGGCGAGTTTTTCTTTTTTATTTATTTGTCCTGAATATAACATACATAGGTACAATTAAAAGTACTGCCAAACAGCGAAGCGGTTTGTAGGCAGGATAGCTCTCACGTTAGGTACTTAACTTAGTTACTATGTACAAGCGGATAGAAATACATTCCTGTGTTATTATAAGTACATGTGGACAATGTAATGTCGTTATCAATTATCTATTAACATATTTTGTTTTTATAGGTAATCTAAAACTTGATACAAATGTTTACTTTCTAATGTGTTAATCTTCATCGTTTAACTTATCTAACATCAGTTTCTTTAACATTTTTTTAAAGCCAAATTTTTCCAAGTTTCATTACCACTAGACCACTAAGGCACTATGTACTATTACTTTGTAATAGACTGTTCCTCAGAAAAGAGCTGTAAAGAGTCAAAGTCAGAGTAAGGATGTGTAAGTTGTAAAATGTACCATCCACATGGGCAGCTAAAACATATTCGTAACGATGAGTACAATGACCTTCTGTAGGATTAGTTCAGAGCAAGCCTTATAGCCCCGTATAATCCTAAAAGATATGCCTAAACTCCACGTTACACAATATCCTTATATCTTCTATACCCAAAAGAAATAGCAGATAGCTCAGTTGGACGAAGAAAAACAACAAATGGTCAGGTATTAGGCAACAATTCAATTAATGGAGGCGTTGATGTGCGCGAAGCATGGAAGACTTGACGAGCCCATTACAACCAACTGTTGGCAAACATTGTATTCCTTACTTTGTTCTTTGAGAAGATTTTTCATCATTTTTACGTAGAGCTTTGTTATTATATTTGGCATCTATGAAAAAGTTAAAGTTACATTCAGTCTGATCTGGGAAACGCTTATAGCGTGACTTAATTGATTACGTTTTTCTTAAGGATACGATTCTGTAACCGATTGCATGCTACAGCTGTAGACTATACTATTGACGTGATAAGAGCATAAGTTGTTTATTAACTCTCGACGCGAAAAAAGGGTTGTTTCAAATAAGTTGTGTGTGTGTGTGTGCGTGAGAGACATCCTAGATCCCAAAGGGATGAACATCGTTGTTGATTTTATTTGTTTGAAAGTGAAATAGTGGATATTATTCTTAGATATGTTTCATTAAAATTGGTTTAGTCATTTCAATGTTATCAGCTCTTTTTATTATTATTTTATACTACGGGACTAATCGCGCACTAAAATTACGAGATAAATAAATACCTCCTCATCCCGACGTTTCGGCCGAGTTGCATCGGCCGTGGTCACGGGTCTACCCGTGACCACGTAATCGTAATCTCGTAATTTTAGTGCGCGATTAGTCCCGTAGTATAAAATAATAATGTGTTCAAATCGCGAAAGTTTAAAAACAACATCAGCTCTTTTATTTTGTTTTAGTCTTAGCCAGCGACAAGATGATTGCGAAAATGCGGCAACAGCTGTATATGTGTCGCCCTACGACACTATAGTTTGAGGCTATAAAATCGTACCTATACGAATACTGAAGTCATGCAACATTCCGTAAGGCCAGATGGGTGACTAAGAGTTGTATTTATACTGCATAACTGCAAAATGTAGCCCGAATAACACCACACAATTATTGGGCCCACTTCTTTAAGTCAATTCAAAGTTTCCATTATGTCACAGGCTTTCAGGAAGCTTAAAAAGGTGACGTTCACGAGTGGAATATTATTCAGAGAAAAATCGAACCGAGATGATATATACATAATTTGAAAGCTTCATTTATGGACTTCTCAAAATATTGAATTTAGATTTTTTCATCCCTCCATTTTTATTTAAATGTGAAAAATAAATTGAATGAAAAACAATAATACATTTATGTATTTTTTCTAGTTTAGCAATAATAAAGTGCTTCTATAAATATTTTACTTGTATTCGTAGCTGATTTTTCCACATTCATCTCTTAATTTGCTAAAATTAAAAATTATAACCGACCAGTGTGACCATTTAGTAGGTACAATGTGACAAATAAACACTTAAAACTGTGTCTAATTGGTAAAAATGCTTTTATTCAACAATTTGGAGGTTACTTAATCAGTGTTGCTACAGATAAACTACCTATTGAGCCAAATATATTTATTTATCCTAATAGATTCAAAATTAATTTAAAAAAAACGGAGGGTTCTTTTTTGGTTTTAACTGATGTAAAAGACTCAGAAAAATATGAACTTTCTCGAAATGTAACGTGTGTTGTGGTTAGAATTTTTGATTATTATTATACCAGCCTCCATACATTTTGTGGACATGTCCTTTCGTCACCATTTTACACTTATTCAGAAACAATGCTAAGTTATTCATTATAACAGAGGTATCTGTCTCTCCGCAGACTACAAATGAAAAGTCAAGAGAGCTTACTTAACTAGACTAGAATCATCTCTGTAATTCATAACCCTCTAAAAGACGATTAAGATTATGTTTAGGGTTCCGGACCCAAAGGATAAAAATGGGACCCTATTACTAAGACTCCGCTATCCGTCCGTCTAATAGTCTGTCACTAGGCTGTATCTCATAAACGGTGATAGCTAGAACATAAAAATTTTCACAGATGACGTATTTCTGTTGCCGCTATAACATCTAATAATAAAAACAGAAAAAAATGAAGAGCTCCCATACAAGAAACGTGATTTTTTACTCGATATTAATAACGGCAACTTAAAAATGCTTGAAACATTCACAGAATATTAAATTGTACCTACATTCTCTTAATACTAAATGAAAATAAACTATATATTAAGGTATGGATTCCATACGGTATGGAACCCTTCGTGTGCAAGTCCTACTCGCACATGGCCGTTTATTCTATAACATCACACATTTCTGTTGGATAATCTTGTGTGTGAAACCCACTTATACTTTGCGTGATACATTACTTCGACATCATAGGTAAGTGATTGCATTCCAATTCAGAACCACTTTCCTTCGCTAAAGTGCCTCGTGCCTTAACCCGGTAATGTATACGTAGGATATTTATTGAAGTAGACAACTAGACTTATCGAGTGTGTTGCTGAGTGTAACTTTTACTTCAATTTCTTGTTATAATTTGATTATTCCTTCAAAGTGGTATCCTGTCTTTTCGCGGAAAATTGTTTGGCCGATCATCACTTTTCAACCAACGTTTTACATGTTTCACTATGACAACTAACGATTAACAATTGTTTGGATGACAACGTTTTATTTAGTAGAGTTAGTGGTAAGCAGATTATTTAATGACACAAAACGTTTAGCACATTTATCATTTGTCAAATCTTACACTACGCCAACCAACAATTCGACGAATAACGTTTCGTCAGTGTAACAGCTCCTTTTCTTCTTTGTCCAAGTTTTTTTTCTTTGGTTTTGGTGAGGCACCGGTTGAAATTATTATTTTCTATTTACCAGCTGGCGAAGTGCCAGAAACGAATCGCTTTTGTAAAAAAATAGGTTAAGTTAGAACATGACAAACAACGCACGAGCCGAGCGAGCGAAGTGAAAGTTCCGTGACAGTAGCCACGGAACTTAATATTGCTACGTTGATTATTTTATATACTTATTATTATACTAAGTGATTGATGAATTAAGAATGTTATTTTATTCACTGAAATTAAAAATATTTGTAAGACAAAGCTGTTGGCTGCTTTGAAAAAAATTACACCATTTTGTGGTTCCAGCTGACGTATTTTCACGTCACGAGATAGCGCAAAACCATGCGACATTCGGTCATCCTGATTTTTATGTCAATTAGTGTCTTTGGTGTCTATCCTAATTATTGTCCTTGTGTATTCAGATCGTCATCGTATTGCGATCGTATCAGACTCTCATTTGAACCTCGCGGGGTAAAATGAAACTACCCCCTCCCATCCCCCCCCCCCCTTCCCCCTCCTCGCGTCTATCAAATCGCTCAAAGCGAGAGTTTATTACATTACAATGTCATCAGTGCGCGTGGCCTGTCAAAGGGAATACCGATTTATAATAGGATGGCTTAAGTACAACAAATTGTTCTATAAATACTTAGTTAAGTTTGCCGCCGAGTATCTATACGTTGTATTGATTTGTTGGATTGACAAAGGCTGATCGAACACGAGGCGATACAAGTTCTGAATAGTTGGCAACTCAATAGTATGTAGAATAGAACAATAGATAAATACAGTCAATTAACTAGACTTCAAAATTTTCCTGCAAGATATTTTTGTTAAGTTCAGACAAACTCGAACTAAGCTTTATCCATTCCATAGTATCAAACCATGGCAAAACATCACACGTTTTTACGTGATCAACAGTAATGGCAACGTTTATTTAACATATTTCGTGAAAGATCACACGTGTTCCAGTTCAGTTTATGAGTACTGTACTGTACTGTACCAGCCTTTTTAATAGTCCACTGCAGGACGTAGGCCTACACACGATGGGTGATTGGGCCATATCCACCACGCTGGCCCAGTGCGGGTTGGTGAATTCACATACCCTATCGAATTTCTTCTACGGACGTATGCAGGTTGCCTCACGATGTTTTTCCTTCACCGAAAAGCCAATGGTGTGAAATTCCGTACATAAGTTCCAAAAAAACTCATTGGTACGGGATCGGGATTTGAACCCGCGACCTCACGATTGCAGGTCGGGTGTAACTACCACTAGACCACCACGGCTTAGTAGTATGTTAGCTGAAATCTGGAAATGAAAATAAGATAGACACCAAAAGTTGCCTTATCAAGAAGCAAACTGTAGTATTTAGATTCACATATAAGCAAAGAAACTTATATTTCTACCCCTGCCGGGCTAGCATACGCACCACGAAATAATTCTACCGACGTGTCAGAACGAGACTGAGTTATGGTGAAGTACATAATATCTGTCTCTTTTTCACAACGTTAAGCCCAGTCAGTCTACGAATGGCATTTACAACTGAGCGCTGCCGTGGCTAGGATGACGCGTTAAATTGTAAGTCCCGGTTGCTTTCAGCGGCTAAAAAACTGACGCCAAGACAGGCCAGAGCCACGTGGCCTACCTATACGAACTTACTTACTTTGCACACGTCGACCAAACTCTTTTCGTGGTCGTATGCTAAGCTAGCTGGTCAACATCTTTATTCAAAAGCCAACATCTGTCAATTCTAAGGCAAGAACTTGCGTGATAAACTTGCTGCAATATATTCACCGGAAAGGTTTCACGATGCGGTTGCGAATGGAACATGCCCGAACCTTTACGGAACAAGCTGAGGCCGCGTTTCGGAAAAGTTTTCCAATAAAACAACGAAACATCTTTAATTCCATTCGCCTTAGTTAACGCTTTGTTTTTGTAAAGAGAAAAAGTTAATTCTTTCAAATATAATAATTTTATTATCAATTTCACGCAACGCTATAATGCTAAACACTATTCTGAAAGAATTCGTAAACGGCGCAAATGTTAATGTAAAAGAAAAAACCTTTTTTTAAAACAAGCTTTTACTGAACAAGTATTCGCCAAGACTAATCAAACGAGCCGAAATTCAATGGGTTTGCCTCGTTTCATTACAGAGTTCTTAAGACCACCTTCCAACTCCATCATCAGATCATCTATAATTTTGCATTGTTACGCAATTTACACATTTATGCAAAATTTCAGTTCAATCGGAAATCAGGAAGTGGATCAAATTTAACTTGCAAGATTTGATTACAGACAGACAACTAGACAGGTGAAACTAAATAAAAGCTTTTAGTGAAAATAATTCCTTGGTAAGTACGAATAAAACAATATCTAAAATCATGGCATTAAAATTTAATCTGAGTATAAATTTACAGGAATATATTATTATATTATCTACGCTCAGCTAACCGCTCTTACGGGAGATCTATATCTACCTAAGGGAGGCCTGTGTCCAGTAGTGGAAGTACAATGGCTGAAAAGACGACAACAACAGCTGAATCTTGTTTTCAAATGAAAATGGGTAAATAACTGAACTTGTTTTGTTATTTCAAGGTATAAAAATGATTTGAATCAAAATTACCTATCTTAAATGCATCCTTGTAATAAAATTAGGGAACGCGCCGTAGAATCGAGTGTAACATGGCATACGTCTTTATGGAACAAGCCATGGCCGCATTTCAGGAAACTTTTCCAATAAAACGACGAAACATCTTTAATTCGATTCGCCTCAGTTAAGGCTGTGTCCGCGCGGCTCAGATAAGCCCATCCATAATGTAACAAGTTATGAGAGCGGCCAGACATCCGTCATCCGGCTGTTTGTCTCCTTTGTTTGCAGACGCAAATCGAAAATATACGCCCATAATTTTCTCCATTAAGAGGCCGTAAAATCGCAGTATTTGTGTCTACAGTAGCTCAGTTCTTACCCATCTTATTTACAGGCTTTCATTTAACTTGCAATGTATGTATGTATGTAAGTTCGGGCGGAATCTTGCAAGTTAAATTTGACCAACTTCCCGGTTTTAGATTGAGCTCAAATTTTGGCACGCATATGTATATTGCGTGACAATGCAAAATTATGGTATCCTGGAGCTGATCTGATTATGGAGTCGGAAGGTGGCCATAGGAACTCCTGTACTAAACAAGATAGACCCGTTGTGTTTGGTCACGTTTTACTTGTCTTGGCTGGCATTCTGCTGCTATATGATATCCAGGATCTCAAAAGCTTGTATATAAAAAGTTATATTTTTATAATAATTTATTTACTTCTTCTTTCCATCTTCTTTCTCAGCGTTGAAATAAGACGTAATATTGTTGATCATCAAATAAAAAATGCCATTTCGATGTTGTTTATACAGTGGCTCAGTTGAGCTCAATGCAGTAGTTGAGCTCAGTGCTGAACTTGAAACCTAGGAATAACGCGCAGTACTTGTTAATGCAGTAACTTAGTTAATTTCAATTCTGAAAAAATGAGACAGCAATGAGACGCAGCTTTTGTACATAGGCTCAGTTATATTCAGTTCTGAACCTGCAGCATACAAATAATTTTGTATTTATTTGTACAGTAACTGAATTAAGCTCATGTGTAATCTGTAGCATGGCATTAAAACACAGTGTCTTGTTATGTTACATAAGCTCAGTTTCTTATTAGCAACGTAGGCAAAATACGCATTATCTAACTCAGTGATAAGTGCAGTTTTCAACTAGTAGCATTGGAATGTAAAAACAAAACGCATAATAAGTCCGTAAAGCAGTCCAGGTAAGCTCAGTATGCTGAGTGTGAGTTTTGTCGTAAACATCGCGCTTCGGTGAGCGCGTAAGCATGTAATTTGTATGAACTTGTTGTGTTTCCAAAACGCGCCGCTAGTGGCGCTGTACATTTCTTCATACAAATTACATGCTTACGCGCTCGCCGAAGAGCGCGTCATGTTTACGACTCACACTCAGCATACAGTTCCTAATCTGTAGTGCAGGTATAAAAGTAAGTAATGATACGGTCGGTAAATAACGTTTTTTACAATCTACAATTATTCTACAACTATGTAATTAAAAGAGATTGCAACTAAGACTCTTTTATGGAACACATCGCATTACTTTGGCTATTAAAACATAATATGGCCATTTGGTTATAACTAGAAGCACTCATGTTTGTTCCATTGGTATGTACGAGTAAGTATAACATTGATGCACCATATACTTACCGCATATCTCCTTTTGGAATTCATGCCCAGTTAGCAACGTCAAGATATTCCCTGTGTAAAAGAAAGATAAATAACATTTCAAGCCAGGAAAAAGAACAGAGTAAAACTGAATCGCATCTCTCCAGTCGCTCTACTGCCGCTACAATACGGAAAGTGAATGTTTACGCAGCGAATGAGAGATGAAGCGTAATAATATTTTATTTAGGCGGCTGTTTTAGTGATGAGGCGCGGAGATGCTGCCTCTGATTTCCAAATGTGAGGAATGCGGAAGGTTATCTCGGCCGCAGCCTCCGAGGCTATAAAATGCACGGCTGACATCAAATTTTTACATACAAAGGAAAGCTTTTAAAATAAATCAACTTAAATCACTCTGCGGTATTTTTATCATTCTCTCCCTATATTTTTGCGATAATTCTAATAGAAAAATGTAAATTAACTGTGATGTCTACAAATTGGACATTTTCCGTAATTTGACCTACATTTTATTTATTGAATTCGGAAAATTATTAAGAAAATAATTTCGTTTCTAAATTGTTTTATTAAGATTTAATAGAGCTAGCTTTTGCTTTTGCGAACGTCTAGATTTCTGTTTTATTGGAGTTGAAATGTAAATGTAATATCTGTTCTGAACAACGCTGTAGTAATATTGCCTGTTTGGGTTTGTAAGAGTACAGATGTAGGTAAGTGGGCACCACACCATGCTATGAAATTGTAAAGGCTTTTGCACACCAAGAGACTGTGAACAACTGCGTGTGTTACTGCCTTAATAATTCTACATTCCAGACTTTATCTATTTTAGGTTTTTTAAAAGTTTTATAGGCTGTTATTGATAACTTGTTGTGCCTCAGTGCTGGGCAAAAACCGTTTCCTTATATTTCCAGTTTTGGCAATTTTGTGCGGTAGAGTAAGTCAAGCGTCAAAGTACATTAATTAATGAAGAGCAAATCATTCATTGATTTATTTTTCAAGATGCATAGTTTCAATCTTGTTTTATTTAGATTGAGAACAGTGCAGATGTAGTTAAGTAATTAATATTGTTTTAGATTATGAAAATTTTAATTTTGTTACACACCGAATAAAAGCGAGCCCAATGCAGCTTAACGGGAAATATACTGTGGAATACATTTATTTTCTCCTTCCAACCGTCGTTTAAAAAAACAACAGTCAAGTAAAAATAAACCAAGAAAACTGCATCAAAATCAGACTAGTAGTTGTGAAGAACAATGACAACATAGATTTACAAACAAACATCCTCGCACCCAAAACGCGTTTTGGGTATTATTTTCGGGTATTTTTTGGGTATTTTTTATATGTATGACTGTATACTTATAACGGAGACGGTATAAGTACAGTAGAACTCCAATTATCCGAACTCCGACTATACGAATCGCCGATTATCCGAATCACAAAAAAGACCGCAAAACAGCTTACATTGACGGAGATGTTTAAAAAACAATGATTTTTATTTCTAAACTTGTACATAAGTACATTTTATTTATATTTAAAACTTGTGAAAATTTCATGTTTCTTTCATTTAATTCAATAAAAAAATAGTGCAATATTAAAACGTAGCTTTTATTCTCTCTAATGGCAATTTTTTTTTTAAAAATCCGATTATCCGAATATTTGATTATCCGAATGGGTCCCGGTCCCCATTAATTCGGATAATTGGAGTTCTACTGTATACCGTCTCCGTTCCGTCGAGTCGTGGGTAAAAATGTGTTTCATTTTATTTAACAATTGCTTGCTGTACTTAAAGCCTATATTAGCCATCACGCCCAGCAAGACAAAATTACAATACAATATAAAAATTGAACTCTAATACAAGATATAATATAACTTGTCAACTTAAAAAACTTATGTACGCGTTGAACATATCAGGAGCGCTGTTCGATTAGGTAAGTCGCCTCAAATGATCCGGAAAATGTAGTAGTATTAAATAGCTAGTAATTTAAAATAGTTTAGGATATACAATCGGACTGCCATGTATGTTTGCATAAAAGTCCCAAAAATAAATTAAAAAAGTGTACTGCGCATTATTCAGTGTGCCAAAGCCTTTATTCTTATGTGTACTGTGAACCATATTGTACGCAAGTCGACACAGATAACGCCTGACTCGAACATTCTACGTGATATTGCATATCTCGATTATTCCGGCGATATTTTATGTACTAACTTGGAACTTGTGGGGCGATGGCGCTAGGGCGTACAACGGAAGATCTATGGTGCGGCCGATATACGACCTTATGGTACCCGTGGAAATAAGTGAAATTTATCAAAAATACAAGATTCGTTTCGCAAAATACAAGGCGCCTTGCAGCTATCAGATTTGTTGTGTGTCTCCTTAGATATCAATAGCATTTTAGGCTATCAGGCAGCTTAAACTTGGCGGGGCGGAAACTCTGACATAAGGCTAGCCAATCGGCCTACAGGAAAATACCGGACAAGTGCGAGTCAGGCTCGCTCACCGAGGGTTCCGTACAAATCCTGAAAATCGAACTAAGTTTAGTTGGAACCTTAGGGCGAAGCTGGTCATCGATTGATAACGCGAAAGTATACTACATGGCGTTAGTCCTTTAAAACGCACCAAAAGGTCAAAATTAATGATTATTTTTACAATTTTCATTATAAATAGAAAGTCAAATGTCGTAAAAAGAATTAAAACCTATGTTATTCTCGTGCTAGTAAAGTTCTTTCATATGATAGGTACATGATACGATTAACTCCCTTTAAAACTTGGACCCTGACTTGGACTTTGACGGACCCATTTAGGCCCAATATTTATGTGATCTAACTAAAAATGTACAGTTTTGAGATTTATTCCTATGCTCGTTATCTACTAAATTTTATAGCTCTAGGTCATCTGAAATTACTGTGTAGGTTTTGATTCCCTTGTGATTGTCGAAATATGCGGTTTTTATGACTTAAACGGCTCTAACTTTTTTCATGATAACCGATAAGTTCGATATTTCACAACTGTAAGAAACCATAGATTTGCGTACCTATATAGTTTTAATTTCAACTCAATTAATTTACGCGTTCTCGAGATGGAAGGTGACACACGGAAGGACGGACAGACAAACAAACTAGTGTTTCTATCGAGAGAACATATCAAAGTATTGGATAGATTTATTATCAGTTTAATAAAGTTCACTATTGAGTATCGAATGCGAATGCTTCGTATTCCTTGGACTGCGCGTCGTACTAACGTGTCCATTCTTGGGGAGCTCCGTATAAAAACACGACTGTCGACGACTTGCTTCCAGCGCATTCTTAACTACTTTGGTCACATTGCTCGCAGAGACCCAAATAACCTCGAGAAGTTAATGGTAGTAGGAAAGGTCGATGGGAAAAGATCACGCGGTCGATCGCCTACGAGATGGACGGATCAAATAAAATCTTTGACCGGCGTCATACCCATCCCAGACGCCATGAGAACCGCAGCAGACAGATCCAAGTGGAAGAACATTGTCCAAAAAGTGATCCAAGATCAAACCGCTCCAGATTAGACACGACCTTCAGTAATGAAGAATACGACTGAGAAGAAGATTGAGTATCGAGCCAAACAATTTTCGCGCTATACCTACCCTTACCCCGCTGTACTGTCTTCGGGAGCACTATTTTGTACCTTATACAAATACACACATGACAGGTGTATTCCTTAATTATGATCTGGGTATAGCCCGAATCAAACTTAATGGCGTCAGTGAACACGAAGAGAGTAGCTAATTCATAAGTCAGTGATGATGACAAGTGGGGATTGGCGCAGCTTGTCATTCACTTTACAGATGTCGCCGTTTTGTTTAGCGTAACTTAAACAGTTAGAAAAGTAGTAGATACCTATTGAAATTGCCTATTTTCTTTATAACAAGAAAAGCTAGAAAGCAGTTGTGTATAAAATCAAATTATTTCAACCAGTTCCAATTTCGTATAATAAACTAGATTCACAAAATATCTTTCTAAAAATCTAAATCTCGTACCTCGAAATAATTTCATATCAAAAACAGAGTTCTAGATAAAATATTTTAGATCCTCTTAGCAAACCCGGTGACCTATTTCCTTTAGCAAATTAGAAAAGTCATTTTAACTTTTGAACGAGTTGATATCACAAAATATACTGACGTACCTACAGAAAGGTATATAATGTAAGTTCGTATAAGCCAGGTGGCTAGCCCTGGTGTCACAGTTTTTAAGCCGCTTGATGGCTAAGATGGACAAACGGCTTAAACAAACGGGTCTACACTTTAACGTGTCATCCGAGCCACGGTAGAGCGCAGTTGCAAATGCCACCCACGGTCACCCATCCGAAGTCTAACGTTGCTTAACTTCGGTGATCGCTAACGATCACCTAGTCACAATACGCTATGAGCGCTACTGAAAGGTATATGAAGATAGGTACAAAGTTATAGTATTGAGGTCGTCTATCTCATTAAAATTTTTACATTTAGATGAGTTTCATTTAGTTAACACATAACTAAATGTTTAGTACTGGCCCTACTTTATTAATGGAGACAATAAAGATTTGGTTTTTAATCGACTTCAAAAAAAGTGGTTCTAAATTCAACTGCATGTTTTTTTTGGTATGTATGTATGATATGTGTGTTACGTGAATACTCCGTCAATTATGAACCGATTTTAATTAATTCTTCTTCTTTTGTTTGGTAGATTGGTAGTCGGTTTTGTTACTTCAAAGATAGTGCACTTTATCGAAATTGTCAGAATCGTTTTTGAAAATTGTCGGTTGATCGAAATCACTACAATGATTATATTATGTACTTACATTGATCCGTGCGGTCTGTTCAAATTCTGTACACGGGTGAATTCGGTTATGCGATTTTTGAGATAAAATTCAGAAGACCAATAGTTAGGTTAAATTCTTAATTTCTGTTGTGTTTCCAAGGCAATAATACAACTCCTCCCTATCATGCTTCTATTCGAAAGTTGTCAGAACAATAAAAATAAATTATTACAATAAATTATTTTTTTAAAATACAAGCTCTTGAGATCCTGGATATCATGCAGCAGCAGTGCTAGCAAAGTCAAGTACAACGAGCCCAATTACGACGGGTCTATCTTGTTTAGTAAAGAAGTTCCTATGGGCACCCTTTCTACTCCATTATCAGATCAGCTTCATGGTACCATATTATTGCATTGTCGCGCGATATACATATGCGTGCAAAATTTCAGCTCAATCGGAAACCGGGAAGTTTGTCAAATGTAACTTGCAAGATTCCATCCAAACTTACATAGATACCTACATTATTTTTAAGTTAAATAAAAGCTTGTAAAAATTGCACGGTTACTATAGTAAGTAGCAAATCTGACTTTATTACTCATACTTAAAACATATCGACAGTTCCGAGAAATTAAAGCAGCTTAATTTTGTAGTATAAATAAATATACAATGTTACAACAACTACCAGTAGTAAAATTGTAAAACTGCCCGTGTAGCCGCGATAAAACCACGAGCGTTTGTAAAGCTACAGATTAAGCAGTAGCTTGTACAAGTTAAGTGCTATGCAATGTTTACATATACTGAAGTGCCCTCAGAAGGGAACTCTATGGCAGTACAGCTGTAGAGTAAGAGAAATTAATACGTTTTTGATTTGTTTGTTTTTTTTTTATTCACGTTGAAAAGTAGTGTTATCTGTCACTATCTATGTACAGCAGTGATATTATTATAGATGCAATAAGGGCTTTATTATCCGGTGTGAGTTACTATTTTGTATAGGACAGCGGATATTTTTTTTCTCAAATTATGGGCTGGTCGCATTGTAAAAGTTATTCATAATAATGATGGTCTGAATTACCTACTTCTGGCTTAGTAAACTATTCTAAATAGCCCTGATTATACAAACAAACAAACAATAAAAAAATAACAATTTATCAGACCACCAAAAACATAAAAAATAGAATTTTTTTTGGAAATATAGTATTGAGATATGTATTTCATCTAAGTTAATAATCCATCACTACTTAATTATCAATCAATGCATAAAGTGCTTAATATTATCATGTTTGGTAGTAAGTGCATAGTTTAACTCCACATAAATTTGAGTATGTACTTGGCAGAGAATAATTTTATAGTTCCGATATGCATAATATGAGATTGTATATACCTAGATTTTACGGTAGTTCTATGTTGTGTATTTGAATGAATGAATGAAATGATTTATTGACACAAATAAATTACAATTTTGCTAATAAACATAAAATATATAGAATTTAACATAATTTATTCCCAATCAATTAGCATCCATTTAGGGGCTTATTCTGTCTGTACATCACAACAAATAACTTTTGTTCTGAGACTTTTGTCAAAACTCAAATATAAAATCAGCTATTCCATACATTTTGTCAAGGGTGAACGATATTATTTTTCTAAAGAACGACATCTTTTTATTTTGAGATTTGACAAAAGTTGTTAATTTTGATATACTAAATAAGCCCCTAAAAGGATGCTAATTGATTAGGAATAACTCTGTAAATTAGGTAAAATATTCTATTTGTCCTCATTTAAAGATATTTTACTTAAAATAAATGAATAGGTAAATTAGTTGAGGACTATGATCAACTTTCTACTTATTAATATTTTTAATACTAAATTGATCTACGCTTGACTAGATTTTATTTATTACCTAATAAGTTTTGGTTCCGTTACTATAGTTTATTATTAAGCCAAACAGAAGTTTGAAAAAGTGACTTAAAATATCTCGTATCAGAGCTAACCACTGAACTCTACCGATTTGCATAGTCGCTAGGTTACGCAACTTTATGTGAACTTTTTAACTTTACGGAAAAAATGTATGCAAAATTGTAGTCTCTGTACAAAAGACCATACCTAAGCCCTCTAGGTACATTCATAAGTTAAACATGTTATTGTTTACTAAATGGTTCAGTTTCCTGTGGTATCTGGGAACTATTCTGCACTTTGGTTATTATTTAAGGGAGAGTGTTAGAATGGTTCGCGGTCTAACTCTAACAAGATTATTTTGCACTTTAAGATTAATGTTTTAACACTGGATCATTTTTGCAAGGAGTTGATGATGAAATGACGTATGATAGAGTGAAATGGCGAAAAGAAGCGTGCTGTGCCGACCCAACCAAGTGGGATAACGGCAAGGGGGTGATGACTGGATCATTTTAGGGTTCCGCAGTAAAACTAAACTTCGTTGTGTTCGTCCGTCCGTCTCAATGTATAACTTTCACATTTATGAATCAAATTGCATGAAATTTTACAATAAGTAGTTCTTGTATAGATCTCAATTTTAAATACTTAAAATTTCAAAATTGTATATTTAAGGGGTAAACTCCCTTACTCGTACATTTAAAGTGGAGAAGAAATTTTTTTTCAACTCCATCCCTCATAATGATTGGGTACCTATCGTTAAATAGGTTTTTTAAAATTAATGTCAGGTTTTCTAAGCCACTTTTGTTACATGTACTATTTATGAGATAGGTATAAGCCACCAAAGTTGAAAAATGAGGGTCCCCCCCCCCTAATTTCAAAAATACGAGTAACAACATTTTTTTGCTGGCCTCTGGCTCTTTGTTTGAAAATTGTTCACAAAGATGGTTCATATTTTAATTAAAAACTTAAGCCTAGTTTCACCTTTTGGCAGACCGTTTAAACATCACCCATATTCTACCGCTTCCTTCCGGGAAGCAACTTAGCTAACTCCGGTATAAATTATACAGAATCTTAGAGCGCTCGATGTAATTGTATTACAGTATAAAATGTACGAATAACTAAAAGGCTTAGGAAAATACTTATTTGAAACTTTCAGGGTGTCTGAAAAGTTTCTCAATTTAGTTAAGTGCGTAAGAAGTTGGTAGCATTTTGTTAATGTAGTAACTCGTGAACTATGTTCGTTCTTTCAAAACTTGGATAAGTTTGCCTTCACATGTCAGTTTAAAAAGTTTCATACCTTTAAGGTGAGGAACGAGCTTACAGTCGCACCGCAGGAGCCGCACGTATCTACATGTACACTATTATTATGCGTGCATAGATGGGCGCGAGAAGTTTTTAAAAATTTCACATTAAGCTTTATGTGTGCTGCGAGTGTGTTCCTGCGGTGCGTATTTTTAATAAGAAATTATAAAAACACGAAGAAACAAATCTAGACCTAACCTTACCTAGACATACATTGAATTTCTTAGATTTTACTCACGGGATTTTTACGGTAGAATAGGCATAATGACTAAAAAATATAATTAGTCCGTCAGATAGATTAATAATAGTACATTGTTCACCGAGAGGAGAAAGTGACCGATTACCGTCGAGGGTGTCGTTTGAAGCCCGAGCCGTAGGCGAGGGCTTTAAAACACCCGAGATCGGGAATCGCACTTTCTCTCGAGTGATACATAGTGCTTTATACTACACCTACGAGGAAAATAAAAAACTAATTATATTTTTAAATTGATTTCTGTGGTAAAAGGTTATCAATCAGTATTTTTGCTGTTTCCTTCAACTGCGGCGGAGTTAAAAAATCTTCATCATCACTATCACTACTTATCATTTTGATAGTTTTATTTTACTTTTCTACGAAAACTGAATCCTCAAACAACACACAAATTGAAAATGGCGCCAATGGCGTCTGCAATTTTCACATGTTCTTTTTTCAAATTGTTTGACACCATCCAACACACAGCTAGTGGCCAGTGTCATTTTGCGAACTTGGAGATAACAACTCACTGTAAAAACTTTTTGGCTTTTGATATTTAGGTTACCAGCGCATAGTCTTACCCAAAATTAAAAAAGAAAAACCACGTAAGAAATGGATTTTCATACACTTTTCTCTCCCGCTCAGATGCGTTTTCTCGCCGCATATTTGTTCGATATGCAATGACGTACTTTCTACCGTAAATTTGATAAAGTATCAAGGTACTTTCTGAGCAGGTGTAGTATGAAAAATATTACACACGTATTTTTTCTTTTGTCAATTAAACAATAAATTATGAAGATATAGCCTGTTAAAGTTTCGCGTAATGTCACAAGTGCCATACAAATGTATAGAATTCTGTAAAAGAAGTGATGTCACGACCCCACCCAAACTTTGACAAGGTGTATCTATGTCATTTGTTGTTTGATTGACAAAAGAAAAAATATGTGTCCAATATTTTTTCAGAATCTAACACACAGACTAATAATTATAATATTGATTTTTTTACCTAGTCATTATGCCTATTGTTATGTGAGTTTAATTTGTATATCTATTATTTTTAGCGTCCATTAACACAATAATAAATGGATGATTTAAATAAAGCTTAAAGCCCTAAGATGCGTCGTATTTAAGCTGCCTATGCGCGGTCTTATTGTTCTTTCATTACAATTTTAAAACTTTTCTGTTCAGGGCAAGATTATATCTCAGTAACACTCATTCCCACCTCGTAAGCTTTTACATGCTCATCTAATCAAACAACTTAGAGCAACATAATCCGAAATTAAATCTCAAATTACGAATTGTTGGGTTAATTTTTTTACGTGAAACCTGAGAGTGTGGAGGAACCATAGATATCTAGAGAGAGGCCGGCGAGAGAGACATTTTTTATGTATCAAACACATCGCAAAATGCATGGGTACAAGTTTTGACTTATGAAATATTTATTGTAGATTACAATGTAGGCGATCGTATATGAATTGGCGATTTGTTGTGTTTTGTGAATGATAATTATAATGATTTGAGTTATTATTGGCATAAGACGTACTTTTTTAGCCCTTTTCTAGTCTTGTTAAAGTCTTGTTAATTGTACATGAGAGCTTCAAAATTAAGTCGAACCTACATGTCTCATCTTGCAAGGCTAGTGATTTTGGGTGAATGTTCTCACGGCGACGCGACGCGACACCATGCGACGTCGCGGCACGTCGCGCACCGTCGCGCGTCACGCGTCGCCGCGCCTCGGCTCAGGCGCGGACTTCAAACGTCTTTGGTACACATTACTTCTTACGGAAATTCTACGAGTGAATGCTTGAAAATATGAAGGGTGTCAGTCGTGCCATAGGTACATCGGATTTGCAATATGCACGTTGGCCACTAATAACTAAATATGAGTAATAGTTTTCCAATTTTTTTCAAAGTTTTTCAAATATTTGTTTAATTTTTAATATTTTTTTAAAACTGAAATTTTCGGGCCGACACTAACAATGTGTTACTATTATACCTACTTACAAGTAGGTACTTTATTTTTAAATTTCAATAATTTAAAGACCGGCCAAGTGCGAGTCAAGCTCACCAATGGAAGTTTTTATTTATTTATAATAGGACGATACTGCAAATAGGGTTCCGAACTAAACCTGAAAATTGCACGACTCCGCGAACTAAGTTGTTAAACTTACACTTATATTATTTAATTAACTTTAACTTATATTATTTAAGATGAAGTATGTACCCATGTAAATAATGTTATGATTTTAATTAAAAACTCATAATAATGTAACGATAGTATTTATCGACGTTTTTCACTATTATCGAATATAATTGGGTTTAATTTAATTACACATGTAAAAAATGTTATGATATTAAAACATACAATAAAATTAATGATAAATTAAGTTTTATTTAAAATATTGTCAGTATAAACTATCGATATTTTAATTAAAACTCTGTGGTCACGATCATTTGTCGCCCATAACTAATCGGCATGCCCACAAAGTATGACATTGACAGGTACTTTCTGTACTATTAAGAAATTCAGGACTTCATAGGCGTGATTTTTCTGACAGCTGTCGCAGAGATCAAGTTAAATTTTATAGAGTATAGTAAAGTTGTTACCCAAGGGCGAAGCTAATCATCAAAAGGGTATTTCTTTTTATATTTGTCGTCGTAAAGCGAAAATTAACAAATCACAATACTGATTAAAAGCCCATTTTAGCTTGTGTTAGTAAAGCTAGTGAAGTTCCCGATTTCGTGCAATTTTTAAGATTTGTACGGGTACCCTCGGTAGGCGATCCTGACTCGCACTTGTACAGTTTTTCCTTGAGTAATTAGCAAAAGTACGAACATAAGCAAAAGCACAACTAATTAATAATGTACAATAACATAGCCCTCATGCACTATCAAACCAAGCAAAAGTTTGTCTTAGTTCTAAGTTATCTACTAGTCAAGCCCTGTTAAAGCTCTCAAAGACACTATACTGAGTGAATTCGTGAAAAGATTAATTCGAGCTGTTAGTTAGTTAGAGACGATCAAGGACCTTATCGGCGAAGCTCACTGGCGTTGGTCTTCGCGATCCATCTCATATGCTCCTAGCGCGAAAGGTTGGCGTGAGCGGGATAAAACGAGCCCAACACCATTACTCCTAGCTAATAAGGTAAGGTAAGGCCGAGATTTACGCCAAGGCCCTTATTCTTGATCGACATAACGTCACTAAGATTTTTCCGCGAATTTTACTTAGAATATTTTTGTATGAAAAAATACTTTGTGATAAAATATAAGCTGAGGTTTAAGTTAAATTTGCGGAAAAACATTTTATTTTTCTCATTACAAAAATAAATGTTTTTCCGTGCATTTTTAGTTACAAAACGTGATAGATACGTCGTGTCACGTAAAAAACGCTGGAGTGTCAAGCTGCGCACAAGGAAATTCAACTAACTATACCACACACAATCGGAGTTAAATCTCCTTACTAGGAGATCTAACTCCTACATCCGCAGGAGTTAAATATCCTTGTGTGAAGCTTGAAGCTCCAGCGTCCTTTTTATTTATGACGCGACCACTAACTTGTAAGAAGACTTAAAAAAGACATGTAAGGCACACGAATTCTGTACAAAAACAGAATCACCCTACAGGTCGAACAAAGCACGCTTTCTTTCCGATTTGTCGGCGTTGAACTACGAAAATAAGCCATCTAGTATTTTCACCTTTTGCCAGGCTTTAGCAGGAGTTTGACTGAAATCTTAGGACTGTTACGTAAATAGGTATGAGGTTTTATTGTAGAAATAAAATTATTAAGAAGTACATTACAATTGTTACGTAATGTTCTGGTTAATACACTGGTTATTTTATTTTCACAGAGCTAAAAACAGACAGACATTTTTATGTTTTCATCTGATTGTATATACATAATTATCTACCATTCGTATTGTGGTACAGTTAGGAAAAAAATCAAGTTAAAATACAACAGGAGTGTAGTCATACCAAATTCAAATTATATCAGAAACATTTCTCAGCCCATAGTGATAACTGTTTATAATGATTAGTAACCAACAAATAGTTACTTACTAACTAATATACAAACACTAGTTTTTGCCCGCGGCTTCGCCCGCGTGATATTTTGATTTTTATACCATCTCCTTTTGTTTTTTTCGGGATGAAGAGTAGCCTGTTGTCACTATCCGTCTTTCAAACCATGTCCATGCCAAAAATCAAGTCAATCCGTTGACCCGTTACTCCGTCAAAGAGGAACAATCAAATACACTTTCGGATTTATAATTATAACTTTAGTAAGGCTGTATTCCCGGAAAGTCTCTTTAGCGAATAGCTTTGAAAGTAAAGTAGGTAGGTACACAAGGAGGGGTTACCCCGAGTGGGTTCCCGCCTTGTCGTGGCGGGGGGGGGATTGGAAACCAGGTAGGGCCACCCGTGGTGGGGCCGCTTCTCAGGGCTTTTGCCTCGAAGCTCGTGTAGAAGCTGGCCAAAGTAGGTTGAGTGCCTTATGGAGGGCACCAAAAATGAGGCGGGCTGCAGTGTCGTATGAGAGGCACTGCATCTGAGGATTGGAGGCCGCGGCTGGAGAGGACTACTGGTGTGTCTTTGCCACTTTACCTGCCTTCCGCGGCCTCGACGGGGTCACCAGCGTTTTGATGGGTGGGGCTGCGGGGGAAGAGGAGTGTCGGTATATCGTCGGCCGCTCTTCCTATCCTCTGCAGCCGTAATGGCAGGCGCGGGGCCACTTTAATTGACCCGTTGCATTGGGACCAGGGCTGTCAGACACGGATGCTGTCCAATGCCCAGTTTTGGTTGGTCCCAGGTGGAGGATGACGATGTGTCTCGTGTTCGGCACATCGTCATTCTGCTGTCAGTGAGAGCGCAAGCTCTGAGATGGGGCCCGGTTTGGGCCGGCACTGTCGGGTGCCGCGGAAGAGTGCGACTGCGTGCGCGTAGTCCCAACACTAAGCGCAGTGGTGATATCTTTAAAATATTTCCCCTGGCAAAAAATAAAATAAACTGACAGCCAGCTACAGCCTTTTTTACTAGACAAAACATTACTCATATTTTAGCGTACCGATAAAACTAGTCGCAAGGCCACTACCGCTGCAATATCTTATTTCGTAGGTAGTTTTAATGATAACAATTTGTAATCGACCCGTACTGTGACCTTCATAACAATCTGTAACTTTAGCATCCCTTCCCTGCGTAAGTTACCTCCTAAGTTACAATTATCGCCGACTTGAAACTCGGCTATATCTCGGTCCTTGACTCGGATACGAGTTTGACTCTTTTCACAAAAATTAGGCTGTAAAAAGGATATTAAATTACAGCAGACTGTTTGAAGGGAAAAGTTTTATCAATTCTGGCTTAAAAGTTAAAGTTGGTAAATGAGAAAAATGGCCACAGGCTCAGGAAGGAGAAAAATAATTGGAATTAGATTTTTTTGTCTAAAAACTGACTTAGAGAATTCTTATTACTTTAAACAGCTATTCTGAAGCATAAACATTAACTTAAGCAGATGCTAGATGTTCAAGTAAGTGGAGTAAAAGTTCAACTAGCGCATTCACCTTTACAATACACTCACGATTGCAACTATTGGTAAATCAATTTCTTTCTTTTTTAAATTAAAAATAGATCTCACGAATAACTTATAAATTTTATGCTCAGATGCTCAGGTATATACTATGTGGAAACTTTGCAATCTTAAAATGTTAAAATAATAATATATAATACATCTAAAAATGTAAATAAAATTTCATCTGGGCTTTCAATATCTGTATTTTTAACCGATTTCTAAATAAGAGATTTTTAATTTGTCTGAGTGGAGATTACTACGTTGATGATACATCGATCCGTGTGAGCTATTCGAATTATGTAGACAGCTAAAGTGGGTGCCATTTTTCGCGAAAAATAATTACTGAGATAATTTCCTCAGATTATTATATTTGGTCGGAGATAATTACTTAGTATACTGAGAGCCGTTTAATAAATCTTAAATTTACTGCCAGATACTTACGCACGTAATAACTCAAGTCGCATTATCCACATCTTCACTCGATAATTCTTTACCCACACAATTTGCGAAGATTGAACCAAGAGAAAACTTAGTAACGTAAACAAAACGCGTAAATCTAATCGAAAATATTGTTCAGAGCTCCAACTCCGAACTCATCTTATCTCAGATATTTCCTTGATAGGGAAGCTTGGTGAATTCCCATATACTTATGCAAAGTACAGAAGGGCCTTACTTTGTAGTTCGCAGCGTCTTTCCCAGCTAGAGCTTGAATCGGGGTGCAATTTAATTTTGTACTTAAACAGTTTTTAAGGTAATAGCGCACTAGACTGCGCGAGCCGCGAGCAAGCGAGAAGTTTTTGTATTGAACAGGAAGTGATTACAATTTTTAGAGTTTAATCAATGCTAGTGTAGGAGAGATAGCCGTGGTGGTCAAGAGGTGACACCTGCCTTACAATCGTGAGGTCGTGGGTTCGAATCCCCGGTCCCGTACCAATGAGTTCTTTGGAATTTATGTTCGGAATTTCACACCACGGGCTTTTCGGTGAAGGAAAACATCGTGAGGCAACCTGCGTACGTCTTTAGAAGAAATTCGATGGCGTATGTGAATCCACCAACCCGCTCTGGGCCAGCGTGGTGGATATGGCCCAATCACCCTTCGTGGGTAGGCCTACGTCCTGCAGTGGACTATTAAAAAAGCTGGTACAGTGTAGGAGAGGTAAGACATGGAAGGGCAGTTTTATACAAACGCATGAAGTTATTTTACATGAATTCGTAAGAAATACCGGAAGTAAATCAATGATTATTATCTAACAAATATATCAATTTCTGATTGATACTAGATTTTTTTTGAGTAAGTTTCTTATACGGGTATATTGTAAGTATTGCTCTCATAAGACTTAGACGACTTTATCGCCTACTATAATTAATTTTATTGTAATGCATTGAAAAGACAAAATTAGTTGAGACTCTCTTAAAAGTTAAATGTTGTACATAATTGTAAGGTGTACAAAGAAAAAATGTAAAAGAACCTGCATAAAAATTTAAGTAGGTAAAGCAAATACATATCTCGAGATAGTATGTAGGTGCCTGATTGAAATAAACAAAAGGCGGCTGTCAAATCAAATTAAAATTTGTTTATGAATATCACAGAAGAGAGAGGAGGGATGAAAATTGTCTTACAATGTGGAGGTTAGTGAGCAATAGTGTTTCTAATATTCTACCTTTACAGGACTAAATAAACATTTTGTAAAATATACTTATTAGACTAAGGTACTGCAGCAAAGTAGCATGTTTATCCTGCCGCACTTAACATATTCTTCTTCGTCGTATCGATGATCCAAATAGGTATCTGTTGACAAGGACAAGGCCTTTTCCCAACGCTTCGCCACTGCCACTCCCCAAGGGGATGCTTGGTATAGGTCCTGGAGAGTGCAGGTTGGTCCCTGAGGGCATGCTAGCAGGTGCTGCATGTTTTGCACCGGGGCTCCACACCCGCACTGACCGTTCTCCTGTATCCCCATTTCACGAGGTTATCCCTGCAGCGGCCCACTCGGGTCCGACACTTAACATATTAAAACTAGGACTTGTGTGTAGAGACCATTTTATGTGCTCGTATTCTCACACAAGAAAATCTTAGGTAAGTTGTTGGAAACTTCTCGAAATGATAAAGGAAATGGTTGCTAAAATTAATGCGGTTTTGAAGTTGCTACATGTAGGTATTTACTAGGTATTTTATTCGTTGTTGTTCTGTGTTTGTCAGTGGTTCTGTTTGACTAATGTTTCTTAATGATAACCTAACTTTAACAACGTTCGGTATGATAAGAGCACTTGAATTTGACGTTTTATTCGAGCCTCGGCAGCGCTCACTTGTAAATGCGATCACCCATACGAAGTCTAAGAGCGCTTGTACACGGACGTTTATTCACCGGACAACGGACGGATAGCCGTCAATAAACGGATTGTTTAATTTGTTCGCCACATTAATGATAATAAACCACTGTACTGGTACTGTACCAGTCTTTTTAATAGTCCACTGGAGGACGTAGGCCTACTCATGAAGAGTGATTGGGCCATATCCACCACGCTAGCCAAGTGCGGGTTGGTGGATTCACATACGCCATAGAATTTCTTCCTTGGACATATGCAGGTTGCCTCACGATGTTTTCCTTCACCGAAAAGCCAGTGGTGTGAAATTCCGTACATAAATTCCTAGGAATTCATTGGTACCGGGTTTGAACCCACGACCTCACAATTGCAAGGCGAGTGACATTACCACATTAATAAACCACACATCACAAAAACGGCCCGTTTTCCGGTTTCAAAGTGCTCTTAGACTTCGTATCGGTGATCACATTTACTACTGAACGCTTCAGTGACTTGTATGACACGTCAAGGCCCAGTTGTCGAACCGTTTACCCATGTCAGAGGTCTTGAAGAAGCTTTGCAAAAAATAATTATAGCTATTTTCATGAAATTACTGGGTAGGTATAAAAATAACCTATAGGATAACCTAATATATATATATATACTAGGTTTTACCCGCGGCTTCGCCCGTATACGCAATATATCATTATAATTTATAGCCTATGTGTTATTCTGATGTATAAGCTATATTATTGCAAAATTTCATCTCAATCTGTTCAGTAGTTTTTGCGTGAAAGATTAACAAACATCCATACATCCATCCATCCATCCAACCATCTATCCTCACAAACTTTCACGTTTATAATATTAGTAGGATATATCCACTATAACGTAACAAATATTTTAACGGTAAATCAGTACCGGCATTGTATCTTACTACCAAAGAAAGATAAAAGACGAGACTTATTTTCGTCACCTTCTCAATTACTAAGAAAAATGATGTTTTTAATATTATTTTCTTTACTTTAGTTCTCCTTTCTAGAATAGATCATCGTTAACGTCCTTTAAGAAAGTCCTGTGTAGGTAGTGGTTCTAAGAACAATCTGGCGACGCATCCGGTCCTAAAACCTAAATAGATATCATAAGTATATGAATTTATACCTATACTAACTGCGCCCCGCGGTTTCACCCGCAAAGCTCACGATTGCGTTGGGTGCAATACTGAGTAAAATGACTGATTGGCAATTTAAAAGAATTAGGTAGGTAAATCTGAAAAGCTGTGAGACAATGGGCATGATGACTGGGTTAAAACATTGTTATTATCAAAATATATTGGACGTGTATTTTTGTTTTGTCAATCAAACAATAAATGACAAAGATAAACCTTGTCAAAGTTCGAGAGTGGGGGTCGTGACGTCACTTCTTTGATAAAAGTCTTTACATTTGTATGTGACCTGTTACGTTACGCGGAACTTTAACGGGCTCTATCTTTATCAATTTTTTTTTATTTGACAAAGGAAAAATATACGTGTGTAATATTTTTTTGATAAATCTATTTGGGGGACTAATTATCTTTTATTAGACAAAATGCCTATTGGGCCATATCCATCACACCCTATGACACTTATAACTGCGGGTTGCCATGGCTTGGATGAGGTTCAATGGGAGGCCCCCATTTTTCTAACAGTTTAGATTTAAAATTTAGATTTAGTTCTTGCTATCCAACCTAGACCTTTTTATCATATAGCCGTTGTATGTGGGTTGTATCCAGTATGACCCTGCGTGGTGGTCAGATCAGATCTTATTGAAAGGAAGTACCTATCTCTTGATCCAAAATGGTAGTCCACCTTAAAGGTGGACGTCCTGCGTTTGCTGGTCTCTATCAAAGTACTTGACGGCCTCATCAGTCATCTACGAGCTGTATTATCTATGTGTTCTGCATTCCATGTTGTTCTGGTCTCTTACAATTAGCCTTATTAATAAGCTCCAAGTAGCCCAACGAGCTTCGGAGAAGAAGGCTATGCTCGGAGTGCTCTCTACGAGATCAAATCAAGAATGAGAAGATCCGTAGTCTCCGTAGATGAATTAAAGTTATCGACATAGCTCAGAGTATTACCATGTTGTAATGATGACCGACGGGGCCGAAAATATTTTGGAGTAGAGACCACATACCGGCAAGCGCAGCATAAGACGTTCACCCACAAGGTGGACGGATGACCTCATTAAGACTTGGATGCAAGTCGCGGTTGGAGATCCATAGGGGAGTCCTATGTCCAGCATTGGACGTCCGATGAATGATGGATGGTTCTGCGCACTGCTAATGCTCTCAACAAATTTACTTATGATATGGTATTGTTACAGTGCCGACGGCGCACGCGCAGGGCGTGCTGGGCAAGAAAGCGGCGCTGCCGTGCGACATCCAGCCACTGGCAGGCGACGATCACGTCTCTATGGTGCTCTGGTTTAAGGAGCAGGACGGGGAACCGCTCTACAGGTGACTACAATCACTGATCAATGCATAAGTAACAAAGTTTATGCACAAAATTTATTTAGGACCTTTTGGCTAAAGCAAAAAAATAGTTTACAAAAATCCTAAAACTCAATCTTCTAATGTCTTCTTTCTGTATCTCCAGCTACGACGTCCGCGGGCGTCTCGCGACGCAACCCAAGCTGTGGTCTTCCCCATCTGGCTTCGGTGCGCGAGCCTACTTCCGCGCCGCGGCCTCGCCTGCAGTCCTCTTTGTGGACAGTGTGGTTTCAAACGACGCTGGAGTCTACCGCTGCAGGGTTGACTTCAAGAACTCGCCTACAAGAAACCTGAGGGTCAACTTTACTGTTATTAGTAAGTATATCTTTGGAAGGTTTCTATTGCTACAACACTTATGTAGCGATCGTAGTGTAATTTGATTCAATATTCCTTAGCTTTACCGACGTGTGATACTTAAGGACACAAAAACAGAAAAGTATCAGTAGATTTTCAATTCAGCGCTATCGTGCTATATATTATACGTCAAAATGTGATCTCTAGTGGGTTAACCCTTTAACAATGTCTTTCGAATGGCTTATATAGGTTTACCCGCTAATATGAACTTACTTTTATGTGGCCATTTGGTGCTAATTAAGACAACCTCATCTGGATTTGTTATGTATGACTCTATTTATTTGCACCGTTCTCAGCTTCATTAAGCACATGTGTTTCAACTGGGGGTACATCTACTAAGGCAATTGGTAAAATAATTATGCGTACTATACACGTTTTAGATAAGAGATTTCTAAGTAAGAATTTTGATATATTTAGAAGACGATCTACAATTGGGAATTGTAACAATAACTTAACAATAACACTCTGGTAACAAAGCAGCACCTTCTTGGCGTTACTTACAGTACTTGCTAAGTCCATTGGCAGGGATTCTACATTTGGAATACAGGGAACTTGCCAAGCAAGAGTTTGTGCTACAATCTGCATATATTTTCTCTAAGATGTAGTTTTAGCTGGCTGTGATGTAAGCGGTCCGCAGTAGACTCAAGTTATCGGCTGAAATATCTGCTAAGTAAGGTCGTACTGGCCGGATATTTAGAGTGTTACATCTGCTTAAAGAACTCTGACTAGGCTAAACGATTACAACAAAAGGGACCTACAATATGACGTGTCATCTGAGCTACGGTGGTGTTAATTTGGAAATTTTATTCTCGGTCACCCAAAATTTGGCGATCATTGAGAAACGCCTAGTCAAACTATGATATGGGCGATAAGTACAATATCCTTTAATTTCCAATTTAATTTCAGTGTGGTTCAGAAATCAGAAACATCAACCTCAATTAATATCACTTTTAATCTTAATGCTCTAAATTTGTTTGTGGAGGGGTAGACGGTAGTGCTTATGTCTCATAATATAGACGTTTTTAAATTTTTATTTATTTATTGTACGAGATTAGGTCGCGTCTGAACACACCTAGTGTAACAATAGCTCTAGCTATAGCTTTCAGTCTCTGGCAGCAATATCACAAGCTTTGCTTAGTTTGGTGTCAGAGGCCGTGTATGTATCTATGTCCCCCAAATATTTATTTATTTATTTAATAAAGCATTCTTGATATTGTCCTCCATTCTCATTAATATAGCTATCCAAATTAATAAATTGAACGACAAAATAATTATTTTGTTGATCAGACGATGCTGATCAGAGTACATTTACGAACCATCAGATATATCTCGTTTCCGTTCATGTAAGAAAGACGTAGTCTACTTCACCCATCGACCAAGTATCTATTGAAGCACAATCGTGCAAAAAATGTCCAAGCCAAAACTCTGCTCAAGCTATGTACGTAGTGGGCAGACTTTTTAGTTAGTCGTAAGGTGATTGAAAGCTGACTACAACGCCTCGCATTGCCAAAGTGCTAGGTTACAATCACTAATTGGGTGAAAACGTCGAGATTCGAGAAAATGAGTCATTGTGAATTATTTAATAAGTAATGACGGCACTCGGATATTTTTTTACTACTTACACTTAGGAATTGTGGCTCTGTAGATATTTGCCCGAAGACTTCACCTCATTATTTCTCGAGATATATTTCACGCAATAAAACTTTATCTTAATAATTAATACTGTAACAGTCTTCCGCATGAACCCGTATAGGTGAACCAATTTTGTACAGTATCATATTTTGCAATATTTAGCTTCCCATATATTATAATAATAATATGTAGGTTTTCATACCACGTTACAAACAGATAAAATGAGCAACGAAGATCCAGTAATATAAGCCCAGTCAGTGTTGTAACAGATAAAATAAATCACAATAAATTTAACTAACGTATTTTCGAAGGAAAAATGATAAAACCCAATAAGAGGAGACTGAAGATGAGATGAGCAAATATCATTAGAGTCACAATAGTGCATAAAGAGTCGGAATCAAAACTCTGCCCACTACGTAGCTTGGGTACTTTTTAGTGAGTCATAAGGCAAATGCCGTGGTGGCTTAGAGGTAGTGACACCCGCCTTACAATCGTGAGGTCGTGGGTTCAAATCCCGGTCCCGTACCAATGAGTTCTTTGGAATTTATGTACGGAATTTAACACCACTGGCTTTTCGGTGAAGGAAAACATCGTGAGGCAACCTGGATATGTCCGTAGAAGAAATTCGATGGCGTATGTGAATCCTCCAACCCGCACCGGGCCAGCGTGGTGGATATGGCCCAATCACCCTTCGTGGGTAGGCCTACGTCCTGCAGTGGACTATTAAAAAGGCTGATAAAGTTAAGTAAGTAAAGGCAAATGCAAGCCGACTACAACGGCGCGCGATGCCAGAATGCTCGGTTACAACCACTAATTAGGCGACATAACTACGTTTCGAAAAAACGGGTACTTATGCATTATTTAATGTAAATATCTAAGTCGGTATGTATGACGGCGCGGGCGCTCGGAAAATTTTTACTACTTTCTCTAAGGCACAGTGGCTTTGTAGACTTGCTTGAAACCTACGGGCAAAGACGATATAATAAAACTACGAAACTACTACGGGGTCGAAAAGTTATCGAGACCACTCAAGAACCCAAAAAAAAACACGCACCAAATAAGCGCAGCGATAAGACCACAGGATCACGCTGGATGCATGCCGCTCCGATCGCTCCGATTGTTATCAATGGAGATCTATAGCGGTAGATATTTTTTATTTTATTTGTAGAATAGGTCTACATTTGTCCACCAACTCGCCTGATGGACAGCGAAGCTGTGGCCGAAGATGTAGACCTAGAGGATACCTATTAACTCTTGACTTGAAGATATCCAAATTGTAACTGTCAGGAAACAATGACGGAGCCAGGGCATTCTAATCCCTGGCGATCCGCATTATAAAGGAAGAAGCGAATCGCATAGTACGAGCCGGTTGTGCGTCGACTATATAGGGGTGGTATTAATGGACGTTCTATGGCTGAAATATGATGATGATGATAAGATTATACCATGTGACATACGACTGCGATGGAGAGTTGACACAGCGAACTGGAAACTTTTACGTACTTAAATGAAAAATTCGGCAAAAATATCGTTAACACTTTCCTAATTTTTACACTAAGCGTCTTTTTGCAGCAGCTAGGTGAAGTGAGAAAACACTTAAAAGCAAAACGTACAACATGCACTAATGTTCTTTGAAATTCTCTGGAAAATCCCCGTCCTAAGTTTCAATTTCTTAGTACACAATGAATGCTGTACCATTTTAGTCCTAACCTTTATGGTCATTCTCCGGTGTCAGATCCATTTAATCTTATCTTAGTAACTAATTAAGCATAACTTTTCAACCTATCGCGTTTTATCATTCAACCTTCGGTATGTACTATTGATTGAACCTTTTTAGGCTTCCATTAGTAGAGAATAAACTCAATTTCTACTCATGTATGTATTGTATATCAATGAGCGTCTACATGATAGTTTATTCATTGCCTAATCCTTTGTGGGTAGAAGTTTACGGGCTACTAGTTCTAAGGCTATAAGATACTTGTTTTAAGTACAGACCTATAAATAATACCTATCTAAATGCTTTGGATAAATAAACGCCAGGACTCGTCACTTGATAATGTTTGGTAGTAATAAAGTAGATATTATATTATTTAATAAAATTAATGAAACTGTCATCACTATGTCCATCAACTTGGTATTTTTCCTGTTTTCTCATATTGATGACTATGTCAGACGTAAAGACTCTTTCCGATTAATTCTTAATTATATTATTAACTATTAATTTGATACTGCCACGTTAAATAAAAGCAAAAACTTAAAAAAAATAGGCGGCCTTACCGCAATAGATTTAAACAGTGTTGAACTGTGCAATTTGTACTATTTAACATTGTCTAAAGTGGCGCAAAACTTTTGTGGTAAGATGGTATATTTTTAAACCATTGTTTTCAGCTATAAATATTAACTTCATATCGGTGTTGTTCCTCAGGAAAAAAATAATATGAGCTCAATTGGTCTTTGTCAACTATAAACTTTAATACATTTCGCATTTAGTAAATGGGTATTTTCAATGGGTATGGTAAAGTTTGCGTGCTTTATTTTCGTCCACAACTTTGATTACCATAAGGTGAGTTGATGGTCAAGTGCGGGCTTATTCACTGTAAAAACATGTCCGTAATAAATTCATCCACGGTATTTAGCTAATACATCTTACCGCTGACCTATCTCAGCTATTACCTAGGGACAACCAGACCCAGGCTCGATACATTATTTTATCGGCGTTCCTCCGTCGGATATAAAAAGCCCGAATTGCCCGTTTGTTTTTCGCCCTTGAAAATGGAAATTTAATGGTCCAGAGTTAACAAGCAGAGATGGATGTTACAGCTCGAACGTGATAGGAATCGTGGTGGGATTAAAATTTGTTAAAATATGCGGTGAAGTTAACGAGCAGGAGAACAAAAGGTATCTTAACAACGCTGCTCATTATAGGGCGGAAGACAATTTGAAAAGAAATAAATTGGTTATGAATACAATTACTCCATATTTTAAAAATCAAGTCAAACTTGGTAATGATAATGAATGGCATGAAAGAATAGAAAGTAAAATGGAAATTATGAATAGATAGAACAAAGGTTACCACGTCAGTCAACGCGGAATGACTGTCTTCATTGCATCAAAAATCCAAATACATATATGTATGCCTAATATATAAGTTTGACTATTGTATATGAGGTCATGATTTCTGTTTGTCCAATGATAGAATTAAGGGGATCAAAAAATCCGCGTTGTTTAATTGCCAAACTAAGTTGTGAAATGAAGTCTTGGCAGGATTTTATACTCTAGGCTTATTGTTCGTCCATTTACTACCAATACAAAAAACTCCCGAGACAGTCAAAAGATTCAACTATTAGCAAGCGTGGCGCGCGACGATCATATCTATTTCGCTTTAGAGAAATAATATACAAGAGCACATTTTACAGGATAACTCAATTATACAACAAAAGTCCTAGGCTCACAGTTGTCTCCATAGACTAGGCTTTGGAAATTTTCGACAATTTCAAAGTTCCAGGACATGGGACAGCCTACAATCAAAGTTCCGGAACTTCGAGACTTTTAATGTTTAATTGTGATTTAGGCTTTTTACAGTAGTTTCAAATTTCACGTACATTTTACGGTTCCTTTAAACAACTGAAACATTTTTAACATCGACTTGGCATTTCTTTTAATGTTGTTTTTTTTTGTCCAAAATCTCAGGTATATATTTTGGATTTTTTTTTTATGCTTATTCCATGGTATTTACAAAATACTCGTTAGGTTCGTTGTGTAGTTGATGGTACTCGGTTCAGCACCCACTATTTCCACTTCAGGTATCCGATTGTTAGGGATATTTTCAAAAAGTCTATAATAAAGTGAACAATTTCGACAATCTTGTCTCGTCTCGAGTCTCAACTCACAAGCCCCGGGACACAAGATAACTAAAATTAGGAAAAGAGCCGGGACTTCCAAACACGAGACATCCCACCCACTATTTCCACTTCTAGTGTCCGGATACTTTAAAAAGCCTACACCAAAGCCTACAATAAAGTTGAAAATTTCGACAATCTTGTCGTCAAACTGCTACTGTACTAGACAACTAAAATTAGGAAAAGAGCTGGCACTTCGAAACAAGACATCCCGCCGGGACCTAAATCCTACCATAGACTCATTATTTCCAACTAAATGGCGCGCATGATTACTCTGTTATGAAAAAATAAGTAGCGTACGATGATTAAATATTATTACATTCCCAAATTTGGGTCACAAAATGAGCAGCCATTGTGAAACGCCAGCGAATGTCATTGTGGTAACCATAATTAATTTATATCGCAAATATGAATTATAGTACAGAATGCTCACTATGTTTTCTACAGTCACCACAGGAATATTTATCTTGGTCGCCTTGTGAATGAACAATGAAGGGAATGATCGAGCAGTTTAACGTCATTAGTTATACGGTATACGAATGATAATATATCAATTTAAATGTATTTATTGCTGCATATTTTGTCGCAAAATGTTCCATCTTCCATCATTTTCTATCTTCTTTCATCGTCTGAAGTATGATATTTTTTTCTATGAATAATTGTGAAGACAAACACTTCAATTCAGCAGTTACGTAAACAAATTCGCTGGATGTGAATTATGAATCGAGAATCAGTCAACAAAAAAGGTCTCAAGAAAAGAAACCAGATAAGACAAGTCTTTGTCCATTTGGTAAAGAAATAATAGCCTGAATCGCAAGTATGAAAAATAATGACAACGAAACTTCACCGGCGTCTCACGCCATCATATTTCCTGAGATTTCAATCGTGTCTTTTAACACAATGGAAAAAATCACAAACACAGACTTGGAATTCAATTACTGACCGGAATACAATTTTGCTCGGAGCGATATTAAAAGGAGGCACGTATTCTCAGGCGTCAATGATTAAAACGCACCATCAAAAGAGTCCAATTTCAATGCTCCAAGCATGCCGTTACAAATGTTTGCAATATTATCCGGGAATAAAATTACACCGGGAATACAGTGGACCCGGAGTTTTTATGAGCAGATTGGTTAATATTGCTGGGTAAGGAAGGAACTGCTATAGTTCCCAGTAATAAAGTAAAAAAGTCGCAACTGAGGGGAAGGTAGATTAAATTTGGGTTATTTGAAAAGGCTGTTCCGTTTGACTGGCTGAGGTAAGAATTCTGGCTATTTTTTGCCAAGGACAAGTTCAGTATTATGACATCTTAGTTTTGCTGTTTTTCTCTTACAGGATGAAACACAAAAATAGTAATCATGCTCCTGGCTAGGTTATGATTAGACTTTTTATTTGTATTTGTAAAATTTTTGTTCAAGTTGGTAGATTTTTTAAGATAATAAAAATATTAAAAACTATTTTATGACTCAACATAATTCGTTAACGGTGAGAATCAACTTCAAAAAGGTGTAAAAGTAAATTATTAAAATTTAGCATTGCTCAAATCTTCAAAAGATTTTTACTAAAACGCTCCACGCTAAAAATAACGCTAAGTAATAAAATAATACTGAGATAATCTCTAAAAAGAGTATTATAACTTCTGATCAAATAAATCAGGATAAAATATTTAGCCCGAATCTCAACAAAGACTTAGCGATTCTTTGATGGCGGAGTATAATATTTTCCCTTCTGATCCCGCAGCTTACTACAAAATAGATTACAATATGAACTGAAGGAGCCTTTTGAAAAGTTCTCGCGAGAAACAATGGGATATCCCACTTCTGAAATAAACAAGCCTGAAGCCCTGAGGAAATCGCGAGAGGGAAGTTAAAAAATAACTGGTGCGCTTAGCATTCATAATTTATGGGTACTTTATGTTTAGGGATTTTTAGGCATTATGGCTAAAGTTTTGGTCGATGAGAAAGTACTCGTATTTAAAGTGATTTTTTGGTTACGTAGGAGGGACATAGACAGTATTGCGTTATAAATTGCGAGTAAGGAAAAAGCCGAGGTGAAACCGTTCGAGCGGGATGCAAAGGGATGCGGGCGATATTATTTATTTTCTGCCTTTATATATTTCAGGGGTGGTACTTGTGATTTTTAATGATATGAAAACGTCTGAACCACGTTAATAATTTTAAATTACATTTTTGTATTTAAGTTTGAAATTAACACATCACTATTTTATGACGTCTATGAGTTTTTCAAAATTATATAACAAAATCTAATTTCTGACATCTTTAAGAAATTTAGTAACTACCCATAATTATCTAATAGTCAACAAAGTTCAAAATTTAAATTAGGAAATTTTATCCAATTCTGCCCATAAAAAACGAAACATAAAAAGCCTAAAGCAAAAATTGAAGCATATTCCCAAATCTAAGTTTGAATTAGGAAAATACTGATTGAAACTTAAGTTTTTTTCGAGTTATTTTGTGTATTCTACCTGAACATAATACCCAACACGTAAAAGTATAAATTAGTATTAACCGCAGCTAAATTACACTTTAATATCTCTATGGGGTCTACACATTAAATTATGCAGAATTATTGCATAAAACAACACACGGAACACAGTTGATTTCTCTCTCCATTTGATTCTAAATTTAATTTAAGCCAACATTGAAATACCAATTCGAGAAAAATCGTCTCAGTTGCTAACAAACAAAATGTCCCGTAAATATTAACAGAATAATACGGAGGAAGAGGACGGGCAATTTCCTAAAGACCATCCGGTGTCTATCGTCCAAAGATTGCTTGACCACTCCAAATCTCCACTCCGAACCTTAATCCCCAGGACTAAAGTCCACATTTGCTTAATACTCAGCTCGTTTATATCTCTGGTATATCACTGCAACATCCCACTTAAGCACTAGGTCTCGGGAGTTGAAATTTATCGCTTTAGAACCGATTGTAAATAGAGTGTTTCTTTGGTACGGAAAAGATTAAACTCCACACAAATCTTTGGGGAAATCGATGGTATCTTAGAGATAGCTCTTTTTTGTACAAGCACTACACAGGTTACGTATAAAGTTTTAATTCAGTACTATTCTGTAGTAGTTAAGTGCAAAGTACTAAGCGATTCGCTTCTTCCTTCATAATGCGGACCGCCAGGGATTGGAATGCCCTGCCTCCGTCATTGTTTCCTGACAATTACAATTTGGATATTTTCAAGTCAAGAGTGAATAGGTATCTGCTAGGTTTACATATTGCATCTTCGGCTACAACTTCGCTTTCTATTAGGCGAGTTGGTGGCCTAATGTAGCTCAATTCTACATAAAAAAAACCGTACAAGTGCGAGTCAGGCTCGCACATCGAGGGTTCGTACAAACACATTATTAAAATAATTAAAAATCTGTTTTAGCATGTGCTAATGAATTTCTTTTATATGATACCTTACATGATACGATTTACTCGCTTTGAATTTTGAACCCATATTTTGTGAATTTCGAGGTCCTATTTTTTTGTGATTTAAATAAAAATGTACAATTTTCAGATTTATTCCTATATGTGTACTCTGAGACAATGCTTCTCCCCAAATTTTATAGTTCTATGTCAACGGGAAGTACCCCGTAGGTTTTGATTTTTGTGAGTGTTGAAATATGCAGTTTTTTACGCTATAAACGGCTCTAACTTTTTATAAGATTTTTTTCTTTTACACAACAGCAAGAGACCATAGATATACGTACACAGTTTAAATTTCAACTCGATATCTTTACGCGTTCCCGAGATAAAGAGTCTTGACATACATACAGACGGACAGACGGACAACAACATAGTTATCCTATAAGAGTTCCGTTTTTTTCTTTTTTCTCTTTTTTTACGGAACCCTAAAAAAAACATGGCGTGTAGTCACAAGGCGAAATGCCCTCATAAAACCGCAGAAACGCGTTGGATGCGATCCGCTTTCTACCGGTTTTTAGAAAAAAATTAGGGCAATCCTATATCTAGCACCTATTGATTGTTATAATTTAATCTGTTTTGTATACTGACAAATTTACTTGCTTTTTACACTTATTAAATCGACTTATTTCACGATACAACAAAGAGTTTATTTTTGGAAACGCGGCACCTCCATCTTATCTAAACAAAGGTTTAATACCATCTCAAAACTGTTATTTAAAGGGCTTGTTTAAGTAGTCCCTCTCAAATCCATTTAGAATATAAACTGGCGAAGAAATTGTAATCTACGATAGAGAATTACTCCAGCTTTAGTTTATTTATCTTCACTTTAACTGGAATAAACGCCTTTATTTCTCAGTGAGGGTCTGAGAGCCTAACGTTAAGTGTTGTAGAAGTGAATGTGTGAATTAAACACAATTTGTATTTAATTAACGGAGAATGTGGGCTATAATGTATCTTCTTAAGTTTGGTGGTAGTTTAATTGATGTTTTATCTTGTGAGAAACGAGCAGGAGATAGCAATGTTTAATTCTTGTTTTGAACATGGCTGGATAGATGAATTGATTATATACTCTTTGATATATTGAAAAATATTGTCGTTATCATTGAGTTATTGTTAATTGTTAATTAGCATTGTTTCATACGTTCGATGTAAGTATTTCGTTTTGTTTTTGAGGATTTGACCACATATTTCGTTCATAAGATAAGATAAGGTAACGTTTATTTTGCTCAAAAAGTTACAGGTTTTGTAGTTAGTAAATCTTGATGATGCTTAAAGTAATGTTAGTAGGTAGGTACTTAAATTAAATTTATAAACTTCCAGAGTGGAACCCTAAATCTCACACTAGGGTGGTCCTGTGTCATGAAATTTAGTCTCTTTCGCTTTTAGATAAGACATCTCATAATTATTACCTAATGTAATGAAAAGAGTGACTTAACAATGAGTTCTTAGTGATTTACTTAAATACGAGTACAAGTAATTTCCATTTTTCGATTGCGTATTGTGTGTGTGTAGCGTGCATGTTGGTGAGTGAGTGGATGTATGTTGCGAGTGTGTCTGTACAGTGAGGGCTTTGCTGGATTAATACTTTGAAGCAACTGGGGTGTTTATTATTTCTTTTTTTTTTAATTCTTTATTTTAATAGATATGGATAGAGTGAAACGAGTTTTTAGTACCTATAGTCATGCTAATAGTTTAAACAACGACTATGATAAGTGAATACACTTATGTATGTCCTTTATAGAATCGTGAACTATGCATTCGATCATGTGATAATCTTTAGCAAAGTTGTCGTGCATGAGCCAAAGAAAGTTTATGAGTTGGTGCGACCAATTGAGTGAAACGTTCGCCGGGTCAGCTAGTACTACAAAAAAGTATCGCAATATCGACGTCGATATTTATTAAAATAAGTATTGCTTTTGTTCAAGGATTTTCAAGTAAGTAAGTATGTACATTGTTCTTTCCTGCCAAAAATTACCAAGAAGGTATAAAGAAAGATATTGGCACTTTCTCTTTTAAAATTTTACTCAGTTTTTTAAACAAATATATTATAACACAAAATATGTAATAATTTCGTTATCAAGGTGAGCAAGGCCTAAAGAAAAAATACCTTTCCGTAAAGTTTTCTGATTAAATCCTGTTAAAGCCCAATGATAAAATTTACGATCAAATATGAGAATAATTAAATTCCTTCGTAAAATTCAAGGTAAATGGATCATCTGTCGAGGCTCTATTCTCAAACATTTGTTATTATTTTCTCCCTCTTATTTCATGATATTTTTTTTCTCATTTTATGATGTACTAGTTTTTACCCGCGGCTTCGCCCGCATGATATTTTGATTTCTGTGTTATCCCATGGGAACCCTTTATTTATCTGGGATAAAAGTAGACTATGTCACGTTTCGTCTTTTAAACTCGAGGCCCTACCTTGCCATCCTTATAAAGGAAGTAGAAAATCCAAAAAATAAAACAAAAAACGATTTGACGGTTGTTCGATTCGACAGTTGATTTTTTTGACATTTCTTTAAGCGCACTCTAGTTTAGCTTCTCAGAGTTCTCAGATCTTACTTAACATTTATCGTTATATTATGAAAAATTTACGCAATATCATTATAATTTATAGCCTATGTGTTATTCTGATATATAAGCTATATTATTGCAAAGTTTCATCTCAATCCGTTCAGTAGTTTTTGCGTGAAAGAGTAACAAACATCCATACATCCATCCATCCATCCATCCATCCATCCTCACAAACTTTCGCGTTTATAATATTAGTAGGAAGTAGGATAGTAGGATAGGATTTTTGAGTGGGACAGTGAGTAGGATACTGTCGACATACGTGGGCAAGGTCGCCAAAATTGTAAGTTGAATTCTCTACTGTCACCGTGATTTGGTAACACACCGCTGCAGTGCGTTCGCGAATGTTAATTAAAATGTATGGAAACACGGTATCATTCGTGAATTAAAATAACTGTTAAAATACATTTATTTATTGGTGTTAGTTTTGAAGTTACACCCACAGAAATTATAGCAAGAAGATAAATCTAAGCATTAGAAGATCTTGTACTAACATACGTAGCCTAAAATATTTGCCTGTAAGTTCTCTTGACTTTTTGAAACACTCATATAATAACCTAACCTAACCGAAAATAACACTTTTTCGGTCGGTTGTAAGATTCGGTTGGGTTTTATAACAGCCTGAAATTTCTTTCATAATATGATGAAGACAATGATATTATTACGCAAGTTCGTATAGATTGCATCTTCGGGTTTATAATCAAATGTTTTTAGTAACGGCTATTTACTGTTATTATTAGTCATGGACACATGTATTTTGCCTGGCCTTTGCTTGACCTACGGCTCACAGACTTGGACGCTAACAAATAAAACCGAATGCAAAGTAAGAAGCTGTCAACGGGCAATGGAAAGAAGCATCCTAAGTCTAAGAAAAAATCAAAGATGCCATGAAATTAGAAAAAAGACCAAGCTCACAGATGCACTCAGGCACATACTAAAACTGATATGGGTCGGCCACGTAGCGAGATGCACCGACCAACGCTGGACTCTTAATACCACAAAATGGAGCGGGCCACAAGGAAAAAGAAACGTGGGGAGGCCACAAACACGTTTGGCGGACGACATAGTTACGATAGTGGGGAAAAACTGAATCGAAGTAGCACAAAATAGGAAAAAATGGAAAATAATTGGAGGAGGCCTATACTCAGCAAGGGATTGCTTTATAAACATAAACACTGCATATACTTACTAACAATAGGTTTAATATAATTCTACTAACATTTAAATTAAAATTGTAAAATCATTGTTTAAAATTGTAAATATGTTTAGGTTTATAGCAAATAAATAAAAAGGCGGTTTTTTATTTATTTATTTATTATTTATATTTACTGTTATTATATACATGGTTAAAAATAATCGGGGCGGTGATTAGCTCGGAGCCGAGAATTAAACGTTTCATCCAAGCCACTATAAAGCTCATCTGCGGTCACCCATCCGAATACTTACTCTACTGACCTACTGACCGTTACTTCACTTTCCTGAATAAGGAACACCTACAAAATGATAAAGGTAATGTGGCGGGATCAGGGCACTGGAGCGAGAATGGCCCCGACTACGCAATGTTCACAGTAAGATTAAAGTGTTTACGTCGTGTTGACTCTCCCTTCGAAGTACGAAGTTTCAGATCTTAGGCGTCAGTCCCTTAATTCTATTGTCAAGCTGTAATAATTCTCAGAATTAAATTGTTCGCGAAAGTAAGACGGTAACATTTGTCAACAGATCTGCGAAGTTTGAAACGGCACTTAATTATAAGAATGATAATTTTGAGCTGGATATAGCAGATGATGCGATAGTAAGATATTGATATATTATTATATTTGACGGGCTTAATGAATGGCTGATGTTGAGTTTGGCGCTAGGTCTTGTGACAGGGTTGGGAAGCTTTGAAACTTTGGTACTAGTCTAGTAATAGTTTGTAACTAAAGCTACACAAATAAAGGTAGAGTTACTAACTTATTACAAATTCAAAACATAAATCATTACGAGTTTTTCTCTAAGATTCTCACGTAACAAGATAAGTCAGTTTAGGTCGCACTGGTGTCAGATACTACCTCTAACGTGGATACATGTTTAAAACATGAGTCGTCTCATCTGAGCCACGGTGGCGCTCAGTTAGATAAATATAATAGAAGCCCCCGGTCTAGGGTTAGCCTGTATCGTGGGAGACTGTGGCCGATTATAAAACTGGTACAGTGAGTAAGCTAACTCAATGTGTTAGAATTACTTTCATCACCATCTTCTTCCTTTCTTTATCTTAATACGTGGGGCAGCACTGTTTTGGATCATCGTTCAGAAAGGTATTTATTTGGGGATCATCAAGACGAAGAAAAAGAAGCACTGTTTTTAGACCACTTCATATTTTTATTGAAAATTATCAGCTACTTAAAAAGTTATTTCTTTCCGCAGCGCCTCCTAACCGGCCAAGCATCATGGACGCGAAGACTCGAAGCCACACGCGCCTGCTGGAGCCCTACAGTGAAGGGGACACTTTAGAGCTCGCTTGTGAAGTCTACGGAGGTAATCAAAAATAAACTTTATTACTTGAGAGCAGAATCTGTCCGGAAAGGACAGAATCCATTCAAATAATCCAGTTAAACCACACATATCTTTATATCACGGATAACATTTTTTCAATTGAGGCAATTCTCAACCGCAAAAATCTTTGGAAAATCTCTCGAAGATTGTCACTGTCAAATTTATGTATATAAATTTGACAAGAATTTGACGTTCTCCGGAGAAAAATCTGGCAATCGAAATCGAAACAAGATATTTTTCATGTCTCTATCTAATTCATGCCATATTAAATCAATGCATCTCTATAAGATTTTCTTGATCGATGTTTTTATCCCTCTAGTATCTCTGTGAGTTAAAAGTTTGTCACTTTAACGTATCAGTTTTGGATAGAGCACTATTGAACACAGAACCCGTAAAGGCGATTAGGCTACATCCACCACGCTAGATCAGTTGTGAATTTATAGATTATCCTGTTATTTGTTGTCGATATCACTTTCAGTCTCAATTTAGAACACAAAAGTTCTTCTTTTTTAAGACGATGAGTTTCTATTTTTGTCACATTAGGTTTTTTTTTAATTTTCATCAATGGCTTGCTGTGCTTACAGCTTTGCCAACACATATAGCCAATATTAACAACAATCTAATACCATGGACGAATACTTCTACTAATACTTAAATCTTTAAAAGTTAAACTTTGTTTGGTCAGTAAAATAAGATTGCTAAGGCCTCCAGGCCAAAACTGCCAAGCCTCTATCAAGTTCCCCAGTGTGTAACTGGCAGGTTGGGTAGGCCAGCAAATACTGCATCGTTTGTTTTACTTACCGGTCACACGGAGTACAGTAACTATAACTTCGTCGTCGTCATTTCAGCCATAGAACGTCCACTGCTGGACATAAGCCTCCCCTAAAGATCTCCAATAAGACCGGTTTGTGGTGACTTGCATCCAGCGCAATCCAACGGTCTTAATGAGGTCATCCGTCCACCTTGTGGGTGGACCTACGCTGAGCTTGCCGGTACGTGGTCACTCAAGAACTTTTCGACCCCATTCTAACTTGGTAACTTTTATTCCTCCATAACGTAACCATAATATCCTCATTCGCAACCATAACTTAAAATCAAATTTTTCGCAGGCGATCCCCGCCCACGCCTCACTTGGTACCTAGAAAACACTGTCATCGACGACTCGTTCGAGCAGAGACCAGACGGCGTGACGGTCAACACACTGGTTTTCCCAAACGTGGGAAGACAGCACTTGAACGCGCGCCTCGTCTGCCAAGCCTCCAATACCAACCTCGCGCCGCCCGAGACCAAGCTACTCATATTGGATATCAATTGTAAGGTTTACAGTAATCATCATTATTACTTTATTATCTTGGTTTTACTAAAGGTGAAGACAGCGCCAGAGCGTGCGTCTTCTTGCCTTGCTCTTGACAAGCCTTGCTCCATCCGAGGCCAAGCTATTCATAGACGGATACTCGTAAATTAGATAGATATAAGATGTTAATAGCTATGTAACTGCCTCGGTGGCTCAGTGGTTATTGAACCTGACTTCTGTATCAAAGAGGCGTAGGTATGATCCCCACCCAGGGCAAGCAAGTATTAGTTTGGGGTCTGAGACCGTGTGTAAGATGGCTCCCAGTATTTATAAATTAATTTATTGTATATCTATTCTGAAGTTTATACTAAGTATAGTTAACTAGTGTAACGTGCCGTTCTATGGACAATATAGGTACCTAGTTAGGATAAACCTTGTAAGTATTTTTGGTGTAATAATAACGCTGAAATACTATAATTATTGTCGAATGGTGTAAGACTTTGGTTGCCTAGTAGAATATTAGCGGCGCTGTTGGATTGGAAAACTCTGGGCAATTAGCTAACAGAACTTACAAGATTCATGGTTGTGATCTTCATAATCATAGATGAAGGTCTCGCTTCTAGCTGAGCGAGACCTTCATTCATTTATATTCATAATATTCTTTCTTATAATTTTTTTATACTTATAACAAAGGAAAAATTCAGAGAGCCTCGATGACGTAACAAAAAAAATGATCTAATGAAACAAAGTAGCTTAATATAGTAGCATAATAAATAAATTCGATACGACAAGAAAACAATAAACTGACAAGGATCTATTGCCTTTTGCCAAACGTTAAGTTCTTTTTTTTAAAGTTCTTTATATTTCAATTGGATCAAAGATACTTGATTTTCTTAATCGTTTTTATAAAATATCGTGTATTCCTTGTATCCAAAAGAATGTTTTTGTTTTCCCTTCGGCTTGATTTGAGGAAGTAACGTTCTGCTTTACGTGCTTCTATTTTTAAGACTACATCAAAAATACCCTTCAAACGTAGATAATTATTATGAATTGTATTTGGTTAACTTTTTACAAAATACATTTAGAGTGTTTTCCACGCTCAATAGAGATCAATGTTTGCTATTTTCGGGTTTCTTTGGTATTAGAAAACATAGGTAATATTAATTTGTTCCATTGACTTGTAAATTTAATGTGGTTGGATAAATAAAAAAGTTGAATGATTGTACTTTATTACAGTGAGGCCACTAAGCATCATGATCCTGAACAAGCGAGGCCAGTTGTCAGCAGACAGGACGTACGATGTGGAGTGTCGATCGGTGGGCTCCCGGCCTGATGCTGTGGTCACCTGGTGGAAAGGCAGTCGCCAAATCAAGAGGAGCGCTAAAAACGTAAGTATGGTAGAAGACTAGGGTAAGGTGGATAATAATTGAGGCTTAACTAAGCATAATAATGCTGCGCAAGTGAGGTTAGCTTTCAACAGACACATAATACGACGCTGAGTGCTGGTTAGCTGGCTTCTGGTCGAATGCTCTGATTACTTAGTAGAAAGGCAGTCGCCAGATAAAAAAGAGCGCTATAAACGCTAATGGTAATACGGGAGACAATGATATTGGGACACTCACCGCTCACAAAGGAGTCCACCTCCATGTGAGATGTTCTGCCCGGAGATAGCTATTGGACAGTGTAACATTAGGTCTTTATATGGTTCGGCCTTCGCTGCCCGGAGATAGCTATCGGACAATGTAACATTAGGTCTTTATTATATGGTTCGGCCTTTGCTGCCCGGAGATAGCTATCGGACAGTGTAACATTAGACTTTTATATGGTTTTGCCCTCGCTGTAAATTTACAGCCCTTGGCTTGTAATTGGTTGACGTTAGTTCCGCGAGGCGCACTTGGTGGCGCCCCATGTAGCGAAGTTAGTTGCTACAGGGGTTTTATTAAGCATCGTGATACTGAACAAGCGAGGTCAGCTGTGTCAGCAGACATAACGTTCAAAGTGAAGTGTCGGTAGGTGGGCTCCCGGCCTGCTATGGTCACTTGGTAGAAAGGCAGGTCAGATCAAGACATTGTTATTAAGTTAGTGATCCGGAAAGACGGTTTACGGACGATAATTTACGTAACAACGTCATTAGAAAATATTGTTGAACCAACAAGCCAAACGATGAGGGCGATCGTGCTTCTCAGGCAGTTCAGGCAAAACGCGACTTTTTCGTGCGTGCATCGATTTATAAGACGATAATACGTCAAAACGTGAGTCTAGAAAATTGGTCAAAGGTAGTCCTACCCTCATCCTTACTTCCTTACTAGTTCTTACTAATATTATACATCAGAAAGTGTTCACTCTGCAGTAACAGCGTAACGGATAGAATGGCGCGGAACAAGCGATATACAGGGTTATTTGTAATCAATTGGAACCCTGTATGGGCTTATTCTGTACATCAAAACTAACTACTTTTGTTTATCGACTTTTGTGAAAACTAAAAAAAAATTGTGTTCCTCAGCAAAATATCGTTCACCCGCAACGAATGGAACAGCTGATTTTTTTTAGTTTTGACAAAAGTCACACAACAAAAGTTGTTAGTTTTGATGTACAGAATAAGCCCTTAAAAGGATACCAATGAGGCGTTTTCCAAAAAAAAAAAAATAGTTTCACAAAACTTACTAGATGGCGTAATAGTCATATAAATTGATCTGTCCTTTTCAACTGGAATGGGGTGAGAAAGAGAAGCTTATAGTAAAGTCTCCAATGCTTTACTGAGGTATGAGTTGGGACTACGTTTGGACTTTACCGCGACTTTTATCAAAAATTATTTTAACTTAATACTTGAGACTAGCAAATGCACAACAATGCGACGCCAAAACATAAAAAAGAAGAAGAAGACATCTTGACATTATTGTCCAGATGTCTTCGAGTTCCATAGTCAAAGGATCGACGATTTCAAACTATTGTCGCCATCTATTGGATGCTTTCATTACTACATTTTTTTTTAGAAAACACCTCATTGATTAGACGTATAACTCTGTATAGGCATGGTTGGCCTAAGCGTTGGCTTGTTTCAGTTGTTCATTCAACAATGTTTTCTCATAACGTTATTAATTAAAATTATCGCCTATAAACCGACTTTACGGAGGATCAATTTTTTTTCAGCGGTGTTTTTGCAAGATTACATTTTACCTAGATTTACAAGAACTTAACGTTCAATTTCGATTGACTAATTTTACCCAAGAAAAGATGGTTAGTATAATTTCACTTGCAAGGTTTTTTAGTGTTACTTAAATGTGAATATACAGGGTTATTTCTAATCAATTAGCATCCTTCTAGGGGCTTATTCTGTACATCAAAACTAACAACTTTTGTTCTACGACTTTCGTCAACCATAAAAAAAAAATTTGTTCCATAGAATTTAGTTCACCCGCGACAAAATGTATGGAACAGCTGATTTTTTTTTTGAGTTTTGACGAAAGTCGTAGAACAAAAGTTGTAAGTTTTGATGTACAGAATAAGCCCCTAGAAGGATGCTAATTGATTAAAAATAACCCCGTATATTGTTACTTTTTGTTGATAATAAATAAATAAATTATAATACCTACATAATTATGTACGTGCTGTATATCGTTTCTATGATTCAAAACGAATTTCATGCAACAATTTAACCAACATTCCTTTGGTCTCGTGCACACTAAAATGTGGAAATATGCAATTTCAATTCAATATATTGTTACAAATTATTTTAATACGAAATTCTATTTAATATATTCAAAGAACGGTCACACTTTGTGGTCTCCATTTTGTGACTATTATGATAAAATTAATGTCATATGTCCAAAATAAATAATTTAAATTGAAATTAAATTAAAGCATAATAGAATTGTATGGGTATTTGAATTTTGATTATAACAAAGACAAAAGAGAAGAAGTAACAGAAGCTGGTTTTAAAAAGGAATGTTTTTAAAAACTTTATCCATCTATCTGTCTTGGTGACACAAAGCTTTAACATCTTCTACATTTGAAGAAGAAAAACACTGTATAAGATTAGACAAAAATTGCATTTGTTTCCTTATACAACGTGTAACGGAAAGACTGTATACATACTGAAAGTACCAGATCAGATAACGGTAGGTAACAAACTAGATGGGGACATGTTTAGCCGCGTAAGTTCGTTTGCTGATTTTTAATCTTTTTTTGAATAACTAGTCATTTTTATGACTAATTCACATTTGCACAGCACTATCACACTAAACAGCTGTGAGGTCAATAACACGACCTTGCACATCAAAATCAGACCACACCTCCTTGTTGTGACATGTTTGTTTACGTGCAAAAGATTTTTCTAGTCAGTCATATTTAATTTTTTTTTAAAAGTGAATGTTGTTATTTTGGCTCGGAATTTCGAATACATCATCTATATAAGGTATAGTATCAACCCACTTTTTATGTATACAGCCTTTCTGTTACACGTTGTATGAAAAAATACCTTGATTTTTTACTCGTACTTGAAAACGTAATTGAAAATGGGATAAAATAATTTTAAAATATCCATTAATATAGCGCTAGTTGACATGTCATCGTATCGTTTATGTAATAGTGCGTCCACACAAATCGCAAGACGACACGAGCACCGCATCTGTAGCTAACTTCACATCTTAAACAAGTATAAAAGTCGGCGATGTGATATATCAGCTATAAAAGTTTCTTTAGAAGCTTGTATACGATGTGAAGTTAGCTACAGCTGCGGTGCTTGTGTTGCCCCACGGAGTGTGTGGATGCACCATAAAAACATACAAGGTTTCCTTTTTTTGAGGTACGGAACCATAAAAACGAGTAAACATTTTATTCTGCGTCTGACAATTCTAGCATCCAAAAGAGGTTAGGTCAACACAACCACTTAGCATGTTCCAATAACCAATGGCTTAACCCTCAGCGTGAGTTGTGCGTAATTAACTCGGCCGCGTGACAATTGCAGGTCGTCAAGTGTCACGCGGCGTGACACGAGTGACGCGCCGCTTTGTGCAATCACTGACAAGTGGCTCTTGCGCTCGAGCTGTTAGCGAAACCGGCACAAAACATTGGAAAACCGGCTTAATTTGGTAGTGGATTTCATTTCATTTCTGATGTGGTTTAACACCAAAAATACCTTTATAGTTTAATAGGTACATACTAGCGTTATACTAGCGTTTTTCGCAACTGCTCTCAATACGGACTTTGTTTACGTGATACTTCTACAGCATGTCCAGCATTTACGTGCGCTTGCTTCAGAACTTTTTAAAAATAAACAGTCAAGTACGGTTTTTGTTTTTTGAAACTAAAATGTTAGCAATAGGTCACGCTTTAATTTTTCAACAATAAAGTACTAATACAAACCAGTAAAATGCAGCAACAGTTACAATACAACACGTAGTTTAATTCAGTAATACACCTAATATTAAGCTAGTTAAGTTACAAAGCGTGCCACTAAACAATATTTAGTCCCAATAAATTCTGCGTCATTCGCAATTTTACTAGTGTATAAAATCAAAATATCACTTTTATGATTTAATTAAGTCCTTTACATACCCAACATTGTTGCTTCGTAGTTATAAACCAATTTTAGTGTACCACTAGAATTGCTGCTTCAATGTAAAGGCAACAGGAGCATGGTGGAGCCGGCGTAATAGTAGGCTGTCACGTTTTGCGCCACGTCTCTCTGCAATTACCGACAAGTGCCAGCGGGAAGCGTGATGGTTTCTCTGACGTTTCCCGTGTTACGCTCACTGACGAGTGTTGACCCTTTGACGTGACACGTTCTTTTACGCTGAAGCGCACTAAAGGGTTAAGAGGAAATGTATACAAACAATTTTGTAATTAAATTTCACCGTATTTCTGGTAAATATTCCAGAGCTTATCGCCAGATTTAGTAGAACTCATTTTTACCTGTTATAAATTTTCAGTACAAACATACCGTAAATATTTTTCTGATTGTTTAAATGAGAGGGAATAAGGCGCTTTATTTTTTCTACTAATTAACTTTTAAATGTACGCTCATTGGCGCTTAAGCGATGTTTAATGTTACATTTATTTGTGAGATATAATATATTTAAAAACAACTGAATAGTATAAAATGAAATATAAAATAAAGATTTGAGCAATATTCTTTGAAATTAAATTCGCTTAAAATCTTTTACAATAGGTGCCCTAAGTGCTCGTTCAAAGTAACTTATTTTACATTTATGTTCAGAGTACAGTCATAATAGCTATTTGGTAACAGTTGGTGTAATTCTGGGCAAAAGTCGCATCATTAAAATTTTGTTTGTTGTTTCAAGTTTGGTGAATATTATTTTTACTAAGTTAGGTATTTTTATAACTAACTCTTTTTTGACTTTTGACTTCGAAATAACAAATTTTGTAATTATACAATCAAGTAAATAAAATCATAAACAATAATGATTTTGTAATTAAATTGACATTATCCTTTGCTTTGCTAATATTATAATACAATACTACACACACATACACTTCTCGATTCAAAAGATTTAAATTAATTTAAATACTGTTATTGTTTTCCATTATTTTCTGGATGAAATTTGATAACGGTTCTCATGAAATATTGAAAACCATTGTTGTGCTGTTATCATTTATTGTCTCTTTACATAAAATATTTATTTATTGTGCCTTTTAGATATATAGTATACACATTTTATTTAGTAAACTTTTTTATATAATAAAAAGATCTTGAAAAGGTTTATAGTTGAACTAAATCCTGCTTAAAATAAAATTCTTGTTGTATAAGTATGTAAACAACGATAATAATTCGTGTGGCACCGTAAGTAGCCGAACTATTTGTCAGATACGACAATGAACAAAAGCAACAACCAACCTTCGTTCAGTTTGTTCTATATTCGAAGATTACAACATTATATCTACATCTACGTCCAAAAAAGCCAAGTCTAATACGAAGCTCGTTAATCAAAACTTACAAAAAGTAGACATTTCCTCCACGCCGTTTTATCTTTCCATCGTCGTACGTAACGTTTGATGGCGAACGAAGCCTCCCAATAATTTGTTAAACATTATTCTTCTCGGGCGAAATGAGAATGCCACGAGGACATTTCGCTGTATTGTTGTTTTATTGTTTTTCGCTCTATTGTGGCGTCACATTTGATGACAGCCTTCGGAATGAGTAATTGAGAATCTGGCCGAGTTGCGGACATCTAATTGGCTTGTCTAGTTTATGACAACGACAACGTATTTTGCCTACTTTATCGTTATTATTTCGTTTTATAATGAGAGAGAAACATTTTTATCATTTATTTTTCTTAATGAGCACTGTTATGAGTAAAATATTGCTGGTTCTCTTTATTTTGTATCTAAATAGAATAATAAATAAATTGATGTTCAAAAAAATAAATAAAACACAAAAGAGTTATTTTTGTGATAAACATTTCAAAAATCGTCGCGAATGCAGGACTCTACGAGGAGGTGGACTATTACGGGTATCACAGGTGGCGCCGCCAACGCTATGAGTTGGTTAAAATGATAAACACTTCACAAATTCGACGCAAAGGCAGTACAGCGAATTAGTTCAGTTGGCAGAGCGTCGGGCTAGTGATCCGAAGAGGCAGGTACGAGTCCTGCATTCGCGTCGAATTTTTGAAATGTTTATCACAAAAATAACTCTTTGAGATAAATCTAGTGTGGGAAGCACTATAAAATTAAAAATCATTTCAAAACATAAAAGTATGCCCATTTATTTAATTTAAATCTTCTAAGTACCCAAGTACCTACTAAGATCAGTTTGTATAGCATAAAACCCTAGACTAATTTGATACTAAACTACTACAGTAAACTGCTTTGTTTATTTCTGGCGACTGTCTCCGCACCTGCCCCAGTAGTTTCATCATCATTATCCGCAGCCTTCTCTATTCCACTGCTGGGTATAGGCCTTTATTTAACGGTGCCCCAGCAGCTTACTGGGTAATATTTAAATTCATTCAGGATTTAAGAGCGCGGCTCTTGTCGGCGGAGCAACTTCCACCTCTCGCGGTCTTCCGCTAGTGACTTCACCTACGTACGACATGACATCTACCTTCTCTTCGTTAAATCTTAGCAATAGAACAATTATAGCAGTAATTAGTATAACTCTCCAATCTTTGGAAGTACTTGGATCAATATTTTACGATACAAGTTATCCTAGTGTGGGATTCAGAGCACTATAAATGTTAGGCTATTTTATGTAAATAAACGAAATTTGTTTTTAGGATTCTGTACCTCAAAATGAAAAAACGGAACCCTTATAAGATCACTTTGTTGTCCGTCTGTCCATCTGTTCGTCTGTCCGTATATCCGTCAAGACTCTTTATCTCGGGAACGCGTAAAGATATCGAGTTGAAATTTAAGTCATATACATACGTAATATACATATGTATGGTCTCTTTGCAGTTGTGTAAAAAAAAACTTCTCAATTATCGTATTAAAAAGTTAGAACCGTTATTGTAGTACAAAACCGCTTTTTTTTATATACGCCATCGAATTTCTTCTACGAACATATGCAGGTTGCCTTACGATGTTTTCCTTCAACAAAAAGCCAGTGGTGTGAAATTTCGTACATAAATTCCAAAGAACTCATTGGTCCGGGACCGGGATTTGAACCCTTGACCTCACGATTGTAAGGCGGGTGTCACAACCTCTAAGTCATCACGGCTTCATAAATATAAAAGTATGGTGTTTTAATTATAAATAACTTAGTTAGAAAGGTCACCTAAACAAGAAAGTTCAACGACATAAAACAACATCTATCAAATATATCCCAAAACAACCAGCAATCGTTCATTTCCAAATAAACTTTACAAAAATAGTGAAAAAATATATTTGTATTATCAAATTGATCTAAAATCACCACGAAAATAATTGTTCAAATATTCCAGTCCATTTACACAAGCCAAAATAAACAACCCCAATCCATTACCAACTGTCAATGTTAGAGGAAAGTAACAAAGCAAATAAACAGAGTTTTTAATTAAGAAATCAATAAACCGGCGATGTTTGTAAATCACTCAATCATCGACCGTTAATAAAACTCCGGATTAAAAATTTGACGCTGATTTGTTGTCCCCACGTGTTTTTTTTTATTTATATATGTCGAGGAAGAGTACGAGTAACAAAGTTTCTGAAGTTATCAGGGTTTTTGGGTTAAGTTAATAGGCACGAGGCAAAAAATCGTTATTAAAATTAGACCGTTACTTAGATTATCAAAAATTATAGGAAAATACGTTATTTTTCTTTCAATAAAACAATAAATGGCTAAGATAAACCTTGTTAAATTTCGGGAGTGAAGCTGTGCCGCGGCTTCTTCGTGAAACGTGTTATACTTTTCACGAAATACTAGTAGATATACCTACCAATTCAAGAAAACAAAGAATGAAATCTTAAAGAAATGTATTGACTATTAGTCTCTATTTCAACCTAAAGACGTAGTTTTCTTTAGATCTTTTCAAAAACCTTAACTGCGCTTCGTTGCACTTCCTTAATCTGCTCTTGATCTAAATCAGTCCTAACCAGTATAACTTACTACTCTCAACTTTTCAGTTACGGATCGCAGACACGCTTATTTCACTCCAAACTGCTCCCACAAACGCATTGTCCAGCCATTAGCTCCGAAACATTTAAACAAACTCAGAAAATGTAACCAAGAGCTATATTTCACCGCTGCAGTTAGTTCCAAACACCTATTCACATAACCTCCAGAGGTTTGCGGAAAGTTCAATTACTATGCGATAGGAATCCGCGTGAAAAAGTTGGCCAAACGGAACATTCCGCAACTTTTGGAATATTTTCCGCAGAATTTTCATAATCTCGCGTGAACAATGCCGGGAATTTGAGTCGGGGACTCGATTAGCGTAACACGCGTTTAAAAGCATGTGGGTTTTAAAGAGCCAAGCGGTATGATATATGTAGAGCAGTATGATTTTCATATGCATCGAACCCGCTAACATTTCACTAAATGTACAACCATCTTTATTGACTACAAAATAAAATACTACATAATTAAGTTAAAACTAAATACTCACATTATTTCTACATAAAATGCAATTGGATTTTCCACAGGCCCTTGAAAATCTATAAATAATCTTGTACTCGTGTTAGAAAAGTGAAGTAAATAAATATGTTTCGCAAAAAATGGCAAGACTTCCATCGTGTACAAAATTTGAATAGTTTGCTCGAATTGATGTTTACAATTTTAACATTGTTATTTTATCAAAAATGGCTTAGTAGATATCCATAAAATTTAAATGGAAGTATTTTTACCTTTTGAACTAAAAATAAATTGTTTAATTCGTTTCAAAATTGGCGAAAACATCGATGAACAAACACATAAAAATAATATATGTACAGACGAACATATAACCTCCTCTTTTTTGGGAGTTGGTTGTTAAAATACGAGTAGCTGCTTCTTGAAGTGTCAAATTAATAATTTTGAAAACTCTATTACATTTGATATTATTAAAATAGAGCTCAAAATCAACTAGATAACATTGGCTTGCAAAATAAATATAAAAATATGTATGTATATCATCAAAATTGGTCCATTTATGGAGCGAGCTAAGAACGAAGGATGCTACAATCAAACACAATTTGTTTGCATTGTTTCGTTAATTAACATGTCATAAACTTAACTACCTATATATATTACAAAAAAAAACCACTTGAACTAAAAAAAATGAGTATGTATAGATGACGATCAAAACCCTAATCTAAAAGCCCACTACTAGCGGGCACAGTTCCCAAAATGTTGGCCCCATTGCCACGTTGGATAGCAATACTGATCCTTCGTTAATTTAAATACGAAAAATAGACACCAGAACTTATATTATGTGGTAAAGTAGTACAATAGCTAACGGTCTCATAGCTAGACATTAGCTGAAAACAATTCAATATAAATATGTATATTTTCTAGAAAAACTTCCAAAATCCAAAATACCAACGAAGTGTATTCAAGGTTATTTGAAAAACAACAACTAAAACTGTCAGTTTAAATTATATAGTTCACAATTTACTTTTAAATCAACACAATTATAGTGAAGTTTTAAATCCTTGCCGCTAGAAAAATTAAATGTGCATTCTATCGCGGAGACCATAAAAAACTTAGCGTCCATCTAATCAGCTAAGCTACCTAATAGCATTATTTATTTTACAATTTATTTCAGACAGTGTCCATACAACATAATTCGATACACTTAAATTAATCAGATATCAACAAAATTCGGAATACAAGAGATAATAACAATTTAAATGGTAACATGTCAATTAATTATTTATTTCCAAAAAAATAGAGTTAATTTAAAACGCCAATATGGCAACATCGCATTGGACGCGTCGAACAAGCTTCGATTTAATTTGCCATGGCGTGGCTTTAATCAATTTTCTAGAATAGGAAACGTAAGAAAGCTAATCGAGTTAGACTGTAGAATGTTCTGTGTCTGTTTTTCGTTTAATTATTTTTTGCAAAAATTGGATGACCGACTTCACCTGTGTACAGAATCATTACATAGTATAAAACAAAGTCGTTTCCTGCTGTCTGACCCTATGTACGAGTATGCTTATATATTTAAAAATTTGCAACGGATTTTGATGCAAATTGTTTTAATAGATAAAGTGATTCAAGAGAAATGTTTATATGTATAATACATTTGTACGAAGCCGGGGCGCATCGCTAGATCGCAAATATTACGCACGGAACGATGTAGCATTTTTCAAATTATTGTCGATTTATCAAAAATGGCTCAGCCGATTTCGATAAAATTTAAATGGGACCAATTTCGAAGTATACTAGTTCCAATAAAAAAAATAATTATTGAAACAGGACTACTATGGAAAAAGTTATGCGTTGTTATACATTAAAAAATAATATACGCGTCGAATAAAATTGTATACCTCCTCCGGTGGTTCGTTGGTCAAAAATGCAACTTCATTCCATCATTAACCTTTGTAATTCTGGGCACTGACCTTCCTTTCTTTTTGTCATAGCTTGGTTGTCAAATCAGTAAGATGTGCGGTAGTGCAAACGGCATAGCAAAGCATGCGATTTGATAAGTTAGTATTGGTTCAAAAATTACCTGTTGGGTGTTAGTTACTAGCATCAATCAGGTAATTTTATGAAGTGGAAACTTGTTTAGCGGCATGTTGCACTTTTTGGGATAGGTAAAAAACGACAAACTCGCGTCAGGACACGTGACCTGATCGAAAATTCGTAAGACGGAGGGAGCAAGTTTTCACTTCTACCGGGACTCCCGGAGTGCAACTCATTGGTTTTTTAAATAAAGAACAACCGGCGTCTTTATTATTGCGATCCGTAAGCACAAAACAAAGTTCTTTCTCATTCCCATCGAATTTTTAATCTTACTACATCTTTGACAGTAAATTTAAAATTACGTAAAGTTACGTTTTAAGGGCGAACAAGCCTTAGAAACCAGAAGCATACAACTTTTGGTAGAAATCTCAAAGCATATTGCTATTTCAAAGAGTTATCTTTGTGATAAGCATTTCAAAAATCTGAAGCGAACGCAGGATTTGAACCTTGCCCCTTCGGATCACTAGCCCGACGCTCTAACCAACTGAGCTAGCTCGCCTCCTACGCAAGCTTCAAATTTCTGAAGTGCTTACATTTCCCAACTTATAGCGTTGGTGGCGCCACCTGTGATACCCGTATTAGACAGGTTATCACTCAACTAGAAGTTATTAGAACTTCTAAAGATTGTTGGGAAATAAGCACTTCAGAAATTTGAAGCTTGCGTAGGAGGCGAGCTAGCTCAGTTGGTTAGAGCGTCGGGCTAGTGATCCGAAGGGGCAAGGTTCAAATCCTGCGTTCGCTTCAGATTTTTGAAATGCTTATCACAAAGATAACTCTTTGAGATAAAAATCTAGTGTGGAAAGCACTTAAAATAAACATCATAACATTGATTTAGCAGTGCGTCATCTCTCGTCAATCTTTAGAAGTTCTAATAACTTCTAGTTGAGTGATAACCTGTCTAATACGGGTATCACAGGTGGCGCCACCAACGCTATAAGTTGGGAAATGTAAGCACTTCAGAAATTTGAAGCTTGCGTAGGAGGCGAGCTAGCTCAGTTGGTTAGAGCGTCGGGCTAGCGATCCGAAGGGGCAAGGTTCAAATCCTGCGTTCGCTTCAGATTTTTGAAATGCTTATCACAAAGATAACTCTTTGAGATAAAAATCTAGTGTGGAAAGCACTTAAAATAAACATCATAACATATTGCTATTAATTTTTATTTTTTTTTACTGATCGTGTTTCTTAGAGACGTTGTTTGAATTGACATGGCATTATTACTATGAACTTAGGGTTCAAAATAAAGTTCTAAGAGACGTTTGAAGTTTGTCCAGCATTTATTGTGAAACTGATTTTGACATTTGGTCACTACTTTAAGTGTCATTTGTGTCAAGATTACATAGCAGTTTCTATGCGGAGTTTTGGCGGGAACGCGGAAAAACATGTCGTAAACTTGTGTTTTTATCAGTGATAATTAGTGAAAAATGGTGGTATTTCGTTGATTATGAGCTGATTTATGTGCATGAGTGTAGGCAAGTGATATAATGTGACGTATCATGTTCTTCCGTGTTGTTACCAAAACTCCGTAGACGCCTCTAGTAAAGTCTCCACTGTTTTACTGAGGTATGACTTGGACTATGATTGGACTTGACCGCGACTTTATTGTACTATGACGAGACTATGACAGTGACTATTTTGATAAAATATTATCAAAAATTATTAAAACTTAATACTTGACACTGGCAAATGCACAATAATGCGACGCCGGAACTAAGAAGAAGAAGAAAAAGTTTCTATGCGTTTTCGACGTCATGTTACTGAGATCATGTATCACAACTTTTTTACTTTATTTTACTTCTACTCTTTTTCATTATTCTGAGTCGTGTACCTATCCATAGTGGTGTGATCGGACGTATTGTCAAAACAAAGTCGTGCGTCGTTTCGTTTGTTGAAAAATGAGCTTAATTAACAAACATTGTAAGTTCAACTTACGAAACTAATAGACCGCCTGCTAACTAAGTATTGCATCCACAAACTACTTGCACTACTTCGCATTACGTTACACTTGAAGGACGTCAAAATCCCAGCGCGTTCCATTAAAAGCAGCATAATTTATAATTTACATACAAAAAGGATATTTCCCGCTGCACGTGTAATCTGCTGCTGCTTAAAATGCACGCGAGCACTAAATGCTGCACCCTCGACCTCGTTCTTTTAGCACCTGGTGGGCTAGAAACGTGGACAAAACCAAGCAGGTACTTAAGTACGAATGGTGGTTTTCTTTTTGAGAAAAACGTAGAAAAACAATACATTTTAACAAACTCTACTTGATTCAATATTATTGTAGGAGTCTAGGTATCAGTGTCTCGCAGGAACCCATAGTTCGACCAATCGCAGCGGCTGAAATTAAATCAAGATCTATCATTGGTTGATGACCAGGCCGCAGCTGTCTGATAAACAGTTGCAAAAATAATAATTTTGTTTATATAGGAGCTAAAATCCTTAATCTTTCTAATATTATAAATGCGAAAGTGTAAATAATGGTTTATTAATGGTTTGCTCCTCTTTCACGCAGCAACGAAATAACGAACTTATTTGATTTTTGACATGGACATAGTTTGAAATATGGAAAGTGACATAGGCTACTTTTTATTCCGGAAAAATAAAAGGTTCCTAAGAGATAGCACATAAATCAAAATATCAAGCGAGCAAAGCCGCGGGTAAAAACTAGTAAATTATTTTTCATGAGATTTGTTCGCAAAATCAATCAAATCAGCAATAAACATATTAAAAACTAGAACTCGATGTTGGATACTGGAAGCCGTGATAATACTGAAAAATAATTGTGCAGACGCGAACTTATTATGTAGATAACATAATAAAACATTTATTTATATGACGATGCTACTAAGTAATTTATTTATTTCTTTATTTAAATACATACAGGTCATAATTGTACAAAAAATTTAACAACAATGACAAAATGTAACAAACATCAATATTAACAATAAGCGCGCGTCACCCGCGTTAGCCCGTGATAAAAAGTAACATATGTGGTCATAGCCGCGGTGGTCAAGAGGTGACACTCACCTTACAATCGTGAGGTCGTAGGTTTGAATCCCCGGTCCAGTACGAATGAGTTCTTTGGAATTTATGTACGGAATTTCACCTCACTGGCTTTTCGGTGAAGGAAAACATCGTGGGGCAACCTGCGTACGTCCTTAGAAGAAATTCGATGGCGTATGTGAATCCACGAACCAGCACTGGGCCAGCGTGGTGGATATGGCCCAATCACCTTTTATAGGTAGGCCTACGTTCTGCAGTGGACTATTAAAAAAGGCTGGTACAGTATGTGGTAATCTAAGGTCTAAGCTACCTCCACACAAAATTTCATCTAAATCGATTTAGTCGTTTCGTCGTGAAAGAGTTACAAACATCCATACTCACAAACTTTCGTGTTTATAATATTAGAAGGATAATACACAAACATACGTAACTAAGATAAAAAAAATAAACTAATAAAAAAATATAAACAAAAAGCTGGAGAAATCTTTTTTTGGAAATTGTTCTCTACTCCATTTTGTGAATTGAAACGCTGAACGCAGTTATTTTTCCGCCATTACTTCGATGATTTATGATATTTGGGATTTGAGGATGAATAATGCATAATTTATTATGCAGTTGATAGCTGTATTATTGATGCAGTTTTGCATGATAAAAGAAAGGTCGTGTAGACTGTGTGTCTCGCCTTGCGGGCTTAGCATACGGACCATAAAATAATACGTGTCAGAACGTGACAGAGTTATGATAAAGCATACATCTGTCACCTTTGCACACGTCGGTAAACTCTTGTCGTGGTCTTGTATGCTAAGCAAGCTGTGGTGTCAGTTTTTATGTCACTTAAAATCCTCCGAACATGGCTCTAAATAGTTAAAACATTCAAGACCTACAACTTTAATGTTTCATTTGAGCCATGTTTTTTGTGATTGAACCATTTTAGTAAGAAGTTAATAACTTTTATTTTTGTGACTGATTTTAAGATCCCTGATAATACAGTTAGTTGATCATTGTACCTAATTATTTTGCGTTATAGTAACATACATAATTATGCAATTTCTTGATGAGTTTTATCAATAACATAGACGTCTATTTTTTGTTTTTACATTACAGCGATTTTTATGAAACGAATTTAATTACGTACCATATAAAAGTTAAGTCTTAAGGCTCGAAAAAAACCGTTATTTATAATAAACTTACCTTTAGTATCAATCAGGTCATTTTTGAAGCGAAAACTTGCTTAGCGGTGTTTTGCACTTTTTGGGATAGGTAAAAATGTTAGGCTTGGTTGCACCATATTAGTAGTTAAAGTTAAGATTATTGTCAAATATAACAATAACAGTAACGCTGACTTTAACAGTGACGGCGATTTGTGTTGCACCAGCTTATTTATTGGAATACTTAAAGTTATGAGGGTTGCAAGTCAAATGAGATCTTATTTACCTTAGATACACTTTATTAAATATGGCAATACCAGAGAAAACCTCAAATGAAGCTTTGTTGTCAGTGTCATTATCAGTTCTTATGTCAAAACAAGGTGTCAAGGTATGTACCAATCCAATCTTGTTTTAGTGACTTTTGTGAATTTGTATCAATAATATACACAGGGAATATATTTATTATGGTTTTAAGGTTATATTTTCGCTTCTGACAGATAAATTAACGATAACAATAACACTAACCAGTGAAGCGTGGGCGGTTATGGTTACAGTTAAAGTTATGACGTCATCTTACAAATTGTCAAATGGTGCAACACATTTTTTCCCTGACCATTACTTTAGCATCTTTGTCATTGCTAAAGTAACATGGTGCAACCAAGCCTTAAACTCGCGTCAGGATCTGTGATAGGTCTATTGGTATAACTTTAGTAAAGATCTCATTCATGGTTAATGGAAATATCCCGGAACTCAAACGAAAAAGTTATGAGCCTCTAAAATAGATGCTTTTGATAAAATAAAGGTACCACAATCACGAGAACATATTGAAATTCTTCGAAAGCGATGCCAAAAATATTTTGTTGCCGATAGCATAATAGGCTTCGGTTAGAAAAAAGCTATTTTGTTTGGTTCTAAAATCCTTCCGTGGCTTATGAAACATAATACAGGATAATATTCAGAATGAATTGGATAAATATTTATTACAATGGTAGATATTAAATTGTTTTCTAAAATAAAAAAATATGATTTAGATAGAAAGCTTTTTTACTAGATAAAATACCGGTTTTAACTCACGTATGATATACGGCCGGGCCGCTGTGAAACCCGACCGGTTTCGGAGTAAATTAGTACTCCTTCTTCATCAGGGAATACGCGCACTCCCGTCGCCTGGCGCACGCGCACTAACATTCGCGACGGCGGCTCGCCCGGCGATAGCTCGCGCCTCACGCGCCTCTGCTCGCGCCGCCCTTGCCGAAAGTGCTCTGCGATTTGCTTCAGGAGCTTGGTGGTGTTCTTCCGTTTCGTCTTCTGATGACCCTCCGTTTCTCAAGCAATTCGTGTCCATACAACAAACACTAACTGTATCCAGCGCCGGAGTCTCAAAAACAACACTCGTCCGCTGCGTAGACTTCAACACCGGTTTCCACGATGGTGCCAGCATCCAACCACTGTCACGGTTAAAGTTCGGGTGACGAGCGATTTCTATAGCCTCACGCACTTTTCGTGGAACCAGAAAACTCTCCTTAGCTAAGACGGAAGCTTTATCAAACCTTAGGAAATGATTAGGTTCCTGTGCATGCTCCGCCACGGCGGACTTGATCGTGTCCATGTTTTTTACACTCCGGATGTGCTCAGAGAGCCGTGTAGAAATATTGCGGCAAGTTTCTCCGATGTAACACTTTCCGCAATCACACGGTATCTTGTATACACCAGGCACATTAAGTGGTTCATTGTCTTTTGGCGAACGCAACATCTGCCTGAGCTTACTCGGTGGCCTGAACCAAGTCCTAATACCATACCTCCGCTTCAGGAAATAACTGATTTTGTCAGTCACCCCCTTTACGAAAGGTAGATAAATCGGAGCACGGACCACGGTCGCCGGTCTCACATGCTCATTGCCGTTTGCCCAACGCCAGCACTGTCTCCAATTGTAGCCATTATCCTCAAGCACAACCTTCAGGTGATCCAACTCAGCATTTAAATATTGCCGGTCACACAAACTCAGAGCTCGGTGTATTAATGATCTTGGTACCGAGGCCAGTTGCGAGGGATGGTGGTGTGAATCTGCCCTTAAATACCGGTCTGTATGCGTCGGCTTACGATAAACGGTGTGGGATACCGATCCATCTGCTTCACGGCAAACCCGCACATCCAGAAACGGCAACACTCCATCCTGTTCCTCTTCTACCGTGAATTGGATTTTTGGATGCACCTGGTTAAGGTGCTTGGTAAATTGTGCTAAGGCATCTCGCTCAATCACAGCAAAGACGTCGTCCACATAGCGCCACCAACAGCGCGGCTTCAAGACGGTGTTTTGTAGTGCCACGCCTTCGAACCACTCCATGAAGATATTGGCTACCACCGGGGCCACAGGCGAGCCCATTGCCACCCCGTCTATTTGTAAGTAGTGTTCACCGTGCCACATGAAATATCCACTCGTCAGACAACATTTCATCCATTCGATGTATACTACGGGTAAGTCCGTACCACGAATCAGGTTTTCAATGATCGTCAGTGAGTCATTCACAGGCACATTAGTGAACAAGGATGCAACATCAAAGCTCACCATTAGTTCCGTGGGCTCAAGCCTCAGATCAGCCAATAGCCCGACAAAGTGCCTCGAGTCTCTGATATAACTATCCGTGCTACCCGTAAAACGTTGTAAAACAGTTGCCATATGTCGGGATAGTTTATATGTCGGCGCATTTATCTGGCTTATAATAGGTCGTAAAGGCCAGTCAGGCTTGTGTATCTTGGGTAACCCATATATCTTTGGAGACGTGGGATTATGGGGACGGAAATTCTTTAGCGCATCGGCATCACTACTGCTCTGTAGTAACTTTGTTACTTTAGACGTCACTCGAGAGGTTGGATTGTAGTTCACTTTTTTATACGTGACGTCATCGCTGACCAATTGCTGAATTTTATCCTCGTAATCCTTGGTATCCACAATGACAGTCGCGTTGCCCTTATCTGCCGGCAGAACCAATAAATCTACATTGTTTCTTAGATCTGCTAGGGCACTCCTTTCCTCTCTACTCATGTTACTTTTAGGTAGTTTCGACTTTCGTAACATAGTAGCAACGTCTTGCCTCAGACATTCTGCTTCATGATGCGGGATTTTGTTTCGAAAAACCGCATCCTCGACATTAGTTATTATCGTCTCCACAGGAATTCTGTTCGGAGCCGGTGCGAAATTTAATCCTCGAGACAATGCTTTTCTAGACTCATAGCTTATCTGTTGTGACGAAAGATTGATCACAACACGATCACAGTCTGATTGCGGTGTTTTGCTTCCTTGGTGTGAACGCACCATTGAATTCCGAGAAAGGTTTTTATACTTCTTACTATGTCTTTCGAGGGTAGTTGAATAAATTGCATCTGACCTGCTATAAGACATTGCATCCAAAACCTCCCACAACTCACTACTTAACAACTGCGCTATCTGAAGGTGTAATTCATATACTCGCTTGTTCGTATACATCAGTTGTTGTCGGTAGTCCGAAATAACTCGTCGGAGTAACTTCTCATTCGCCACACGGAAAAAATTCTCGTAATCTCGAATGCATTTTACTGGCTTAATGCGTGCAAATTTAGGTATAAGTCCACTATCACGGCACTTCACCACAAACTGTAAACCGCACTCAAGTTTTTTTACGTTTTATGCGTAACTGTGTAAAGTCCTTTATTTTATTAAGCCATACCGTACCGTAACGGTCAACAATCACTTCATTAAAACTCGCGTGAGAATACATTATATTAGATAAAATACCGGTTTTAACTCACGTATGATATACGGCCGGGCCGCTGTGAAACCCGACCGGTTTCGGAGTAAATTAGTACTCCTTCTTCATCAGGGAATACGCGCACTCCCGTCGCCTGGCGCACGCGCACTAACATTCGCGACGGCGGCTCGCCCGGCGATAGCTCGCGCCTCACGCGCCTCTGCTCGCGCCGCCCTCGCCGAAAGTGCTCTGCGATTTGCTTCAGGAGCTTGGTGGTGTTCTTCCGTTTCGTCTTCTGATGACCCTCCGTTTCTCAAGCAATTCGTGTCCATACAACAAACACTAACTGTATCCAGCGCCGGAGTCTCAAAAACAACACTCGTCCGCTGCGTAGACTTCAACACCGGTTTCTTACTATGCTTTTTTACTATGGAAATTTACGTGGTTTTCAACATAGTTTAGGTCGCCGAATGCGACCGAAACTATAGTCGTTACGACTATCTCTACACGTGAGTTTAGTCCCGTTATACTCGTATGTAGTAAAAAATGATAGAAAGCATTTCATTAAATTACTAAAATTTAGTGACTGCGATAGTTTTTTTATTATTCTGGAATATAACACAGAGCATTTTTACTTATAATAGTAGTTATATATTTTTGACAATGATTTATATTGTTATCATTCATAAAAAACTTAGCCATGTAGCCATAGAGGCCTTCAGACGGCTTAAGAACTCTGACACCAGGGCTAGCCACCAGACCTGTAAGATCAAACGGTTTCTTTGACTTTCTCGCCAAACACCACAAAACCATAATACACAGATAGTTACTAACTGTACGAGTATGATTATACAAGCTGTGCGAAACCCAATCAAGTGAGCTTCAGCCAAGATTGGGTTATCTGCAACTTGTGGCTAACATCACAACCGCCAAAAATTTTGAAATATTTTAGCAACAATCACTAGAACTATGTATTGTTTACCTACTGCGTCTGTGTGGAAGAAGTGTCACTCAGAAGAGACAAACTCTCCCAATTCAAATTCAAAAGCAGTTGGAAGATTTTCGTGCCAAACAAAACGTCCTTAGTGCTCCCACGGTGTGGATTTCATGCTGCGTTCGCCCCCTGAATAATTAGGCACGTTTTAATTAGGCAGGGAATTACGGGAGAACAATATTTTCCGAGGTTTAAATCCCGGGGGGCCGGATGATACTCGCGGGATGAAACTGGGACAAACCGGGAATAATAAATTAAACGTGTTAGAAATTAAATAATTGGAAGATTTAAGGTAGGTGTTAGCTGTTTCACATTTTGGTCATTAAAACTGTAGTATGAAGGCATAAGGTGATGTGTAATTTTTGTGGGCAGTTGCGTTAAATATTTCCTTATTTCGATTTTTATCATCGTTTGCAGGTTTACACTGAATGCAAATCGCTTACAGTCCATTGTTTTGGTAAATTGGCCAACACGCTAATGCTGAAACCTTTTGTGGATAATGAAGTACTTAAGTGGAGACCTAAAAAAGTTTTGTAGACGGCAGTTACAAGCAGCAGGCGACATTTGACAAGACATAACAACTCTGATATTCCTTTAATAAGACATCTTTTCGAGGTTTAATAGGTTCTCGCTGGCCAAATGAAACAATCTTCAAATCACTGACGCGACTAAGAAGAAGGGTTCAGTAGTAAAATAAAATATCTTTGTAAAGTGCTCTACTCAGACAAGCTGTACACCAGAATTATCTCGATGTGTGGTTTGTCTCATTTTCAGAGTTTACCCTTCACCCTTTGTCTGCGCAAAGACCCACTTTTCTGTACAATACAGTAATATATACGTATACAAGTAATTCCTATCTACCCCTAAACTATAAACGTATTAGTTTACTATATGACCGAAGTTAGCACTCCGGTTTTACTGCTCTCGGCTACCTGTGCCCGATTGGGACGGGAATGGTTCCCAGCTGTTCCATCCACGTACGAAACGGTCAGCCAGCTGATACGGCGTCAAGGTTGGGACTACACCTAAACGAGCAGAGGTTTTTTAACAGACTTCAAAAAAGAGGTAATCAATTCGTCTGTATGTTTTTGACAGATACAGATAGACAGATAAGAAAAATATGCCAAGTCGATGATATTACGCGATTATTCCATGATTATTCAGTATATTATCAACTGACTTTGATAACTCTTTTTTGTTTAATGGATCCAGGCTACATTTGCCCACCAATTTGCCTGAGGCAAAGCGAAGTTGTAGCCGAAGATGGAGTATGTAGTCCTAGAAGAAACCTATTCGCTCTTGACTTGAAACTATCCTAATTGTAATTGCTAAGAAAAAAATGCGTGAGGTAGAGCATTCCAATCCATTTCAATTCCAAAATGTCATGCGCAGTTATAAAAGTAATTTTCTAAAGTCACAAAAATATTGCTTCAGTGGGAAGGCGTGCGGAGAGAGCTACACTTTGATACATATATATATAGTAATTATATCTATACCATTTTATTCTCTTTGAAAATAAAATAATAGTTCAGTTATTTCAGATCAGAGAGATCACTTTTGTGTAAACTTCGATCCAAGGATTTTACTGTGCGTCAATCTACACTAATATTATAAAGAGGAAAGATTTCTATTTTTGTATGTAACGAATAAACTCAAAAAGTACTGGACCGATTTTAATAATTCTTTTCTCATTAGAAAGCTACCTTATCACTGAGTAACATAGGCTATATTTAGTACTAGATTACTATAGTACATATTTATGTCTACCCGTGCGAAGCCGGGACGGGCCGCTAGTACTTATATATAAAAATGTTTGTCATGTTTTATCAAACTAATCAAGTCTTTTTGAATCGAGATCTCGAGAGAGAATCGATCAAGAATTTTCGTTAGAACTTATCATTTACCTGGAATAGTCCTGGTCCTAATATCTAAAACGATTGTATGACAAACATGTAATTATATATGTGCTAGGAAAGATTCTTGATGTCGATTCAAAGAGACTTGATTAGTTTGATAAAAGCTACATTTAAATGGCATCCACTATATCAAATCAAAATCTATCAAAATAACTATCAAATACAAATAACTTCTTCCAAAGAAGCCTTCCCGGTTACTCTTTGAAATTAAAATATCTTTCTTGAAATGATTTCCAAAGCGTCCTTTCATAAAAAGCGACTCTTTTACTTAAGAATTTCCAAATCACAAGTTAACAGAATCTGCACACAAAAAGCAGATCAAAATGAGAGTATTACAAGTACTAAATTAGAAATATTTAATTCTTCTCAACACAGATTTATTGAAACTTTTGCTACTTATAACTTTACACGTGAAAGTTGCAACAGCCATATTCTTCTCTCTTTTTATCATCTTTGCCGGGAAACAAACAAATCGACCAAGAAGCTAACATTATGTTAAAATAATATAATTCACATTCGTATTGTATATTTTTGTATTTTTCTTTATTTGGTTATCTCTCGATATTAGAAATCAGTTAAAATTGAGTAAAGTACTAAAGTTAACTATATTGTTGCAGTTTTCCGAGTCCAACTCAACTCTAAGCGTGCTGAGCTTCGTACCCATGGCGGAAGATCACGAAAAGTTCCTGATATGCCGAGCAGAGAACCCCAGGATAACCGACTCCTTTATCGAAGACAAATGGAGACTGAATATACACTGTAAGTGATGAGCTGGCTACAGTGGCTACCGGGTGACAAGGGTTAAAAGCATTATGTTTAGGTCTAGTTGAGAAAAAGCTGCGAACACTTATGCTAATAGCTGGCACACTTTCATGCCTGCTACTGGTAATACTGTCTGAGTCGTTATTACTGTTATTATTATTATTTTTTCAGCGGTCTCCTGAGACCTCATTATTGTGTGTTGTTGAATTGACGAAATTATTTCAATAATAAGTATAATTTAGTTGTGTAATTGTTTATAGATTGAGCTGAACTATGCAATTATTATTATTATATACCACGGGACTAATCGCGCACTAAAATTAATTATTAGACTGACTGGTCTACCCGTGACCACGGTCGATGCAACTCGGCCGAAACGTCGGAAGGGGAGGTATTTATTTATCTCGTAATTTTAGAGCGCGATTAGTCCCGTGGTATATAATAATAATAATGTGTTCAAATCGCGAAAGTTTAAAAACAACATATGTAATTATTGTTATGATTTGATTTTTTATTTCTTATGATTGAATAACTTAACTGAGATACGAGTAAGTAACTGATTGTATTTATTCTTAAACAATCTATGCTGTTGAGTGCCTTTTAATATTTAAAATTGAAAGTGAATTATTGTAATATTTAGATGACCTGTAACTAATTGTTATTAATAAAAAACCTGACAAATGTGAGTCAGGCTCGCACATCGAGGGTTCCGTACAAACATATTGTTAAAATAATTAAAAATCTGTTTTAGCATGTGCTAATGAAGTTATTTTATACGATACCTTACATGATACGATTCACTCACTTTGAATTTTGAACCCATATTTTTGTGTTTTTAGGCCCTAGTTTTATGTGATTTAAATAAAAATGTACAGTTTTCAGATTTATTACTATATGTGTACTCTGATACAATGCTTTTCGCCAAATTTCATCGTTCTATGTCAATGGGAAGTACCTGGTTTTGATTTTTGTGAGCGTTGAAATATGCGTTTTTTTACGACATAAAAATCTCTAACTTTTTTATACGGTAACTGAGAAGCTTTTATTTTGCACAACTGCAAGAGTTCATAGGTTTACGTAAATAGTTTAAATTTCAACTCGATATCTTTACGCGTTCCCGAGATAAAGAGTCTTAACATACACACAGACGGACAGACGGACAACAAAGTGATCCTATAAGGGGTCCGTTTTTTTCGTTCGAGGTACGGAACCCTAAAAAGTATGAGTATGAGGTCGCCCGTGTGCCATTTAGTTACGTTGATAACATTGCTTTGTCATTGCTAGTACAACTAAAAGTGTTTGATGCTTGGTAGACACCAATTCGGTTTTCATCAGTACTTGCGTCTACCAAGTATTGTCAGTACCTTGGCTGCTGATTAAAATCGTATTGTTAGTGCACCGTAACGCCACGACGGTTCTGTTTTTGCACACACTCTAACTTTCACGTTTGTTTACACGTGCCGACATAGCAGCCCGACGCAGACCTAGCAGCATAGGTACTCTTTCATGTCAGTAGCTGGTACGTGGAATGAGCTGGCATGCAAGTGTGCCAGCTAATGGCATGTATATCCCGGCTTTAGCAACCAGGCACGGCTATATCTATTTTGACTACGTTCTAATATATTGCGTCAAGGTGCTATCACTATTGCAAAAAATCGCCAAAAGTTGTAAAGTAAACTTACCTAATAATTTTTGACAAAAATAAAGTATTTACATAACACAGATGAACTTGAAATATATGTATGTAAAGCAATTTTTCGTATTTATGAAATAGTTTTACTTTCCTAAGATATTCTTTAACCTGACAAATTTTCATGGAATTGTTACTTGTATGTTAAAAATAGTAATACAGGGTCATCAAACAGTGTACAATACTTCACTGGCGAGCGGGGAGGTCACTACTAACCAAATACACATGCACGCATTGCATACGTAGGTAGATGCCATTATATTTTTGAGTTAGTTATTAAACCAATAACACAAGGCAAACGATTGTGCTCTAATGCCGTTTTTTGGAAGAGGCGAAGCCAGCAGAGGCCAAATAAACACCTAAGAAAAAAGTCGTTCATTTTCATATGAATTCAATGTGTTTTAAGTAAAAAAAATCAACATTAATTTGGCTTTGCCGCAAAGAAAAGGTCTATTATTTTTTTTTTATTTAGTCCGTATAAAATACAATATTATTATGTAGATAGATTTAGTGTTCACGTTGCGTAAATTGCTTTCATTATGTCCCGTATTATTGTGTTGAGTAATGAAATGATTAAGTTTTCAAGCAATTGAGGATTCTAGACATAAATGAAACAAATTATAAATTTATTCTGGCTCTATTTTCGACTAAATTACACAATTTTATGAATAAACAATAGAGCTTTACAGTTGTTTTAGAAGTTTTGAATTATCCTGTCATAATAAATGTTTGTACAAAAGTAAATGTATTTTTCGTCGCAGCTAGGTATAACGTTGCTTGTTTGGCAGAAATATAGGTCAACTATCCATGGTTATCTAGAACTGATGTACCTACTAGGTCTAAATTAGGTGATTAAGGCCATAATTATGAACTTTAAAAGTAGTTCCAACCGAGAATTTAAGTCTTATTCAAAATCGTAAAAGTTCGGAGAGCACTCTTTTAAACTAAAGCAAATTTTCATAACTCGACTTTCGACGTAGACATGAACAGTAAACACGCTGGTTCTCTCAATATTTGTTCTGCAATAGTTACAGTTTACTACTACATATACAGGGTTATTGGTAGTAAATCAATTGCATCATCAAACATTCTTTTAGGGGCTTATTATGTACATCAAAACTAACAACTTTTGTTATGCGACTTTTGTCAAAACTAAAAAAACATTTTGTCGAGGGGAATGATAATTTTTCTATGAAACAAAATTTTTTTTGAGTTTATAAAAGTCGTAGAACAAAAGTTGTTAGTTTTGATGTACTGAATAAACCCATGAAAAGATGCTAATTGGTTGCCAATAACCCTGTATATAAAAGTTACACACTATGGATATACCAAACCTGATATTAGTTTGTTATACGATCACGTGTTACCACATAGCACACTGGTCGATATCCGACCCCCGACATTTCAGAATTCGCAGCAGTAACTATATCCATCAGTAAGGTTATCCCAAAATGTGGATATCGCCTCACGTGTGCCATTGCGAAGGCATGCGGAGTATTAATATCGAGGGATCGTATTGTTTTCACTAGTGATTACCTTTTCAACTGAATATTGGAACTGTGAGTTAGAAACGAGGGAGTGAGTTTGGTTTTAAGTAGATTACACTACCCCTACACTGTCGATTTTCCTTTGATACGTACGAAGCGGTTTGACTCAAAATTTCTGATTCGTACCGCCAATGGAACAGTCTTCCTGATTTTCTGTTTCCTAAAAGGATAATAATGTAAAGCTTTTCAAGACCAGGTTGAATAGGTATCTTCTAAGTCTGCGTGCTTCATCTTCAACCACAACGTCTCTTACCATCAGGAAAGCTTGTGGCAAAGCGCAGACGTATTTGCGTTAAAAATAAGGTTAGGGCCGAATGAGATGGCACCATAACAGAGAGATACCCAGCAGTGATATAAAAATCAGCCTAGTGCAAGTCGGACTCGTGCATGAAAGATTCTGTAGGGTGTGGGAGCGTCCGCAACCTCATCTCAAGGATCTACCTGTTGCCGTAAATAATATCGAGTAAAAAAATGTTATATAGGAGTCGCCCGTAAATATAAATTTTATTATGTTTTAAGAATTTTTTGTTACAGTGGTAACAGTAATATCATCTGTTAAAATTTCAACTGTACTTTAGTGGAAAGACAGATTCAGGCAAAGCGTTGACATCTAGCGGAGATTTATAAAAAGTTAGTTGAAATCAATTGTTTTCACAGATGTCCCGATAGTGACTCTCAAGCTGGGCTCGAGTCTGAACCCGAGCCACATCAAGGAGGGAGACGACGTGTACTTCGAGTGCAGTGTGAAAGCCAACCCCAAGACTCATAAACTGACCTGGTACAAAGGGGTAAGGTATAAACAATCCTGTTTAATCACGGATATCTGTAAATGACAGATTTATAATGCTGTTGTCACTTGAGCTAGTAATTATTTTTCGCAAAAAAAACATGGTCGACTTCACCCTGATATTAACCTGAAAACCAGCGCTGAGTTTGCGGTTCCTACCTGCATTCAGCATAATGCTGAGGTGAGCCCTTTTCGACATTTCTAATTCTTTATTTATATATCATTATTGTTTTTTTGTGTCTCTTGTATTTGTAATGTCGAATAAAGTTTTTTCAATTTCATTTCAATTTCACCCGTGTACCTACAGAATTCGCGAATATTTTGCACTGATCGATGTAGCACTTTTCTATCCAATAAAAAAATAATGATTGAAAACAGACCATGATGAAAAAAGTTATGCGTGGTTATACATAATATATATATATATTATTTGCCAGATTGTTAATATATATATATGATTTGTTTATGATACAGATACAGATCTTTATTGGTGCTAAATTACATAAAACACAAGTCATAAGAGTAATAATTAATTTCTGTACGATACATTGTACATTTAATATACTTAATTTATGTTGGTTGTAATTGTATTGGTATTATCATATTCTTTCAAAGAATAGTACGCTTTACCGATCAGAAACTTTTTAAGCCTGATTTTGAAAATCGAGATAGAAGCCGCATTTCTTATGTCGTCGGGCAGTTTGTTATAAATATCGGGACCCTTCACGTACACCGACTTTCCTGCTTTAGTGAGCTTGTGCTTTGTTTGTTTAAACTTATTTATGTACATACTACGGGGCGAACCATCGCGATTTACACCTATCTTTTGGAACTTGTGTTGGTTTGTGTGAATGAATACACTGACCTGCCTGGTAGATGAGTATAGATATGTTTATGTTTTGATGTACAGAATATATGTATATGAATATATGTATTCTGTACATAAAAACTAACAACTTTTGTTCTGCGACTTTTGTCAAGAGATTTTCGCTGACGCTCGATCAATAATCTTAATCCCTCATAGTGTTTGACTAGGTATTGGTCAGCAATTACTGAAGTTAAGCAATAATTAGCACAGTCAGTCTTCGGATCGGTGACCGCGGGTGGCATTTACAACTGAGCGCGGCAGTGGCTCTAATGACGTTATATTGAGGGTCTCGGTTGTAAAGCTATTAGAGTATGTGTCATGGAGTGAGATTGCTTACTGTGAGTAAAGAATAAAACATGTATAAGTACCTATATCTAAAACTGCTACTAGTAAAGTCAAAGTAATCTAGTGGAAAAGTGTTTGACCTAGAGTCGTGAGGTCGTGTGTTAAAACTTTACTCTCTAATATTTGTATTCTAATTTTTGATATTCATTGCACTGTAAATCATGAACGAAATTTTGAATATCGATAAGTTCTATTTTGGAATGCACATAGATTGTATAAATTGCTGCTATTTTACTAATACATGTATCGCAATAAAGTCACGTCACACAGAGACGAGAGTCGCGGGAAAGCGGTTGCGATACGAAACTGGGTTTGTTGTAATAATCAGCATCGGACTCTATTTTTGAACTTATACGTATGCGTAAATAATCATGATTCTGAGTATAGGTAAGCAGGAACGAGAAGTGAATTGAAAATCTGTATTATAGAAACTCCTAATTGTACAGGCTGTGACGAATTTGAGAACCTCCACCATGTCCTAAATGAATGTGTCCAGAACAAAGCGATCCGGCTGAATCTTCTAGGTATAAGTGACATTTATGTAGGAACATGTAACCAGCCAGAAGCCAAAAGTCTGGTGCAGAATAAAAAATCAAACAAACATTTATTTATTAGAAAACCACATTACTTAAAAAACGGATTGCAAGGACAAAACAATACAATTCACACGTTTCTAACTTACTGGCGGCCTTATCGCTTAAAGCAATTATTTGTACCTGTTTCTTTATGGAGGAACAGGTACGTAGTATTTAATGATAATTATGAAAATATTGTTATGAGAGTGACATGGTCGAAAATAGACAAAACTCCCCAAATAAATAAGATTAAAAATAAGCGATATAAAGTACCTCGCCGCATCGCGCCCGTCCCTATGTGACTGGATCTTAAATGATTACGCATTGCGATGCCACACGTATAGATACCTATATTTGCTAGCTTCATCGAGCTGTAAATACTGCACTAAACCTGTGGAGTACATCAATTTTATTACCATGTACTGAGTTCTTTACGAGACTTGTTAGTACAGCGCATAAAGCAGAGAACATCGAATCAAATTTGTTTCGGATGAACCTGCAGTGATGCCAGCCTCAGGTTTTATAACCTAATTCCGATTTCACTTGCATGGCGAATGATTTTATGCTCTAGCAAGTCATATGAGAGTTTTATATGCTCTTAAAATGCAATAAAAGTCACACCGCAGAAATAGGTACAAGAATAAAGCATAATACGATACTAACATTGTCACATAGGACAATAAGTTGCTATTTAAAATAATTATAGAGGTTGCTGCAAATTTTAATGAACGTTATGATAATAATATTTAAGAAACTAATCAAAATCGTCATCGATGAGCTCATTGATTGTAATTTATTGTTTGAGTATTTTGATCTTATTATTATATACTACGGAACTAATCGCGCACTAAAATTACGAGATAAATAAATACCTCCTCATCCCGACGTTTCGGCCGAGTTGCATCGACCGTAGTCACGGGTAGATTTTGATCTTATTGTTTTGCCGCTGAAAAAAATGCATTTTAATCTGACGTACATTCTTTTCGGTACTTTAATGGTCTTGCTTTTACCAAATTTCATCTTCAGACTGATAGTAAACTTTAACTTTCGTGATTTTACCGCTTAGACATATCAGAGATAAAAGTTTTGAAACCATAGCTAGCTAACGTTTATGTGAATTTACTTACTTTTGACGTTATAACATTTTGTAAATCAATGAACGCCAGCTCACGAAAAGGCAAGACTCATTATGACATTCAGCTTAAGCTGAGCGGCCAAACGCAGAGAGCGCGGAGCAATCAAACAATGGACCTAAGCGTTCGGCTTCTGATGCATATGACGTTATCAAGTAAAATTATCACACATTAGCAACCAATTTTTTTAGCAACTTTTTTCCACTACTTAAGAAATACAATCAATTCACAACTTTTAACCGACAAAGGTAGTTACTTAATATTATTGTAACGTTAGTACTATTTTTCAGACCAAAGAAATTCAGCACAACGCTAGCCTGGGCATGTTGCTCAGTGATCAGAGCCTTGTGCTGCAGCGAGTGAGCAGGGCAGCTGCTGGAGACTACAGTTGTCTCGCTTACAACAGCGAGGGCAGCGCTACCAGCAACCCTGTGTCGCTGCAAATACGGTGTAAGTACTTTCTAACTATAACGCGTGATTTTTTTTGACCCAGGAAAATTCTTTTTGGATACCACCAGGCTTGAAGAGGCCGGAAATTATGTGGAAGTCCTCGCCACTAGTTGCGGTGGTATACCCAGTAAAAATCTGTGGAGTTCCCGCCCTGCTCTATGTGTCGGGGCTACGGGAACGCTTCCGCACGCCTCCGCGACATATCGCGTGAACCTGACGATTTTTAATGTTGGAAGACATTGTATCCACTAAAGATGATATTCGTTGGTTAATAATCACTCTAGTTTATATTGTTTCACACCACTGTTAGATTAATATATCCTCGCACGACTCTTCTACCTAATACATATGTGGGGATACATATTTCGAACAAAAATGTCTTTCTGAGCAGATCATGTTTTTGAGCATTAAGTTCTCCTATGATACAAACAGTTAGATAAATATCTCTTGTATTCTCTACCAGATGCTCCTCTCTGCAAGACGTTCAACGAAGGAGAGGTGTACGGGGCACTGAAGCAGGAAACCATTGTTCTCCGCTGTGAAGTGGATTCCAGTCCGCCGCCCGCCGCTTTCAGCTGGATCTTCAACAGCTCAGGGGAGCAGACTGACTTGGATCCCAGGTACCATACAACGAAGGCAAGTGTAAGTCGCCTTATGTAGGACTCTTGTATATCATCACGCCACCGTTGTATAAGTCCACTGGGACTGCGCTTCCTGTCACGGGGCCACTACTCAGTGAGAGACCTATTCCATTCTTCTATTATTTAATAAGTTGGACGAACAGACGGACATGGATCCTAAGTAAAGTTATTGCCAGGGTAATACTGTGTTCTTCTTCATTTTTGTTTTAAAAATCACAGCCTCTTATTTTCTTTCTTTTCGTATGTGAGGTGATCCTGCTAGCTTAAAACATTGTATCCGCGACGTTAAACATTGTCTTTATTGTTTTTATTTTCATTAATTTTGTTTGTATCTCAGCTCAATTAATTATCGTACTTTAGTTATGATAAACAAGCGATGTTATCAAATTACACATAATATCAAAATAAACAATTGCTACGTAAACCGAAACTCTACCTACGGCTTGAAATTACTTATTTATTAGCTCTAAATCACCCACAATGAGCTATTATTGAGCTCCACCTAATTGGTGTTTCTCCGAACCTAGTGTTTGCGATTACGTGATCAATTTTATCAAGTCCTAAGTTTGTCACAATGTCAGTCAGAATGTCAATAACATTTGATAAAGGTAGCCATCGGGTAGAAGTAACAATATAAAATAACAGAAAACCAACTATAAGGTTCTAGGTAACTGCTAAAATTGAGAGAACAACTCAATTCCAACAACTATTTTCTCTTAAGGTACTCTAAAAATAACTTTAAAAATCTCTATCGTAGTAGCGCTCTCAGCGTTATTTGAATAGACGTTTTTAAATGATCACCAAAGTTAAGCTCGGCACGATCAGTATTTGGTTGGGTAACCGCATGTTTGGCATTTCCGCTTCCGTGATTGGAATGACACGTCACATTGTAGATCCTGGTTGATTCTACTGTTTACAATACAATAGAACAATACTTTATTGACACCAACACATAGGAAAATATAACAGAAGAAACCAAGACAGAAAAGGCCCAAAAGGCGGTTTTATCGCTAATAGCAATTTCTTCCAGACAACCTCCTTTGAATGTAAGGAAACGTATGACAAGGACGGTGGTGTAAACGGAACAAAAACAATTAAAAAAAAAATAATGGTACAGTTACTACAAATTCCAATAAAAATAAAGTAAACTACAAAATAATAGCCATACATAAATACTTCTAATAATAAATACAGCAAAAATAAACATACTTACATAACTACTGTTTAGTTATGTTGGAGGCTTTCAAACGGCTTAGAAACTGAAACCAAGGTTGGCAACCTGACTTATACAAACTTCCTTTTTACTTAAAATTATTTTATTGAACGGTCACCTGAGTAGTCGTTGAGAAAAGCGCTGCCAGGTTCAAATGTCCTTCTAGTACAGCACTAAAATTTTCAAGCTACCTACAAAAATTTTCTCTTTATAATAACAAATCTAATGGGATGGCACATCGCCAGTTGGAAAGGAAACAAGTTTATAGCCGTAATAAAGTCGCGGAAAGATCTTTAACAACGGGGTAAGATTCATTTATATGCCATCGGTTGTTACTTCAGTGATTAAAATGATAATCAGATGGGCTCGCGGTCCAAGGAACGTATAAACTTGGACATAGAGCCGATGAGTTATGTTACAATGGTGTATAAAATGCGCTGAAACGCTGCGAATAAACGGTAGATTACTCATTGAGAGTCGTGGGCGTAATCTTTGCAAGTGAGTGTACTGTACTGTACCAGCCTTCTTAATAGTCCACTGCAGGACGTAGGCCTATCAACGAAGGATGATTGGGCCATATCCACAACGATGGCCCAGTACGGGTTGGTGGTTTCACATACGCCATCGAATTTCCTTCACGAATAGCTAGTGGTGTAAGATTCCGTACATACATTCCAAGGAATTTATTGGCACGAGACCGAGATTCGAACCCACAACCTCACAAAATTGTGAGGTTGTTCTCTCTGTTTCTATTTATTACTATGTCAGAAGCCAACACTAATCGTTGTAACATCTTTCAGTCAATAGTACTTTATTTATTCTAGAAAAAAATATCACGTCCATTTTTCCTGACCCAGTATCACCACTATTCATACGACACAAAAACAAGACAAACATAATTTTCGCATTTATTAACGTGTTTTGTTCCAGTTTGTTCACGAATACGGGATTTTCTTCCACTCTGCGTTATACTCCGTCTACTGACATGGACTTCGGGACTGTTATGTGCTCTGCAAAGAATTCTGTTGGAGAGATGAAGTCGCCGTGTCTTTATAAACTTGTTGCTGCGGGTATGTATCATTATCTTCTTGTCCTTATCCCACTAGGTGAGATCGGTTCAGCGTTCCTTTCAGACGTTCCCTTTCGCCACTTCACTCTATCATACGTCATCTCATCATCAACCCCTCTATCTCTTCTCTCGCTTATCATCTTTCACACATTTTTTTTATTTTTCCACCACACTTTGTTTGGTCTTTTCTCTTCTCTCACGGTTTCTGCTGCAGGTACAAATACAAGGTTAATGGCAATTGATCAGCATTTTTTTAGAGGCTTGTTCTGTACATCAAAACTAACAACTTTTGTTTTGCGACTTTTGACAAATCACAAAAAAATATGCTGTTCCATACATTTTGTCTAAGGTGAACGATATTTTTCTATGGAACAGCATTTTTTTTGTGTTTTTACAAAAGTCACTTAACAAAATTTGTTAGTTTTGATGTACTTTAAGCCCCTAAAGGGATGTTAATTAATTACCAATAACCCTGTACACAGGTGAATTAGCTGCGATACTAATAAAATCTAGTAGGATACGACGTGTATTTGTGAAGAATTGCTTCATTTACCTATAGCCTCGCTCCAAGAGTAAAGGAAACGATTATATTGGTTCTTACAAACACATTTCGCGCTACGCGTCCTTAATAGTATATCTCGTGGAAACGGAGCCTTAGCCAAAAGCCTTAAAAAGTCTTAATATGGCTTTTGGCCTAAGCTTTTGCCTTTTAAGTCAAAGGCTTAAAAAGTTTTAATATGCTGTATTTTTTCATCATTCTCTGCTATTATCACAATAATTACTTTTTACATTAGATAGGAAATGACACAAACTTCCATCGCAATCAAACATCTCCCCTTCTCATCGTTTCTTTCAACTTTGCATATAAAAAAGGAGCCATTCCGATATCTTTTCTTAAAACGTGTGATGGAAAAATATGTGTTTCCAATAAAAGCAGCCGAACTGCGGAGGCTATCGATGGATTCTCGGAGAATATCGCCTTTGACACGTGTAAATAACAATATATGTGACGCCTTTGTTTCTTTCTCCTCGTGATCACTGAACTGGAATTGTGTGTTAAAAATATTGTAAGTAGGTAAATGACACTTGTAGATATGCCTGTAATTATAGCTTTATCGGAATTTTTAGGAATAAGCGTTTTGTTTCGAAATTGTGATTTGAAAGAAAAATCTCAATGAGCAAAATACTTTTTTTTACACTATTGAAGGATGAGACAAGCAAAATGTTAGTCTGACGTAAGCGTCATGCCCATCACCCATGACTCATTAGCGCTACCCAATAGTTTTGATCGGCATCAATTCAAAACTTTGCGTGGTACAATAGTTTAGCTTAGCTCTAGTTTGTAAGCTTGTATGATGTACAAATCATTTAAAATGTAATTTTATAAGGCCACATGGTCAAAACTGCTGCAGTTTCCGTTTACCTATAAACGTATACTAGCTCCACTGAATAGAAGTTGAATAAAGTGCAAAAATCAAAATATAGGTCTGGGAAGAAAAAAGATCATAATAAAAAGATTAATATATGTTTTGATCACATAATTGACTACACAAAATAAAATAAAAACAATATATGAAATATCATCTTTTCTTTTCAATTATCTTTGACTTTTGGTGACACAAAGTTTATCCATAGCTGTCTATAATCCAACCGCTTAACTCAGTCCTCACCTGCGCGGTACAAGAGCGCAGGTGTAGACGACAATGGGGACTGATACAAGTCGTATAATCAAGAATTTTGTCCTAGGGCACCCGACGTCGCTCCAAAACTGCTCGGTGATGAACCAAAGCGCGGCTGGACTGCAAGTGGAGTGCACAGAAGGCTTCGACGGAGGACTGGCCCAGGTCTTCTACATGGAGGTGCTGGAAGTACCTACTATGATCGTGAGTTATTGGTTACATCCATCCATCAGCTGTAGGACATCCAATGCTGGTCATAGACTTCCTTTATAAATCTCCCATAAAATCGGTTGAGAACGTCTTGCTTCCAGCGCGATCCTGCCGTATTGATGAGTTATCAATTCAGCTTGTTAAAAACCAATTTGAGCAACCTTTTACAAGAGCTACTTTTAACAATCATTGCAGAGTCAAACTAGTGAAACCAATTACCGGTAAACGCAATGTATCAAGCCTACCCATAAGTCAGGCGATCTGGTACGGAGTAAAATTTTAGCAATTATTTATTGTCCTTCCTTTTTTCGTCAGGTCAGAGCGAATGTGACTTCAAATCATACTCCAGTATTTGAGGTGCCCAACCTGGACAGCCATTCTAGCTACACGCTCGTCCTTTACGCGGCCAACGCGAAAGGCAGGAGCGAAGAGGTCACGCTTTATACTGTAGGGATAAGATCTCCTGACAAATATACTGGTAAGTATATGGAAGCCCTAGAAAGTTATCAATTTTTACGTAAACTCTCCAGCAATTTACGAGTAATTTTCAAGGGTTTGCTGAATGGGAAAATGAATTCTGTTTTGTTTGTGATTTTCCTCTGACTTGTATTTTGTCTGAATTCTGTTTTTTACTCGACTAGTACCTATATCAATTTCAAATTTAAACGTTTACCGCAGTTCTTTTGTAGTGTAAATTAATTCGAAGTATTTTATTGCCTATGGAGTCCGCATTTTATTTTGTCCACCAACTCACATGATGTTAAGAAACGGTGCAGTATAGTAATAGTGCAAGTGTCTTTGTTAACTACCACTAAATACATGATTTACGTAATCTAAAACTACTTAAACTACCACTACATAACAAGCAATTGGATCATCCACAGACCCTTGAAAGTCTAAAAATAATCCAAATGCCCAAGCCCACTGCCAGTTGGCAGTTTGCCCAGCATACTGGCAGCATTGCCACGCTGAATGGCAATGCTTATACGTTGAACCAAATAAACACCAGCATTTTGGTCACGCACCAAGAGAAGAAAGACTTTTGAAAACAAGACTCCCGGCCCCCACGGACCCAATATCTCAACTAAAATGTTGCAATTTTTCTCTTACTCGCTTTGTCAAATGCACTTTGTATTGTTTTTAAAAGATCTTTCAAAGATCAAATGCACTCCTTGATCCCCAGAATTGCCTGAACAAATTTCATTTAGACCAAATAATACAACAATACAATTTGTGCAATATCCAATCGACGCGCAGATTTATGTGAGCTTCAGTCAGGATTGGATATTGCGTAGCTTGTAGCTAACTTCACACCAGCCGACTGAAATGGTTCGGCCTTTAAACATCTCTAAGAATGTGAAGTGCAGCTAGTATGTTATCCTCAGGAGTGAGCACATCCATCCCACTGTCCCCAATGCTGATGGGACTGGTTTGCGTGGCAGCATTGTTGTGTGCAGGCGTGTGTGGCGTGCTCACCGCGCTGTACCGGCGGCACGCGGCGCGCCGGCATACGCTGCATAAGCATCCGCCTTCATCGTGAGTATGGACCATGATAGACTCACTTGTGATAGGGAGATCCACTTCAAAGTTTAGGGTATGATTTTGCGCTGTGCCACTGGAATTTGAAACGGGCGCATGTTGGTCGCCGCCTACTTTCCAATTCAAGGTTATCTAGAACTGATGTATACTAAGCCAAAAAAGAGATGATTCAGACTATAACTATGCTATCAATCCGAAATTCGAGAAGAATATCACCTGTTCCAAACAAAAATGCAACTCGGAATTAACAAAATGTATAAAAAAGCTGATTTTGAGTTGGTCCCTTTGTAAGAATTGTTCATAAATATTATTATATCATAATAATAAATAATTGTTATCGCAGCACCGCCTTTCCGCTCAGTATAGAGTAAGTACATAAGCCTGTATATAATGCGAGTTCTTGATACGGATACTTCGTCAACTGGCGTCAATGTTACTCTCGAATTCACCTAGTAACCTTGCCATTTGGAGCATTTTACCAGATTCACTGGATTTGAACCCTCTACAGTTTTCTAGATTTTTTACCAAACACAAAATAGGTACGTATCATTAGAATAAGCAATAATGTGTAGTTAGAGGTATGCGTTTGCCTTTCCATTCTTGTATGATAATGTGATAATGTTGTTTATAAATTTTCACGATTTGAACACATTATTATTATATAATCGTGCACTAAAATTACGAGATAAATAAATACCTCCTCATCCCGACGTTTTGGCCGAATTGCATCGACCGTGGTCACGGGTGTGTCTACTGTCCCCCCTTAGTGCGCGATTAGTCCCGTAGTATATAATAATAATGTGTTTAGTGTCTTTACGTACCAATCGATAATTACGTATACTTTACTTTTATGATGGAGTGCATCCCATGTGTTTTTCATTTCTTATGTGTCTTCGCTGATTCACCAGAACCACTACAGAAATACTCAGTGACCTAACCTGCTGCAGTGAATGCTATCTATTAAAATAACAATTATTTTACAAAAGTTCTACCTTAATTCTACCAGGAACGCTCTCTACATCCAGCAGAGCGTAGACTCGCTGACGAAGCAGGACAACCTCAACACGTACTGCGCGTCTCCCAAACTGGACTACTGCAGCCAGTACGAGATCAAACTCGACAGCGAAGACACGGACCCTGACTTAATTCCCTGTCACTATGGTAAGTTTGTTTTCTATTGAACTGTACCAGCCTTTTAAATATTCCATTGCAGGACGTAGACCTACTTACGAAGGGTAATTGGGCCATTTCCATCTAGCTGGCCCAGTGTTCGGTAGATTCACATACGCCATCAAATTTCTTCTACGCACATAATATGCAGGTTTCTTCACGTTTTCCTTCACCAAAATGCCAGAGCGCTGTGGTGGGAAAATCCGTACATTAATTTCAAAGAACTCGTTGGTACGAGACCGGGATTTGAAACCACAACCACACGATTGTAAGGCGGGTGTCACTACCACTACATTACCACTACAACAACTCCTATGTTTTCTAGCTACGTTTGTATTTTATCCAAGGGGGCCGTATAGTTCTCGAGTCGAGACTACATCTCGGCCAGCCCAGCTTAGAACGTCCACTTACGAGATGTATAGATGATCTCTTTAAGACAGCTCGCCGCTGTTGTGAAAGGCATTTTGCACATTGTGAATACGCGGACGTCTCATACATTTTATTTTTGCCACTTATTTTTTGTCCGGTTGCCTAACAGCAAAAAATAACTCTGTTTTTGCACTTAGCTTGTTATTGTGAAAACTGAGTTATGAATTTATATTCTGAAGCAACCGTGCCAGTGGCCTAGAGCCTTGCTCTAGATAGTCTAGGTATTAAGGAGCTAGATTATCCCGGGACAAGTTGGCGGTAAAATGCTCGAAATATCCATTGGAACGTCAGAACAAGACTTATTGCTCCTAGCCTGATATATTGTGGCGATATATTTCTGCTTTTCTACAGCTATGATTGATTATGTCTTTTAAAAACCGTTATGTAATAAAATACGAGTCTCTTGACATTACATGTAATATTGAAAATGTCACTACGTTGCGTACGTCACCGTGAATTAGTAAACAGAAACGGTTTAGGATAAATTTGGCTTTTTACGATACCAGTTATAAATAAATAGAGTTAACATTAGACGGAAAACCTGAGAAATAATATAAAGTTGAAAAAAAAAGCCATTGAATACTGGTGACGTTCACAAAATCACAGAAAAGCACATCATAAACCTCATAATGAACACATCTGTTTTTTACTGCGGGTTAGATAAAAAACTTATTTGTTTTAGATTATAAAAGCCTAAGGTCTGTAGGTACACACGTGCTAGTTGTGTCGTAGATTCAAGACCAAGCATTGCCAGCAATTCGTATTTTAAAACGAAATTTTATGTAGGTATCTCAGTCAAATTGAGCCGCCGGCGCGATAAGGAGCTGCTCCAAACTCCGTCTAAAGATAGCCTGGCATATTATCTAAGGTTTAACTCAATTTCCGTACATTTGTTTTACGAGTGGCTCGGAACATTAGCCCGCGAAACAACCGTGTTCTATCGCCGCCGATAAGGGCGGGATCCGGTAATGGCTTACGTGACTATTATACTATTGTTCGACTAAATATACCTTGTTGCCCTTTACGCGTTTGTGTGCCGATGTTTGCGAAGGAAGGCAGGAGATCTTGCAGTAATGTGCAGTTACGGAATCTGTTTTACTGTCGAACAGTGCTTTACATTTCTATCAAACAAATGAAATCAACTAACGTGATTGTTGGCTGAACCCAAGCACAGTCTCCGTTTTAACTTGATGAATTTTCATCTGTCTGGATGTTGACTTTCTTCTACAGGTTGCATCTAAGGATGTACTATTGTGTAGAGTTTTTGGAGTAACGACTTGTAGAGTTAAGGCGTGTAGGGTTAGAAGCTTAGCTCTACATAAGATCTGACAACTTTTTGAAAAAGTGAAAACTGTGTTCTTGTCTTGGCTACATTTCACATGAATAATATGTTTTTGATGGATAGCTTCTAACCGCGACTACGTCTGCGTAAGTTTTTGGATTTAAATTGAAAGGACATTTTATTTTTCGAGACAAAAAGTAGCTTATAACCTTTTTCGATCTTTAAATTATAGGTATTCATGGCAAAAATTTGATCGAGCCGATACAAGCCAATAGACAAACAAACAAACTGCACAATCAACTTTGATACTTCAACGGCTGGTGTTAGATAAGGATACAAGTTTAATAATTGTACAGCTGCTGAGTTGTACGGAATTGTATTTGCAATGTTTACTCGTAATTAATGGAAGATTTGCCAGCTCAATTATGGAATTGACGTAACTAATTATACAAGTAATGGGGTAAATGTAGGTATTATAATGATCTACAAAGATTTATCGTTTTAAAATATTTTAAAAAATATTATTTGATAGTCGTAGAGCTTAAAGCGCGGCTTTAAGAGCGGCGTATTTTTACGTAAGCGAGAGGAGTTTGTTTTAAAGCTATACAGCGTAAATAATTTAGCCTCTTATAATTTTTATTTTAAATATTCAAGCTTTTACGACCCTAGATATCATGTAGCAGCAGAGTGCTAGCCAAGACAAGTACACAGTTTGCACTACCAAAAAGTTGTCAAAACGAGCCCAAACACGACGGGTCTATCTTGTTTAGTACAGGAGTTCCTATGACCTTCCGACTCCGTCCTCAGACTAGCATCATGGTACCATATTATTGTATTGTCACGCGATATACATTATGCGTGCAAAATTTCAGCTTAATCGGAGATCGAGAAGTTGGTCAAATTTAACTTGCGAGATTCCACCCGAACTTACATACATACATAGGTAGATCCATTGCATATTAAATAAAAGCTTGTTATGTTAAAAAATTATGCTTATACTTGATACGTGTGAAAATAATAACAAAAAAATTGCGAAAAGGCTTGTACAGACCGAAACCAACCGCTAAATATAAGTATCTATATCATTAAGATTTGAGTCGCTTGACTTTATCAGAGTTCCTGTTTTATGACAATATATTTTCAGATTGACCAATTCCTCTTTGTTTACAGACAAGAAGTCTCTGGCTGACTTCAAGATACCAGTTCCTGGCGTGGACAGCGAGCCACACAGGATATACAGCGAGAGGCCCAGCTTGCCTCCTAGTGCTGTGAGTATTTTGTATGGATATAAGGAGCTTTAGAATAACATAGAAATTACATAAATATTGATGTGATGAACATACGAGTAGGTGTTTGCTCTGTGTCTGGGTGTTATTTAGTTACTATCTATATAAGTATGTAATTAAAATATAAATATGTAGTATATCAGTCTCTGGCAGCCTTATCACAAGCTTTGCTTATTTTTTGGTCATAGACCATGTGTAAGATGTCCCTTAATATTTAAAATTAATCTTCATCTTCATCGATAGAACTTGTGAAATCATGAGTTCAAATTGAGTCCTTGGACCTTTTGCATTGCGATGCGGTGTGTTTGCAGTCCCGTACTAAAAATGTATTTAGTTTACGAACTAATTTTTACTCATACTCATATTCATGTATTTGTACGTGAATTAAAACAATAAAAAATGCAAATCACTTGTTACTAGTTACATTTGAGCAATTAAAATAACTTAGACAAATTAACTTAGTACAAATCAGTTCATTTCAATGCGTGTGCATAACCACGGCCTTAACACATGTAAAAGCCACGTACACAAGTGTAGAGATCATTCACGAAAATTGACTAATTCTTCCTCCACAATGGATAATCCAAAGCCCCTTATCAGGACCAACCAAAGCAGACCTTTTCAGGACCCAAACGGTTCTTTTCAAAGCCCAATATAAAATGGTCCTTCTCAGGATAAACCAACAGAGGAACTCAGTTATACACAGCTCATCTATTGAAACGAATGGATGATGATGATGAGGTCTCTACCTGCACGCCCTTCCACTCAACTTGATAGCCTAATTTCGGGAAATCGACACGATAAATATTGAAATTACAACTTATGTAGGTACGTGTAAGCTAACGTATTTATAGTACAGGGCTTACTGTAATGGGTATAGGTAAAAAGTTTCAATTTATCATTCCTGTTCAGATTTAAAGCAATCGTGGTAGTGGAAGGGCATACAGTTTTAGACTGAAAGGTCTCATTACCCAGTATTTGTAGATAAATTTGTTAGCTGATGGGCCATAGTGCTCCGACAGCGTCACTAAGATTCTAGTAGGACACTCGGATGATACACCATTGGGCAATAATACGGATCTCCAATATCTCGGCAGTCAGTATAAAACTTAAAGTACAAGGCTTGCTCCAACTACTGGCTTATCAAAGCTGTTTCATACGCACTCTTACACCACCGATCACTATACAGACTGGCAATTCAGCGCATCGCCCAAATCGTCTCTCTGTATACCCTCATTCCAAATACTCTTCACCATCGCAACAACGATGTATTAGGAAAAAAGGAATTTAACTTTCCACTAAATTTCCGATTCAATTTTTAGGGTTCCATTTAATGAACCGGATTTTCTATCGCGGCCGATAATCTTAGATATTAGAAAAATTGGATCGTAAATTTAGTGCATAATTAACCAAAAAAAGTCTATTTTTCCTGAGGTAAAAAGTGTATGAATGAATGAATGAATTTATTTATTTGCAAGAATGTAGTACACACAAGGTGTTAAAATAATTGACAAATTTCCTTACATCCTGTTATATCTGACGAGCAAATGACTTTATATTAAATTACTATGCTAACAAATTTTCATAAAGAGCCACAAGCTTTACTATGGCCACAAGCCACAAAAATATGAATACAATTATTGCAAGTATAAGTATTGCGACTATGTGTAGGTTCCTTTGCTGTAGTACTCCTTAATAAGCGCAGCTAACATTAATGTCTGTCCCACAGTCGTCGGTGAGTATAAGCGTGGTGAACCGCGGCGTTCTCGCGCGAGGCAGCGACATCTCACGCGCGCGGCCCGAGGTCGTCACCACGGCGAGAAAAGTCAGGGAGAGCTGCATATAGAACATGAGTTAATTATAATAGAGGAAAGTTTTGAATAGAAAACGGTACTTATGAGATCATTAAAACTCGCGTGAGAATTCATTATACTAAAGAAAACACCGGTTCTTACTCACGTATAATATCGCGGCCGGGCCACTGCACGCGCACTGATGCGCGAGCGCGCGTATTCCTTGACGAAGGAGTACTAATTACTCTGAAACCGGTCGAGTTCCCAGCGGCCCGGCCGCGATATTATTATAAGTGAGTAAAAACCGGAGTTTTCTTTGGTACTTATGAGGTTCAGATCTTCTAATGTGTTTAGTTTTCACATCATGTTTGCCGCTTTAACCATAGTAATATTTTATCAATTGGTTATTAAACATTTGTTTATTGCTTATTAGTGTTTTTCTATTACAGCAACACTTTTATTCGCACATATTCACTTTGTGAATAATCGCAATGACGTTTGTCCAAGTACCAATGATAAAGCTGTAGGTCGAATATCTTCTCCATAAGTATCGGTTTCTATTCAATTGATATTTCCCGATAGGTTTAGGCGAGCGAGGTACAAAGTATGGAGTAAAGTGTTAAGGAATTGTTAATAATGTAATTAAATATGAAATTAATATGACTTTAATAGTTTGTTTTATTCTTACGTAACTAAGTTTTTTTTTAATAAGATAAATTATAAATAAGAATTTAGAGCAAGTGACTGAGGGGTTAGTGGTTACCTTGGATTAAAGATTAGCATTGCTATCCAACAGGTTAATATCACTAGCCTTTTAAATGCATTGTCTACAGACACTGACCAGTTAAACCAGTTTTAATTGTCATTATATTTTTATAATACTTGTTTACACATCTGCTTGTATTTAATTTTATGAAAATGTACTATTATTTCTACACGTATATATAATTAATGTCTATTTCACAGTGAGAGCATGTTTTCGTGCTATATTACCAGTAGTATAACTTGGTAAAATGGCCATTTGAATGTTTTACGTTTTTGTGTCAAAAAAATTGACAATTATGCAATTATGTCATTAATATAGCCCTGGGTGACTTTTGATCAGAATAGTTGTGTATAAAGATGAACATAGTAACTACAGCTATACCGATTTTCAGAAAGAGACTTGGTATTGGAGTACTATCCAGTAAATAGGACTTCAAAAATAGCGCAGTACTTACAACTCACTACTTAAACTCAGCTAGTGCAATGAGTTTATAAAACTTACCAAATGAAAAGAAACTGAAAACAGAACCATCGGAATATTCTCGACTTAAAATATCAGTCGACTAACAGTCAATTAAAATCTGTCCAAGAATAAGAACAAGCATTCCCATTTATTGGTAGACCGAAAACACATTAACCATAATTAATATGAATGAATGAGGTGAGGCCCTAGAAATCATAAGTGAAGAAACATTTATGAGAGGAGAAAAAAACATTCTAATACTAGGAGCCAATTTAGTTTTTTCTTTGGTGTTTTGGTTTATTATCCTCTTAATCAATCAATAGCATTCTTTCGACCATTTTTTAAAATGTAAAAACTTAACGTCTATTTTAACAATTTTTCATAAAACCCACTTTTAACGGCATTTGTTGCAGTGACGTCATGTCACTTTGCTTTGCATTAGAAATGAGAACAGGACCGAGGCAGATGGCACAGTGATCCAAGTCCATAGTTTTCAAAATTATAACTCATAATCATCATCATTATCAGCCTGTATCGACCTGCTGCTGGGTATAGGCCTTCTCTCCCTTGTGCCTGTGTCCCTGTCTTGGGCTGATCTCATCCACGCATGTCCCGTGATAGTTCTGATGACATTAACCCATCGGGCTGGTGGTCTGCCTACGGAACGCCTGTCTGCTATATTGGAAGCCACTCAGAGATTTACTCCACCTTCCATCATCATCCTGCCCGGCGGGGCAGGACACGTGGCCTTGCGTGATACCACTTGAGTCGCGTAATACGGCTTCCAACATCTGCTATCTCTGTCTATCGTCGGATTTCCGTATTACGGACTCGGTCTCCTAAGTTAATGCCTAGTATGGCCCGCTCCATTTCCCTTTGTGCAACTCTGTGCATTGTCCCTTTAATGAGCGGCCATTTTTCAGCACCATATGTCATCGTAGGCAGGACACATTGGTTAAAAAACTTGGTTTTCAGGCATTGCAATATTTGCCAATCCCTGGATACGTAGTCGAGACCACCAAAGCCAAGCTGTACGCGGCGTGAGATCTTTTTGGTTCACGATCGAAAGATAAACAGTATCTAAGATAAATGTTATGGTCTACCAGCTCTATAAGCTCTCCCCTTACAGTAATCGTTGTAGATGAAGAACCTGCTAGGCTAGCCTTTTGTCTTGGACTTGTTCATCTTAAGATCAACTTTCAGAGACGCATCGTAAAGTTCTTGTAGCATTTCTTGGAGAGCTTCTACAATAACTGCAGACCAACAATTTTCTTACTTTGATTGCATTCAGAAAACATCTAACGCGGTCTTAGCGGAGTGTTGGAAGGGAAATAAAATTTTCACGCACTCATCAAACAACTTTCACCATTTGTAAACTTCTAAAACCGTTTTTCCTGTTAAGTTGATCAAGTTGGTTTGGTATAAAAATCAGGAAAGTTTTGTGATAAAAGTTGTATGATACCGCAGTAGCTGGAGGCTGGAGGGCTACAACTTAAAGTAAACATTAATATACGAAAAATTTTACATTGGAATAACGGAAAAGTTCACGTCGATTTGATTTTATGGAATTTAGGGATTCTTACTGATTTCGAATAATTGTTTTTATTTATCAGTAAAAACTATACAGAATATTATAATTATTACAATTGTAATTCAAAATGTCATCAAAAGAGATTATAAGGAGGTTGTATAAGTTATTTGTGTAGGTTAGTCTATGAATAAATAAATACTAATAAGTTAAGATTTTAGGCTATTTATTAGCTATATTGTAAATCAGGGTTGTATTTAATTATTACAATAAAGGATTACTATAATTGTTAAACATAATTAATAATGGATGTTTTTGGAAAATAAAACGCTTTCAAAGAAGGTCTACAATTCGCCATGTTTATAGTATTTTCAAATGAGTTGATTAAGTTTTGATTTCATTTTTAATGTAAAATAATCATAAAAGGCAATTTCTTTTCACTTAAATAATTTTATCAAATTGCTCATTGATAAGGGGTTGTATTGTGAAAATACAAAATATTAAAATAAAATAATCGAGATTCAATTAAATTGCATTATTGTAAGGATAACAATTACAAAATATTAATAGGTAAAAGCGTTTTTAATTGGTAATAATTATAATCGTTTAACTTTGCTTTACTTACATTCTTTCCAATCGAGTTTCATCTTTGTTGCACCGTATTTGTTTTACAATTGTATATTATGCATACTTATAGCAGTTTGTTGTTATTTGTACATAATCCTATATTCGTTCGATTGATCACTGTTCATTTAAGTCGCTGTAATTCAAAGGTAACCGCATTTTATATCAAAATAGGTAAATTCAACCCAATCACGGTTAATTAAGCATGGTCGCGGTTACATTAAAGGTTCACTGCTAACATGAGAGTTCAGTTTTAACATAAAAGGCTCAGTTTTAACACGACATTAACAATACAATTAACACAATTATAAACTGTAAATTAAGGGATGGATTAAATTATTTGCTTATTAAGTTTTGGAATTAAATTTGCATCGATAGGTAACTGTTTATCACAGAATTGGAATCATTTTGGTAATTATTACATATTTGATTTTGCTGCGGGCATTACAGCTTGTGTTCAGTGCAATGATTTTGGAGTGTAACTTACTTACCTATACAATTTGGGATAGTTATGTAATGATTTGGTAGAGACAAATAAATTTGCAAAAAATCATTGAAAATTAGAATTAATTTTGTAATACCTATCTAATTCAGCCATAGTAACTGTTGAGTAGCCTATGTCCAGCATACGCCGGAAACAAGGACGACACGAATATTGAATAAAACACAAGAGTTAATAACAATTTATAACCCGAAATACACATATAATCCAAAATATCAAAAGTTTTATTCGATATTTCAAACATACTTATGTGTCACCGAAAAATTCGGACATTTTTATTTCATTTTTTGTTACAAGTAATTTTGAAAATCAGGGTTAAAAACCTACCTCGATTCTTTATAATGTTTTTCAAAACAATAACTGTAAATTTATCAATAATTATCTGTAAATAAACTAGTGTAAAATATTAAGTTAGTTAAGTTTGATGTTTAAGTAAAAAATAAAATGTTAAGATAAGGAAAATAAAAGTGTTATACATTTAATCGTTAGAAAAAAATATATTTTTGCTTGTTTTATAATAACTATCTCTATCAATTAAGTTATATTTATTATTACTTATAATAACTTCTCATTTACTATATGTCTTAAGAATGTCTCGTAAACAGACATTACAGCACATTATAATAATATTATGTTTGTAATTAGTTAGACCTGAGGTCAAACTCTAGAATTTCTAAGTTGAATTCTAAAGTCTCGTGTAAATAAATAAAATTATATGTCATCGAACTTTTAAATATTATTACAGAGATTAAGAAAATAGTAAAACACAATGTTGGTTGTTAAAGGTTTATTATAAACTTGACTGACATCGCGTAGGATAACACATTACTATTAAGTATATAAAATATGACTAAAATCAATTGTTTTAATAAAAACCTAAATGCCTAATTCTTTCATTTTAATTTAGTTATACCCAGTTGTATTTAAAAGTATAAAAAAAAACAAAGACACATCCTTGTCATATCATTACAGTTACAAAATATTACAATAAATTTTTATTAATGGATTTTATGTTATTTAATCGCATTAAAGGGAATATTATTATAATATGCAATTCAACATCAAATTTGTAATAAGACTGCTTTGGTTGGTTGTAAAGCCGGTAAAACCACCGGAACCCACAATTTAGCGCTGTATCCGAATCACAATAGCGCTCAATAGCAAATGCCAGCCACGATGCCATCTCTACCAAAATATATGTAGAGTTAGTCAATATAGATGTAGGTCCCGGCACGTAAGTTGAACAAAAAAATATCAATCTCTCCCTTTCGTTAGCAGAGAAAACAAAAAAGAGGTAGCTATGGTTTAACGTTCAAGTTGTATGCCGGCTACTATACAACGTAGCGCTCGTAGCGTAGTGTTTGTCAGCGATCACCGAAATAAAGCAACGTGCCGCACGGCCAGTGTTTGGATGGGTGACCGCGGGTAACATTTTCGATGCTACCGCTCCTGTGTCTCTGATGACACGTTAAATTGTAGGATACGGTTGTTTTAACCGTCTAGCCATGTCAGAGGCCTTCAGGCGGCCTAAAAACTTTGGCACCAGGGCTAGCCACACGACCTATACGAACTTACTTTTAGGCCATAACACATCACTCTAAAACAAACAAAAACTAAGTCGATGACTCTAACCAAACGCTAAGTTAGTACAATGCATTATTTATTTCATTACAATTCTCACTCCATTTATTCGAGTAAAACCGCCAACCACAACCTGTATTCAACAGTAAATCAGGAAGCATCAATTCAGTAATTTGCATTCATGTCGAACAAAATCAATCATTCAGAATATGATCTCATTAAACCAACAGTTTCAGTTCTGTTTGCTGAAACAAAGAGAGTCATTAAGCGCTCATTTTATGAAATGCAAAAATAGCCTATAATGGGGCTGGGAGAGAAAAGAGTAATATGGATACGACCACAACATTTTTGCTAAACAGTTTTATTTTTCTTGACCTGTGTGTATTTTGGGTCAAAAAATTAGTGATTGAAATGCTATCCTCACAAACCTAATACAACCAGAGAGATAGCGCTGTTGTCGCTTGAAGTAATAGTAATTCTCAACCACAAAAATTTGCGGAAAATTTTGCCCAGAGCTGTCAAAATTGTCAAATATGAATTGTAATTTGACACTATCGATCGGGAGAAAAACACATTTTTCATGTCTCTTTCTAACTCATGCCATATACCAGTGTATCTTCTTCAGATTTTCTCAATCGACCACGTTATCACTCTGGTTGTAAATGTTCTGTAGCAATTCTATAAATGTTGACAGATTGATCTGATATATTTTGGTATACACCTCTAATTCTGATGACAATACAATTTTATGAATTAAATACTGGCGCCGCAAATACAAAATGACCGCCGCCATAATTTGACGGATTACAATATTTAATCAAAACCCCTCAGTGTAGGTATCAGGAGAAAGGGACATTTCCTCATTTTCTTTTCAGCCACAGGACATTTACTACTGGACACAGGCCTCTCCTACAGATTTCTAATTAAACCAGATGGCATGGTTATAGTGGATGTTTTGCTGGTGCCCGTACTAGTATCTAATGATTATGAACTGTACTACAGGTACCAGCGCCCTCCGTAAGATGTGTAATATAATGCGACATAAAGTGAAATTAGTTCAAATGATAAAAAAACAAAAATTAAAACATATCTAAATACTTATTTAATTATAATCAATATTATTTAACGAAAACTATGACAAAAAAGTTGCTAGCTAATTGTTGTTTTTAATTTTACGATTTCTAATAATATCTTTGGGTTTGCCTAATATTAAGGCTATTACCTAGCTGTACAAATTTTAGGTCTACAATATCGACGATGACATTTTTTATTTTAAGGAATATCCACCCTAATTTTCTGACTTTTTTGCCGAGAGCAATCAAGGGTTAAAATGTTCTCCGTTTCGTCACTTTTCTCTCTATAGACCAACCTTACTAGCCAACGAAAAAGTATCTAAGCTTCCCACAAAAGACAGTGTTTACGTACTTAATTTATATTTTGTATAGATGTGAGCTATTTGAGCGCTGAGTGGCAGCGTCTACTGGACAGTCACGGCGTTGTAGTACTATATGATCGTGAAATCTTTACGGAGTGGCACATGCTTTGGCATTGCACTTACCACTGCTCTGAAAACTCACTCCCCGTAAAGGAGGTCGGTTTATTGTATCTCTTGCTAAGTCGTTATTACCTTTTATGGCTTGTTTTACGACGCTTCACTGCATTTTAAAGCATAGTCGCTTTTTGTGTATTTGTCTGTGTATCGGTTTAGATTTTTTAAAAGTTTAGATTGTTTTTGACAGATTGCAATGCGCTTTTCAATATTTTCTAAAATATTTCTTCCGTGAGGTTTTTATAATTAATTTGAAACCGCGTGAAGCCAGGCTAAGTAGCTAGGACATATATAAATAAGTAAACAATTTATAGCTCTCACAGCCTCCCAATAAGATTCCCTGCGTCTGGGTCTCATGGGATACACACAAAAACAAGGACCACTAATCCTATATTTTAATTGACAATTATTTCTTGAAAGTAGAAAATCTACTTAATCCTATAACTAATTCGGCAATGTGCCATTCGGTGTCAAAAGCCCCATACAAAACGATAACGTGGGTGATTCACACCGCAGTGCCAATAACTTATAGTGCGCAACGACCACTATCAGATATTTTTTTCTTATACGAGTATTTCTGTTTATTATGCTTAGAGCGGTCCACTATCAGTAACCAATCCACCAGCTGTCCAATTATTTTTCGCAAAAAACAGCATGACCGACTTCAACCGTGTACAGAATTCGCGAATAGTACCTACGCACGGACCGATGCAGTAATGTCACATTATTGCCGATTTATCAAAAATGGCTCAGCTGATTTCGATAAAATTTCAATGGAACCAATTTCGATGTATCTTCTTTCCAATAAAACAAATAATTATTGAAATAGGACTACTACGTAAAAAGTTAAGCGTATATAAAAATATATACAGGGTTATTTCTAATCAATTAGCATCCTTCTAGGGGCTTATTCTGTACATCAAAACTAACAATTTTTCTTCTACGACTTTCGTCAAAACTTAAAAAAAAAATACATAAGCTGTTCCATACATTTTGTCGCGGTTGAACTATATTTTTCTATGAAACAACAAAAATTTTTTTTGAGTTTTGATAAAAGTCGTAGAATAAAAGTTGTTAGTTTTGATGCACAGAATAAGCCTCAAAAAGGATGCTAAATGATAAGAAATAACCCTGAATATATACGCGTCGAATTGAATACCTCCTTCGTTTCTTCGGTCAAAAATGAATCCGACATCCACTACAGCCTGCTGTCACCATTTTTACGTGGTATAGGATGTTCTAAAAGATTTAGCAACAGAAGAGATACTGTCTCAGTCTACACGACAGCAGCAGCTTGATAACGAGCTACTTCCCCTCCGAATGCAGATTTGTTTGGGTCAAGCATTGAGATCATTACTTTTTATAGCCGCAGTAAAAATATAAGATTTAATTGTCAGAACATCTGCGTCATTTTGAGGTTATATGTCTGCGGGATTGGTATAACGTTTAAAGGATTTTGTGAGTTTAACCATAAAAAACAATCAGTTTATCGCTTCAGCCACAGGACGTCTACTATTAGCTACTCCAATAGATCTCCAATAAGACCAGTTGGAAGTGGGTTCCAACCAATTCATCCATCCATCTATCAATCAACCATACGACGTCCACTGCTGGACATCGGCCTCCCCTATAGATAGATAGATAAGACCGGTTAATAGCGGCTTAAATCCAGCGCGACCCTGCGGTCTTAATGAGGTCATCCGTCCACCCACAAGGTGGTACGGAGCGCTTGCCGGTACGTGGTCTCCACTCGAGAACTTTTCGACCCTATCCTATCCCCATCCATTCATGCATGCAAGTAATCCATTTAAATATCTATGGGATCGGTATAACGTTTAAGGATTTTATGTATACGATTATTTTATAACAATGAAATAAACAATCGCTTTTTCGTTTCAGTCTAGTACATCCACTGCTAGACATAGGTTACTCTTATAGATCTCCAGTAAGATAGGTTAGAAGTGGCTTTTCATCTAGCACGATATTAATTTAAGTATTTAGTCCATTTGTGGGTGGATGACATGAAGATATCCCTAACCAAACTAAATTTACCAAAATAGTCCAACGGATTAGCAACTCAAAATGGCATGAAGCAGGACACATGGCACGTAGAACTTTTTTAGGGAGATTTGTGTCCCGCAGTAGACTTCTTATGGTTGATAATAATGATGATGATGATGGTATTTAGTACACATCTACCAGAAATATAGCTCTAACTAAATATCCTCTCATTTCATTTTGTCCGAACATCATCACATATAATACACATGTTATAGTTTTTATTACAAGCGTAATTCATTAGATGTGATTGCTTCTTTTATTATAACCTCAACTCGGGAGGTCAGAAGTGGGATTGTAAACACAGTTACGCCATGTAGCCTCAGCTGTACAGGGTGACTTTATATTCAATATGTAGGTATATTTTAATGAGATAAGTCTTAACGGATAAGCCATGGTGGTCTAGTGGTAGTAACACCCGACCTGCAATCGTGAGGTTGTGGGTTCAAATCCCGATCCCGTACCAATGAGTTTCTTTGGATCTTATGTACGGAATTTCACATCATTGGCTTTTCGGTGAAGGAAAACATCATGAGGCAACCTGCATACGTCCGTAGAAGAAATTCGATGGCGTATGTGAATCCACCAACCCACATTGGGCCAGCGTGGTGGATATGGCCCAATCACCCTTCGTGGGTAGGCCTACGTCCTGCAGTGGACTATTAAAAAAGGCTGGTACAGTACAGTACAGTACAGGTATATTTTGCATAGCGAGCGAATATCAAAACAAAAAGTTGTGGGCCCCGGTTGTTTTATTTATTTATTCGGATATGTTGCATACCTTCAGGCGGCTTAAAAACTCTGACACCACAACTAATCATCCAACTTGCATGAACTGATTTACTTATTTATCGAAACAAAGAGTACCAGTAAGTGTTTTTAGTATCATTCATTTTGCATGTACAAATATGTCGCAAAACCTTTATTTGAAGCAATAGATAGTGCGCTTAAAATATTTTGACGTGACAACGTCTTATAAATTGGTTTGCCGGGTGACACTTCAAGAAACTGCGTTACCCTCCGCTCACGTTATGCGCTCACAATGAGAGCGAGTGAGAGGCACGCGTCATGGTTAGCCCGCCTAAGAGCGAGAGAGACAGACAGTTTCATCCTTCTTCCTACTATACGAATGAATATTCACATTAAAATTATTTTACCACTCAAAGTCGTTGTCACGTAAAACTTTCGCCCGTATACCGACTTTACAGGCAACCATTTTTTTTTATTGTGTATTAAATATTTTAAACATGACCTCAAAACTCAAAAAGAAGATTTGCTCGCATGTCTGTGTGCTGGGTCGGCCTTCCCGCTTAAGTACAACGTGAGTGTCTTCAAATTGTTTTCTTACCTACCCTCAAAAAGGGCTAACCTGAAAACCAGCGCTGAGTCTACAGTTTTTACCTGCATTCAGCATAATGCTGAGGTGAGCCCTTTTCGACATTTCTAATTCCTTATTTTTGTATCATTATTATTTTTTTGTGCCTCCTGTATTTGTGATGTTGAATTTTCAATTTCAATTCAATTTCATATTCCGAGTAAATAGGTATCTTCTAGGTAAGCGTGCTATACCCTAGACTGCACGTCTGCTCAACATCAGGCAGTATGTAGTCAAAAGCAAACATATAAGGAATAAAAAATAATATTTTAAAAATTAACAACTTTTATCTCACAAATAGTATATTGCATTTGACAAAAAGTATTTCATGAAGCAGACGAACAGAAAAACGGACTCAACGATCGTATATTAAGTGTCCCTAGTTTTACTACGGAATAAAAAATTACCCTGTAGAGCAGCATATACACAGCTTCCTCCGGAATTACGCCTCTGGGCCTTATCCAATTAAGGGCCCTGTAATTCGAGTCGGGAACCTTGCACTTTAGCCTGACAAATAAGGTCTAGAGCACATTGTAAATGCCTGAAAGCCAATGTCGTCTACTTGTATATGCGTGCTCGGCTCGGGACTTTATAGTTGAGACTTTGAGACTTTATGCTTTCCGAAGTCAAAGGAAAAGGAAAGGTCAGAACGAAATGAAAAACTCAATAAAAGCCACTGAAATAGTTTAGTAAAACCCATTTCCAAGTATTCCTTTTAGAAATCGCTTACTCTGCAATTGGCATATAGATTTTATAATAAGATTTTACACAGACGGTATTACGACAAAATTTGAGATTTACTTTTTCCGTAATATTATATAAAAGCTTAATTATTCAAAATTAAAAAAAAAATACACCTCACGTCTTTTACTTGAGATAATACCACGATAATAACTTTGTATAAATGTAGCGTATTGGATGTAAGTCTGTAATGCTATTAACTGTAAATAAATTAATAAATTAGAATTAGAATACGCAAGAAAGTCGCGTGTCTGCGACGGTGAACGCGGGACAGTTAAGAGGGCGCCTAATGCCAAAATCAAGCGAAAGGGTATTTTTAAAGACGTGGTGTGAAGGTAACGAACATAAATATCCATATTAAAAAAAAACTATAGGAAAGGAAAAAACCTATAGCAGCAAAGTAATTGCGTAGAATTTTGGAAAATAATATGGTTACTTTAGAAAAAGAATTAAAACTTCGCATCATAAAAAGTCATCTTATTTCAAATGCCCGAAATTATCAGCGACAGCACCACATTATTTTTGACAAATAACGTAGCCAGACTAATTTTCAGTTAGTTTATTTGATACATGCTTAAATTTTGAATAAATAAATAAAATGTCACCTAAAAATGTAAGCTGGCGCTCGAAGCCAATATCATCGTGAACTGTGTCATGCGATTTACGACTCTAAACAAAGCTTTATAGATGATAGCGGGCGATGCTAGGAGCGCGGGTGAAATGTGTTTTTTTCATGGCATTAGGCGCACTCTTAAGTAGCAATGGTATCCTGAAAATGATTGTTGGTCGCTTTGACTGCCCCATCCAACATAAATGGATGTGTGTAGCGATGGGTTACAAAGTGGTTACAAATTATGAGGTTTTATTTTGATTTAATGTATATTTTTTATTTGACATGATTAGATTTGGTTTGATAGACTTTTAGAATTGACGTGATTATTTATTTAATTTTATAGATTTCAATTTTGTCATTTTGTTTGTAAGTAATAATTTAACTTGGTTCGATGATTTATTATGGGTGTATAATTTCCTAAAATAAACGATTTACTATTATTATTACTTACATTGAGTCGATACAGAGTCAGCTGGAAAAAAGAAATTCACGCCATTATTCATTATGGACAAATTTTACTATGAGACCAACCCTGAAAACACGAAAAACAATTAACAACAATGAAATTGCTGTTGATTCAATTTCATTATTGTTAATTGTTTTTCGTGTATTACGAAAAAGTTCTATGACATACCTGCCTGGGCAATGTCAGTAAAGAAGTGCAATAATTCATAAATAGGTACTCACTCTATTGATAAAATTTATTCATTCATTTTTACGAAACCATCAAAGTTCTCCTCGATACCGGCACCAGTTGAATAGAATAGTCGGGTAATTGTACTCCAAGTTCCCGATCTAAACTCTATTAACCTAATTGGTAACTAAGGCTTTAAAGCTTTGTTATTTTAATGTAGTATTTTTGTTCTATTACAGTTATTTTAATTTGTTACGCTCAGCTTTATTAATTGTAACGTGCCATTCACGTGATCTGTATGAAAACGAAACTGCAGTATTTGCAGTCAAATATTAGTAAGATTTTTCTGTATAACCACACGTAACTTTTTTATATTAGTCCAATTTATACTTCAAAATTGGTCCCATTTAAATTTTATTGAAATCGGCTGAGCCATTTTTGATAAATAACAATAATGTGAAAAATGTTACGTCGATCCGTGCATAATATTTGCGTTCTTGCGATGCGCACAGGTGTATTATACATATTAATATTTCTCTTGAATTATTCTATACATTAAAACAAACTGCATCAAAATCCATTGCGTAGTTTTACAGATATAAGCATACATGGGAACAGACAGCGGAAAGCGAATTTGTTTTATACTATGTAATAATTCTGTGCACGGGTGAAGTCGGTCATGCTATTTTTTGCAAAAAATAATTATTAAAAATTGCCGTTTTCACTGCTCTTAAACTGCAATGATTTTGACGAATTGACATATGTCTACAGTTAGTGCAGTATCCTTTATGAAGTCAGACTACTATCAAATGAATAGCAGCAATGGCATAACGGCAGTGGCATGGCGTAGTTGCACGATATGGCGCAGGGGATAGCATGGCGGTAGTGGTATGTGACGTGGCGGCAGTGGGATGACATGGCAGCAGTGTAATGGCATGGCGGCGGTAGCTTGTGGGATGGCGTGGCGATGATGGCAGTGGGATGGCATGGCGGTGGTGGCACGTGGTATGGCAGCAGTAGGAAGGCATGGCGGTGGTAGCATGTGGTATTATGGTAGTGGGATGGCATGGCGGCGGTGGCATGTGACATGGCAGCGGTCGGAAGGCATGGCGGTAGTGTCATGTGGCTTGACAGTAGTGGGAAGACATGGCGGTGGCATATGACATGGCAGCAGTGGGAAGGCATGGCAATAGTGGGATGGCATGGCGGCGGCAGCATGTGGCATGGCGGCAGTAGGAAGGAATTGCGGTGGTGGCATGTGGCATATGGAATGGCGTGGCAGGTGGTAATGGTATGTGGCATGGCGTGGCAGGAGTAGCATGACGTGGCGGCAGTTGAGTGGAATGTCGATAGTAGCCGTGGCAATGCCAGTGACAGCTCAAGATATACTATTTATAGATATACGAGTATGAATACAATGCCCAGTTTTCTGCTCACTTATCTGTCCATCCAACGAGTCTGAGTGTGAACGTAGCAATACGTACGCCCTCTTCCTCGCTAGTCTCTACTTCTATACGTATGTCGAGTCAAATAAACGCCATTACGACGTAAGTTAGTACATCACAAGTAAACAAAATCTGGCGAGCATTTCGTGAGAGCACAAACGAAACAAGGAATTTCCATTGCTCCGATCCTCCATAACCCGATATGACAAATGGTAGGCCGTGACGTCACCGTAATAATATATTACGGAAAATGAAGAAAAATGCTCAAAATAAGCCTTTAATGCTTCCTGCCCGAGACGATGGGATCTCGAGAAAATATTAGGGAATATTTTTATGGGTAATCTTACGGTGAAGAAAATAGGACGAGAAGTTGATGTATTCGAACCGTTTTAATATCTGGCTTGCATCTTTTTTGGTACACTTACGGAAATTGTTGTTTGTTGTGCTTTGTTTACTGTATGTGTTGTTTTAGTTGTACGCTACGTAAATCTGGAACAAAACATAGGTACATAATAATTTCAGAGGTACCTAACTACTATCTATCTACTCTACTCGTGCCACAGTTTAAGCTAACAGTTTCAGCAACACAGTACGTGGACTCCACTCAAGAACTCAAACTCAAATCATTTATTGCATCATGTGAAATTTACATGATTTACTTAATTAACATGTTTTGTATAGTTATCCATATGACCCTATTGGGTTTCTAGATTATCTTTAATGAATTCGTCTAACGTGTAATTTGATAATAGAATTTGGATAATAGAATTATTTTTATAAAACAATAAGAACTTTTCGAGTATCAGATCAAAATAAAAAAAGCCGGATTAGTGCGAGTCAGGCTCTCAAACCGAGGGTTCCGTACAAATCCAGAAAATTTCAGAAAATTGAGAAGTTTTTAAAATCTCTATACCTACTATGATCATCAAAAAAAATGTTTTTTTTCACTTTTCTCATCATCCTTTGAAAATTACACATTGTTGAAATAATTAAAAACATGTTTTAGCATTGAAGAATGAAGCTCTTTACATAAAAGAGCTTATTACTCATAAATACCTTACTTGATAGGATTTACTCACTTTGAATTTTGAACCCATATTTTGTGAACCTAGGCCCTATTTTTTGTGATTTAAAAAAAAATGTACAGTTTTCAGATTTATTTCTATAGGTGTGCTCTGAGACAATGCTTCTCGCCAAATTTAATTGTTCTATGTCAACGGGAAGTACCCTGTAGGTTTTGATTTTTGTGAGTGTCGAAATATGCAGTTTTTACGACATAAACAGGTCTTACTTTTAATACGATAACTGAGAAGTTTTTCTTTTACACAACAGCAAGAGACGATAGATATACGTATATAGTTTAAATTTCAACTCGATAACTTTACGCGTTCCCGAGATAAAGAGTCTTGACATACGGACAACAAAGTGATCTTATAAGGGTTCCGTTTTTTTCCTTTTGAGGTACGGAACTGTAAAAAATACCTGAACAATAATGAGGACATAGTTGACACTCAGGTCCAGCAAGAAAATGGGTACAGCGAGACCTATGGACATCACGGAGCCACTCACGAAGCGTGGACGCTCGCGCAGCACTGCGGAGTACCAGCGGTTCAGGATGTTGTGCCCGTGAAGGTTCTTCCCTAAAATCAGTTAAAACAAAGCTTTACTATAATTAAATAATCACGAGAAAGTTAAGGAGAAAATCTGAGATGATAATAATAAATAACTTTCTTAGAATAAATTATAATATCAACGGAGACTAAGGGCGACCTTTTAATTTCTTTCTGGTAATCCGTAACTTCCAGGTATCCCGGAGATCCAGTTTGTAAAATATATACAATGTATTAGTCTACCGGTATTGAAGCCTTAAGCGGTGACATCTATGACAATTTTTGAACAACTTTTGCAATGGGACCAACTCTAAAAACGTAAAAAAATCTGCTGTTCCATACGATTTTTATAGACTTTCGACAAAAAGTATGGAAAAGCTGTTTTTTTTTGCGTTTTTAGAGTTGACCTCACAGTAAAAGTTGTTAAAAAAATTCCATAGATGTCACCGCTTAAGGCTCCGACACCGGTAGACAAACACATTTGATATCTCTTTCTCTATACTGACGAAATTTACGTATGTAAATTATGTAATATATTAATAACGTAAATATTCATTGTATAAAATGAATAACTTCACATTCACAAGGTTCTCTGTGTCTGACTGGACTGCCCCAGAATACGTATATTTAACCCAAAATAACGCTTCATTTTCGTTTAATATAGGCCTAACTCACGTAATAATAATAATAACCCCACTTAATATTTCCTTGCATCAGTTGCATCCAGTGCAACCTTGTGGTCTTAATTGATTTTAATGTTGTAATTATTGTTGTGTAATTTTATTAGTAATTTTTAATGATAATTTTTAAATATGTTTCCGAATCATTTTATTGTATTTGTAATGTGACTGATTATGTGTTTTTAAATTCATTAATGTTGAGTCTTTGATACTTGAATAAATTATTGTTTAATTTAATTATATTATCTATTTACCTTGTAGATGGATAATCTACACTATTTACGGCAGTGGACGTCTTATAGCTAAGAAAAAAATTCATACATAAATTATTCATTACATAGAAATTTAAGTTTCTAATGGTAAAAACGAGACCCTATTACTAAGACTCCGCTGTCCGTCTGTCCGTCTCTCTGTCAGTCACCAGGCTGTATCTTATAAACTGTTATAACTAGAAAGCTGAAATTTTCACAGAAGATTTATTTCTATTGCCGCTATAACAGGAAATACTAAAAACAGAATTAAATTAATATAGGGGGGGGCTCCGATACAACAAACCTGATTTTTTAATCATTTTTCGTTCGATATTAACAATGGTAACAGTTAGATGCTTGAAATATTCACAGTGTTTAGTTGTATATACAATTAAATAATAAATAATTTAATTTAAATAATATAAATATTTAAGGGGGGCTCCCATACAGTACAGAACCCTGCATACGCGAGTCCTACTCGTACTTGGACTTTTAAAATAATGACTAAAGTACAATAATATTTTTACAAGATTCTATACATTTAAATCCCATATTTAAATTCCTCAGTCTAAGTGCTGTCTATATTCCTGTATTCCAGTTTCAAAACAAACATCAGATCTGAAGGTAAACTTGTTCTCGTCAAATAATTAACCGTAAGGAAGAAGTTTACGAGCATCGAGCATTCATGGAGGCTCTCGAGAAAACTGGGCAAGTCTGAGCATCGAAGCAAAACTTGTACATTACTTGCGCTAGCACCTCCACTTGATTTAAAATTACTTGCGCCAGCACCTATACTCGCTTTAGTATTACTCGCCATAGTAACTACGGTGTTGTAGGTATAAGGGTCTGGACGGTTGAGGCGACTGCCGATTAGGGGAGTGTAGCTGCTGCCAGTTGAAGAACATTTCTGACGTAGGTAAAAAAAACCGGACAAGTGCGAGTCAGGCTTGCACATCGAGGGTTCCGTACAAACACATTGTTAAAATAATTAAAAACCTGTTTTAGCATGTGCTAATGAAGTTCTTTTATACTACTCTGTGTAAAAAGTATCGGGAATATGTCAATAAAAAGACCCGTGTAAAAGAGGTCGTTCTAATTTTTTTACTGCATGTTGGTAGCACTGTACTGATTTAGCGCGCAAAGTTTGAGCGGGATCTGTCATTTAATTTGTTTTAAACTACACATTTTGTTAGTCATAGTTTTGAGTTCTCGGCGATTTTTACAATGGAAAATATTGTTGAACAAAGAGTGTGCCTTAAATTTTGTGTTTCGAATGATATTTCATGTGGTGAATCACTAAAAATGTTGCGAAATACCTACGGCGAATCGTGTATATCGAAAACAAGGGCTTATGAACGGTATTAGGCTTTTAAAGAAGGCCGAGAAGTAGTAGTAGACTTGCCTCGTTCTGGTAGACCTTCAACCGCTACGACCAAAGAAAACATCGACAGAATCAAGAAGCTAGTGCTCGAAAATCGACGTATGAGTTTGAGAGAGTTGGCTAATGAAGTGAACATATCTTTTAAGTCCGTCCACAACATTCTCATTGACATTTTAGGCACGAAACGCGTCGCCGCTCGACTAGTTCCAAAAGAGCTCAATTTTGTTCAAAAAGCGCAGCGAAAGCATGTCGCTGAAGACATGGTTTCCCGAGCTTCTACGGATCCGACCTTTATGAAACGTATAATAACTGGCGATGAGACATGGGTTTATGAGTACGACATGCAAACAAGCCAACCGTCTTCAGAATGGCGTCTCGAAAACGAGCCGAAACCCAAAAAACCGCGGCAAAGTCGCTCCAAAATCAAGGTGATGCTGACAGTTTTTTTTGACTACCGTGGTGTGGTTCACTCCGAATTCCTTCCAGAGGGAGAAACAGTGAATAAAGAATATTATTTAGGCGTCATGAAGCGTTTGCGTGAGAGTATCCGCCGAAAACATCCAGATTTGTGGCAACACAACTCATGGATGCTGCACCATGATAATGCACACACAGCCATTATAGTGAAAGAGTTTTTAGCGAAAAATTCAACAAAAGTTCTCGACCAAGCACCGTATTCACCTGATATGGCTCCGTCTGACTTTTTTTTATTTCCCAAGTTAAAATTACCACTTCGAGGAAAACGTTTTGAGTCAATAGAAGCCATAAAAGAAAATTCGCTGAATGAGCTAAAGGCCATACCGCAAATAGCCTATGAAAAATGTATGGAAGACTGGGTGAAGCGTTGGTGATGTTGTATTGCAAGCGATGGGGCCTACTTTGAAGGCGATAAAATAAATTTAGATGAATAATTTGTATTTTTTGTTTTATTGACAAATTCCCGATATTTAGTACACAGAAGGTATGACACCTTTCATGATACGATTTACTCACTTTGAATTTTGAGCCCATATTTTGTGAATTTTGAGGCCCTATTTTATGTGATGTAAATAAAAATGTACAGTTTTCAGATTTATTTCTATATGTGTACTCTGAGACAATGCTTCTTGCCAAATTTCATAGTTCTATATCAACGGGAAGTACCCGGTTTTAATTTTTGTGAGTGTCGAAATATGCGGTTTTTTACGACATAAACGACTCTAACTTTTTTAAACGACAACTGAGAAGTTTTTCTTTTACACAACAGCAAGAGTTCATCGATATACGTATACAGTTTAAATTTCAACTCAATTTCTTTACGCGTTCTCGAGATAAAGAGTCTTGGCATACTCGTACACACAGACGGACAGACAGACAGACGGACAACAAAGTGATCCTATAAGAGTTCCGTTTTTTCCTTTTGAGGTACGGAACCCTAAAAATCAATTTATTAGTTCGATAAATTTTTGTGACTTTTTTTTCAATAAACGGGAGATAAAGAAGAGAATATGAGCTGTGAATTGTGATATCAGGTATTGCTGCATATGGAGGAATAAAATACACGGGCCACAACGGAATGGAGACGGTATATGCGTTAGGGGTGAGAGGATGTTTGTTTGTGCAAACCTATGTTGCTATTTTTCTCCAAAACTACTTTTTCGATTTTGATGCAGTTTTTAACTATGGGTTTGTGAAATAAAACTTAAATTTGATTTAAACTAACCTTATGACTAAATTAACGTCAATATGATAGATTAAAAAGTCATTGTTAAAATGAGAAAGTTCCTCACAAAGCCATATTTATCTAATAATTTTCCTCCTATCACAATGTATCTTATAAAAATATTTTTTTCCAAGTAGAAATTATCGCAGGAATAGTTATTAAGAACACTATTATTAATTGAAAACTAAGTTAAAAAAAACTATTCCTGCGATTATTTCTACTTGGAAATATTTTACAGCAGTGTGTCAATTCAGGCAATCAAAATTAATTGTATCGTGAAAAAATAAATTACGTAGTCACATCACTTGCGCAGGTTGCACGAATCTAAAAGGTTTTCTTAGAAAATAAAGCTCCGCCCGTAAATTAGATTTTTGAGGTTTTCCTGGAAAATATGCTTCTAGATTAGATTTAGGATCAGAAAATCAGTTGGAGAGAATATTGCGTGATAAGCAATAACGGTGATATATTTTGAGAGAAATCTCAGAAACTAAAGTTGAAAATGAAAAGTCTGTAGATTGATGAAAAGATAGAGTACAAAATGTTAAAATTAGATTAATATGATGCCATGGTAACTACGAGTAAATAAGAAATAGAACCAGATGAAAAGTTAGAATGAAAATCGGATTTGTGTGTACTATTTATGTCATTTAAAATTAGGGAAAACAGTCTTTCTTCCATCCGTTCCATCACATCTTCCGATATATTAAAAGTCATATGTCATTTTTTAGCTATATGTATGATGAAGCGAGCAATACTTTCGTCAGATGGTAAGCATTTTGCATGCCCATGATAACTCTGCGCCACTCAGAATTGTTATCTACATATTTATCTACGTATAGCCCAAAACCCTACGCTCATCGCTCTGAGATATTGTCATGATAATGTAAATGTCCTTTGAATTGGTTGAAAAATACTTATTAGGTTTTGGGCAAAAATTGCATATTTTAAACAATGTGCGGTTTTTGAACGGACACGATAGTTCGAGGGTGGTAGTCAACCACAGACATTTAAAAAGTAAATGCAACTGGCAGAGGTTTTGATGACCATTCTGATCGAGCCGTCGGAGCAAAGAACAAGTCTAGATTAGTTATTTTTAAAACTTAAAGAACACTGCAATGGAAGAAATAAATCTGCAAAGTTTCATTGTAATAATATTGGTGTTTATACTGCATCGAGTCCTCGGTTTTCCTAACATACTTAAGTGAGAAACACGTTCCAGCAAGCGCAGCATAAGACATCCACTCTACTTATGAGGTCTGGAAACCCCAATGAGACCGCAGGACCACGCTGGATGCAACGAGCTTCCAATCTGCCTTATAGGACATTTACAAGAGAGGCCTATATCCAATAGTGTAAAACCTACCGTTGAAATAAAAATGAAAGTGTTAAAAATAGCTAATACTTACACAGTAAAGTAAATTAAGTGTATGATTGCCTTTCTTTAGATTTCACAGTGACCTAATATTATACACATAAAACATATAAAATTCCTTCTACGTACAATTTTCACGTAAGTTTGTAAGTGAACAGTAAACACTAAAGTAGGAAAGTTTCCCTGCGAGTCGGAGCCAGCCAGCGCCTACATATCATGGAATTTATGACTTCTACTAATGTGTGAAACTTTCTTAGTGTAAAGATCGTGGAGTTTTTGCTATGGGATTCCATTATTTCGTGCCAACTTTTAGTGCAAAGGGGTTTTGGATTGCAATTTGTGTTATATTTGTTTATTTATTTACCTATTTGCATAATGTAGTGTACATTACAACAGTTCCTTAACTAATTGAAGTACAAAACATAGGCCCCGTTAGGGCACTGCAATTGTATTATAATGCCCTTAAGAATTACTTTTTACTAATTTATGCTAAATCCAACTATGTGATAGGTATATTTAAATGAAATTATTTACAATTTAGAATGCGTTGTAATAAGAATACTACAGAGCTATTTAGGATAATATGTTATTGTACTTTGAATATTTATTCCAACAAAGGCAGCTAAGCAAAACAAAGCGTACTATGAAGAGGGCTATGCTTGGAATCTCTCCGCGAGATCGAATCAGAAATGAGGAGTTCCGTAGAAGAACCAAAGTTACCGACATAAGTGAGTAAGTAAGAGGACGGATGGCTTGCCCTGGTGTCTGAGTTTTTAAGCCGCCAACGGACTAGCAAGTTATAATGGCAGTGGGCGGGGCACATAGCGCAGAGAACTAAGGACCGATAAGACCAATGAGATCACGTACTACAACGTAGAACGTCCATCCACAAGGTAGACGAAATGACTTCATTAAGACCGCAGGATCGCACTGCATGCAAGCCGCTTCCAACTGGTCTTATTGGCGATTCAAAGGGGAGGCCTATGTCTACTATGGCTGATGGATGTAACAAAATCAGAATATGCATAATCTTACAAAGGTACGTATTTTTTTTCTTCTTCTTTTTCGTGTCGATGATCCAAATAGTATTAAAGTGATAATTTATAAGGTCTTTTCTCAGTGCCTTGCTACTGCCACTCTGCGAGGGGAGGCATCGTAAAGATCCTGAAGTGTGCAGGTATTTGAGCAGTTAGGGCGTGAGAGAAGATGTTGCATATTTGGTATCGGAGTACCGCACTGGCAATGTGCGCATTTTTTTTAAAGCCGTGGTCGTCTATCAGAAATTACACCCTTACAATTGTGAGGTCGTGGGTTCAAATCCCGGCCCAGATCCAATAATTTCTTTGCAATTGATGTACGGAATTTCAGACCACTGGCTTTTCGGTGAAAAAAAACATCGTGAAGCAACCTGCATACGTCCCTAGAAGAATTTTGATGGCGTATGTGAATCCACCAACCCGCAGTTTTTTTTAAATTTATTATCTTACAATATATATATTATTATTACATATTTAAGTAACACTAAAAAGCCTTGCAAAGATTCGTCGTAGTGTTAAGTTCTACGCACAATAAATCCAAAGTGCAAATAAACAATGGGCCAGCGTGGTGGATAAGGCCCAATAACCTTTCGTGGTTAGGCCTACGTCCTGCAGTGGATTAAAAAGGCTGGTACTGTACAGTACGTAATTTAACAGTAATGATACAGTAAGAAAGTAAGTTCGCATAGGCCAGGTACATGTAGCACAACAATCAAAATATCACACGGACCAAGCCGCGGACATAAGCTAGTTCAACTATAATCGTACCTTTATAAAAACTGGGGTCCAGCGTCAGTTTCTTTGCGAGCTGCAAGGAGAGTTGCTGACAGATGGAGTCGGTCTTCGCCGATTCATAGCAAACCCGCCACAAACAGAAGAACACCTTCAACTCGCGCCAAAGGAGATAGACGAGGACGTAACTAGTCTGGAACAAATAAAATCTCTTGTATTGAATTCTTTCCATAATCCCATAAATCAGTACCTACGTGTTTACTGAACCTACGTATGTAGGTCTATGTTATACTATAATCCCGTTATATACTGGGTATCAGCTGTTCCATACATTTTGGTCGCGGGTGAACGATATTTTTCTATGCAACACTAATTTTTTTTTTAGTTTGGACAAAGTTTGCAGAACAAAAGTTGTTAGTTTTGATGTACAGAATAAGCCTCTAAAAGGTTGCTCAATGTTTACCAGTCGCCCTGTACAGTATAAAATGTCTTAAAACCACGTTAATTTCCAGTAAAATAAGTAGGTCTAGTACATCATCATGAAATTGCGAACAAAATTAGCCGCATTAGAGATTTTGCTGAAAGTCACTAATTATTCTGTATTTATAGGTAGAACAGCATCAAGCAAAAAACTTTCCAGTAGTGTCCAGTAGTGTGACTTATAAGGCCATAATTATTTTTCGCTAAAACTGGCGAAACCACCGACCGGCCGCAACCGACTTCCAACGTGGACAAAATTCGAATCGTTCGCACGAATCGTTGTGTATTTTTATTTAAAAACGGCTCAACCAATTTCGATAAAATTTAATGGTTCTCAATATTTGAGAAACAAACATAAAACAAACCTTTGTCCTTTTTGGGATTATCATATTAAATAAGGTTTTTAAAAATAGTCAGAGACTTGACCTCCCGGATGGCAACAGGCAGCTCATTCCAGAAACAGACCGCTTGTACAGTGAACGATTTAGTGTAGGACAGATTGACGTGGAAAGAAGTGTGGATTCTGAGCTTAAGTGCTCGTGAGGGTCACAAAAAACTGGAATGACCAATGATGAATTCGAATCATTCTTTAAGATATAGAGGAATGGTAGGATTGAAAAGAATTTTATAAAGGAAGGAGAGAATGTGGGTATTACGGCGAGGACGAATGGTTAATTTAAGCTTTTGTCAAATTTCAGATATATGATCATATTTTCGTAAGCCAAATAGGAATCGAATGCAGAAATTTAATCTTATAATGATGATGATGATGAAGTTACCGTATCCGCTAGCGATAGCATAATGACGCTGGAGTAAGTCACCGTTGTCCCTAGAACGACTGCTAACAGCAATATTATCTGAAACGAAAAGAAATATGATAACATCTTATGAATTGAAGAACGCTGGCTGCACGCACGAAAAAGTGTCACGTTCCGCCTGAGTCGAGCGTGTAAGCGTTAGCGCGAAACAAGCGGTAGAGAGGCACGATCGGTCTAAGTGTTCCACTTTTTTCAGTTGTTGATTCAACAATGTTTTTTAAGACTTTATCGTCCGTAAACCTACTTTAAAGAACTTACAGCTTAGGCTTATATCTTGTTGTATAGCACTTAATTATTTTTATAATAATTGAAAATTGTCTATGTCTATTAATTTTTATGAGTCGTAGGTTCTAAGTTGTACAGACTAGTTTACTCAGGTACAATAATTAATTAATAGAGTAAAGATACTTTGGAACATTGTTTTTACAAATAGAAGTCTAGTCTTTATTTTTTTTCATTCTTTTTTTTTTTTTTTTTTTTTTTTTTTTTTTATTTCAAATAGGTTTTCGTTTGACTACACACTGCCTGATGTAAAGCAGATATGCGGTCTAGGATGTAGCACGCTTACCTAGAAGATACCTATTTACTCGAGATTTGAAGACACCTACATTGTACTTTAACGGAAAGACAGACTTAGGCAAAGCGTTCCACATTCTGGCAGTTCGTATGAGGAATGTGGACTCAAAACGCTTTGTTCTAACGCGTGGGATGTCCACCATAAAAGGGTGGCGTTTTGGTCGCGTCTGTCTAGCCGTACGATAGAAGAAAGGGGCAGGTGGGACTAGATCGTGCAACTCCTGGGCGCACTCACCGAAGTGTATCCGATAGTAGGCAGACAGACACGCCACCCTACGTCGATGCTCAAGACTTTGCAGCTTCGACTCAGTCAAGGTTTCGTTGCCTATCAGCCTCCTGGCTCGCCTTTCAATGGACTCCAAAGCCTCTAACTGGTATTTGGCAGAGCCATCCCAAAGGTGAGAGCAGTATTCCATGCAAGACCTGACTTGCGCTTTATAAAGACTAAGCAGTTGCTCAGGTGTGAAATACCGTCTCACCTTAGAGAGAACACCAAGTTTTTTTGAGGCTAATTGGGCTTTTGACTCTATATAAGACCCAAAGTTGAGAGTCGATGATAGCGTAACGCCTAATAGTTCCAGACTGTTAGTTACCGGAACGGATACACCACGGAAAGCAGGAGACAGTTGAAAGGGCCTCTTTTTGGCCGAAAACAAACAGCTTTGAGTTTTCGTGGCATTAAACTTGACCAGGTTAGCATCACCCCAGTCAGATACCGCCTCCAGACTCAAGTTGAGCCGTTCGACCATAGCCTCTCTGAGTGACTCGATCTGTGCCCCGCTCGTTCTTGCTTCGGATGTGTAGCTCTCCATGACCGTACTGTCGTCTGCGTACCCAAAAATACCAGGCTTTAGCAAGTCGTTAATATGCAGTAGGAAGAGTGTCGCAGAGAGCACAGACCCCTGAGGAACACCGGCATTGATAGCCATTTGGTCTGACGAGCAGCCATCAACGACAACTCGTATTGACCGATTCCTCAAGAAATCTGATATCCATGTGCAGAAATCAGCAGGCAGGCCGTAAGATGGAAGCTTGCCAATAAGGCTCTCGTGCCAGACCCTATTAAAAGCTTTCGAGATGTCCAAGGAGACAGCCAGCGCCTCCCCGTGCTTCTCAATGACCTCACTCCAAATGTGTGTGGCGTACGCCAGAAGGTCCCCAGTAGACCGGTTTCGGCGAAAGCCGTACTGGCGGTCACTGAGTAGGTCATTTGCTTCCAGGTAGGCCAGGAGCCTGTTGTTAAGAACACGTTCCATACTCTTGCAAAGTATGGACGTGATCGAAATCGGTCTGTAATTGGCAGGGTCAGCACGGCTACCTTTTTTGGGTACAGGCTGCACGTTAGCAAGCTTCCAAGATTTGGGCACTTGACCCGTCTTCAGAGAGAGGCGAAAGAGGCGGGTCAACACAGGCGACAGCTCAGGCGCACAAGTCCTTAGTACAATAGCTGGAATACCATCTGGGCCACTGGCCTTATTCACATCTAGACTGCGGAGAACTTTGAGAACCTCCTTTTGGCGGATATGTATTTCACTCATTGAGGTGCCACAGTTTGGCAAAGTTGGAGGTCTCGCACTACCGGGGTCCAGACGCGAAGACTCCGCAAATTGAGATGCAAATAAATTTGCCTTCTCTACCGCGGTATGAGCCAGCGAACCATTGGGTTTCAGCAACGGAGGCAATGAAGGGTGGCAGAAGTTCGCTTCGACTGATTTAGCTAGGGACCAGAATGCCTTGCTACCCGCAGGGTAAGAAGCAAGCTTGTTCCCTATTCGACTAATATGCTCAAAGCGAGCCCTCCGCATAACCTTTTTGCAGGACTTAGCAGCCTTATTGTAAGTCTTCTTCCTCAGATGCATGTCCTTCGTCTTACGGTTACGAGCATCGACCCAAGCCAGGTATGCCTGATGCTTTTGCGCTTCGGCGCGTCCACAATCAGGCCCAAACCAGGGCCGAGCTTTGTTGGACAGAGGCACGTCCGAAAATGGGATGAAGTATTCCATGGCGGTACGAAGCACGTCTGTCACGGCATCCGCGCACGAAGAAGGATCATCAGAAGAGAAGCACACAGGCTGCCAAGGATAAGACGCAAAGAAACACCGCATCTCATCCCAATCTGCCAACTTGTACCGCCACACCCGCCGTGACCCTTTTGGACTGGGGTCTGAAGGGGAGTAGACGGATACGGATTTCACCAGACAGTGATCAGATGTACCTAACGGAGAGGAAATCGCCACTGAATATCGGTCTGGATCAGTTGTTAGCAGAAGGTCCAAGCAGTAGGCCGTATGCGAGTCAACATCAGGTACCCGTGTGGCGCCATGAACCAGCTGGGTAAGACCTAGCGTCAAAGCTAGCTTGCGCGTTTCAAGCCCAGCATGGTTTGTGTCCAGGTATGGGTGAAGCCACTCCTTATGATGGCCATTAAAGTCCCCCAGGATCACTAATTGGGCCGAAGGGTAGCTGAGCTGAGCAGCATCCGCCACCTCACTGAGGTAATCAGTAAGTCTAGTTGCCTCCCGGTCTCCGCTATGCGATCGGTATACACAGGCATAGACAATCTTCTCTATGCCAGTGTCCGCCAGAGCCCAAAGCACTGAAAAAGAAGGGTCTTCAAACCTTCGAAGACGCAGAAAACAAATGTCATCCCGGGCGTAAACGCATACACCCGCACGTGGTTTGAAAAGATGCTCCAGAGAATACCCTGGGTAGGATAGATACGACACGTCGGATGGACCAGCAATCTGCGTCTCCGTGAGAAACAATAGGTGGGGTCGTTCTGTCTCAAGATGATGATGGACAGGCGTGAGATTGGAGTGCAGGCCCCGAATATTGCACAGGTGCACTTTGAGTGAGAGGGAGTGCTGCCGCTGTGTATACGTTCTTTTCTTTTATTGTTTCTCATGCTTGCGGAGTAAAGTAGGTAGGAAGTCAGCAGTGGAACGAGGCGTCACACTAAGTAGAATTCAGTGGTACAACACACAAACCACACACATCTATGGGAGACCAGCCTGGAGACCGCGGGGACGCCCGAGCCCCCCCAAGGATGTCCATCGGGCCCTCTCGTCCGGTCGCCAACCGGCACGATGGCGCATCCCTGGGATTTTTCGACAGATGGCGGGGCAGCCTTTCATGAGTGGCTAGCTCACTACTTGGGCCCCCTACTATCTGCGGTCGGCCAGCGACAAACCGTGCCTCGGATCCCGCTGCCCTCCACGGCTGGCCGTCCGATGCGGTAATCGATGTGTGCACCGTATTTATCCACCAGACGACGCTACTGTTCCGACCCAACTTCCCGATTGACGTCACCAGACTTCGCGCCGGAACACGATCCCAAGAGAGCCGCTTGGCGGCGCGGCTTAGTCTGGTGGGTGGTCTCTCGCCACGGCTAAAGCCTACCACCAGAATGGTTGTTGCCTGGTTAGCACCACCCAGGACCACGTGTGGGGGATAAAATAAATGGGTTCCTACCCACGGACGAAGGCAACTCGTTCCCAAATATCATTCCAACTTGTGATTTTTTTAACGGGCAAATGTGTCTTTATTAACTACAATAAGATACAATACTACTTTATAAAATATGCTAAAACTACCTACACTACTACATAGTCTTTATAAATAGAATGTATCCCACACATCAAATTCCAAGATGTCCAAAAGTCCAAAAAATTTATATTTCTAGATTAAGTAAAGCATTATAATTATTATGCTTTTTAACTTGAATTCGAATTTACTTTACTTAAAACTTAGCTTTTCCTATTACATTCTTATGGCAAAATAAATCGAAACCAAAGAAAACTTACCCTTGGAGTGACTTCCTCATTCATCACCGCAGTGGTAGCCAGCACGTGTCTATAAACCCTCGACCCAAGCACAGGGGGCGCATTTTTCAATTTCGACAACCTGAGGTTTATCGCCTCTACAATCATACTGAAGAAAATAACTTCCGCGTCTTGAGCCGAGTACACGATAAAGAAAAAAAACGCTTCCCTAACAGACGGCGCAATAATGATCAAACTGATAATGTCAATGACTGCACAAACAAGAACGAACAAAGTGTATTTCATCGAACTCGCCTCTAATTTTACAATGTAATCGTCCACAATTCCACATTTCTCATCCAATCTGTTCAACGCGATGAACGATTTATTCCTGAATCTTGCAGTGATGATCAACTCAATGAACCCAAAAGTCAAAAACGCTTGAAAGAACCTCATTCCAATGCTGGTTTTGAATGACAAAATGTCAACAATTATAGCTGTAATAAGCAAAGTTAAGGCGAGAGAAAATATCATATTGCAGATGAACTTTTTTCTCGGACATTCGATTAGATAGGAACGATTCACGCAAAAGAAATTTTGTAATAAAATTAGATGGGAAAAACAACTAATTGTATTTTGAAACATTTTATAAATTAAAAATAATATTGATACGTATGTTTGCCTTCGCAAGGGTAAGCTGAATGTAAAACTTTCCGAAGTTAATATAATTGAAATAGATTAGTTTCAGAGATTTTAACCAGTCTCGAGGGAAATTATAGTAGTGTCTGTAGAATGAATTTTAAGCTGCTTTTGATGATTGAGACCCACTCACTAAATAAATGAATAGATTTGAATAAAACTAATCTAAAGAAGAGCGAGATAGAGCGATTAGTAGTTAAGACTTTTGTGTTATTCAAAGTTTGTAGTAACACTTTTAGAGAATTCCTTGTAACAATAGACAATACTATATTTCTTGACTATCGTTTTATTTCTAGTAAAATAATTTTAGTTAGGTACCAAGAATTTAAGCTAAGGAAGTAAAGGAAACGGATTTCTACGAGATTTTATTTAAATTGCAATGGATATGCCAGATTATTTAAGATATTTTAGATTATATAAGTTCGCGTGGAATCTTGCAAGTCAAAGGACATGTCCACAAAATGTATGGAGGCTGGTATAATAATAATCAAAGATTCTAACCACAACACTCGTTACATTTCGAGAAAGTTCATATTTTTCTGAGTCTTTTACATCAGTTAAAACCAAAAAAGAGCGCTCCGTTTTTTTAAATTAATTTTGAATCAATTAGGATAAATAAATATATTTGTCTCAATTAGTAGTTTATCTCTAGCGACACTGATTAAGTGACCTCCAAATTGTTGAATAGAAGCATTTTTACCAATTAGACACAGTTTTTAAGTGTTAATTGTCACATTGTACTTACTAACTGGTCACACTGCACTGGACGGTTATAATTTTTAATTTTAGCAAATTAAGTGATGAATGTGGAAGAATCAGCTACGAATGCAAGTAAAATAACGATTGAAGCACTTTATTATTATTAAACTAGAAAAAATACATAGCTGTATTATTGTTTTTCATAGAACTTATTTTTCACATTAAAAAAAATGGAGGGATATAAAAATCTAAATTAAATATTTTTGAGAAGCCCATAAATCAAGCTTTCAAATGATGTATATATCATTTTAGTTCCATTTTTCTCTCAATAAAATACCACTTGTGGACGTCACCTTTGACCAACTTCCCGATTTCAGATTGAGCTGAAATTTTGCACGCATATGTATATCGCGTGACAACGCAATATTTGGTATCATTGAGCTGATCTGATGATGGAGTCGGAAGGTGGCCATAGGAACTCCTGTACTAAACAAGATTGACCCGTCGTGTTTGGGCTCGTTTTACTTGTCTGGGCTAGCACTCTGCTGCTACATGACATTCAGAATCTCAATAGCTTGTATTTTTAAAAGATATATTTTTATTTAAAAAAAAAAATATTTGTTACACTCCACATAGATCTGAATCAAAGCTCTTTATTGTTACATGATTTTTATCCCATAGTAAAAATAAATATTTGTAGGTTAATTATGCTACCAAAATAGTCAAGCGGATTAGCTAGTTCAAGTGGCAGTGGGCAGGGCACTTAGCGTGGTAAACTGACGGCTAGTGCGGCAAACTGATGGCCAATGAGGCCGCAAAGTTTTTGAATGGATACTACGTGCGTGGCGTAGGACGTCCACCGACTACGTGGACAGGCATCCTGGTTAAGAGTGCTGGAGCGTGTTGGATGATACCCGTTTTCAATCGGTCGTATAGGATAGAGCTGATATAATAGAGAATTTTTGAAATGCCATTAATCAAGAAAACATGCCACTTGTCGGTTCATATTCGTGCAAGGATGCCTGGAAGAAATCGCCATGGGTGATAAGGCCGCCACTTTATAATCATATTTTTTGTCGTCTATGTGTAAATAGTGTTTATTTTCTCTTAACTTTTCTCTTTAACTCTTTATTTACATTGTGGTTGTAAATAAAGAGTTTTGTCTGTCTGTCTGTGTTAACGTTGCCAAGAGAAGAAGAATTTCTACGGAATTTTTCTGCATCGTTTTTTATTGCCTCTTCCAAAGTTATAACTTCAGATTTGTGAGTTCATTATTTACTTGCTCGCTACTTTAGCTACTTTAAATTCCTAAAAAAATATGCGCTATATTATTGAAATATGTCGTTCGCGCTAAAATAATTTGAAATAGCAGCTTTTTTGGTTCAAGTCTGACCTTTAAGTCAGTACTCATTTGATTGCCTCTGATAAGATCCGATGGCTTAAAATTACAAAATTTACCTTGACTTTCTTTATATTTACACGCTACTTAAAACAATGGGTATAATACTACTACCTTTTTTTTTGTCCAGGGGAAATCTTTTAAAGATACCACCGCACCTCGGGACAGGCGGGTGGTTATGTGGGAGTCTCCGCCCATTGCTGTCATCATACATCATACAAGATGGCGGATGTGAAGTTAGCCACAAGATGCGTGAAACCCAATCAACGCGCAGCTTTATGTGACCTTCAGTTAGGATTGGATAGTGCGCAGCTTGTAGCTAACTTCACAACCGTTTTGTATGAATCGGCCTATACCCTTTTTGACCGACGAACCACCGGAGGAGGTATACAATTCGACGCGTATTTTTTTTTATGTATAACCACGCATAACTTTTTTTATAGTAGTCCGATTATCCAATAATTATTTTTTTATTAGAAACAATATACTTCTGAAATGGTCCCATTTAAATTTTATCGAAATCGGCTGAGCCATTTTTGATAAATCAACAATAATGTGAAAAATGCTACATCGATCCGTGCGAAATATTCGCAAATTCTGTAAACGGGTGTAGTCGGTCATGCTAATTTTTGCAAAAAATAATCTTGTTCAATTACCTTAATACATAGTATCTTTGTCCTTACTAATATTATAAATTCGTAAGTGTGTTTGTCACTCTCTTACGTAGAACCAGAGCAACAGAAAGGTTTGAATAAATGGCATTACATAATAATAACATTAGCTCTCCGAATAATTATTTTTTGCAAAAAATAGCATGACTGCCTTCACCCGTGTACATAATTCGCGAATATTTCGCACGGATTGATATAGCATTTTATCACATTATTGTTGATTGATCAAAAATGGCTCCGCCGATTTCGATAAAATTCAAATGGAACCAATTTCGAAGTATACTCTTTCAATAAAAAAATAATTATTGAAATCAGACTACTATAAAAAAGTTATGCGTGGTTATACCTAAAAAAAAAAAAATATATACGCGTCGAATTATATACCTCCTCCGGTGGTTCGTCGGTCAAAAAATTAAAAGCTCCTAGATATATAAGTTATAACATAGAAATCAAAATATCACGTGGGCGAAGCCCCGAGCAAAAGCTAGTAGATTATAATCATAAATCATTTATTTGGCATAATAATAAAAATGTGCTGATACATTGTTCCAGAGGCTCCGAAACTAGTCAGAGACTGAATGTCAGGAGCCAATGGTTTCTACTGTTATTTAACAAAAATATTACAATGCAAATAAACAACTGGTATTATACAAGTTTCATACAAGTTTTTAACAGAGTTAAATTCATAAAGACAAAAAATATTTATTGGTTTGACACATGCAGAATTTTTTTTATTATACAATGGAAATTTCGAAATGTGTCTCATCATATAATACACATTCAAAATGTGTAAAAACTGAGTGCGTGAAAAATTTCCATACAAATTTCGCCGTACTGAATATGCAGCCTATTCGGCACACTCAAGAATATTATAAAAATTATAATATGTATATACATTTCCTTCGGATACCGGATATAACTTGGACAAAAGTTACTGCGATATCTAATATTTTGGCGAAGTTTCTTGGCAGCTAGTACGAAGGTAGTACAAGTTACCATTCCAGTTCTGCCGTCCGCAAGATATATAGCCGCTATCTATAAAATTATCTTTATTAAAATTTGGCTGATAAACTGGGGCTTATTCAAATGTGAATGACTTGATAACGAAAAATAAAGATATTTCATTTTCTATATCCGTAGAGTTTGTGCAAAAAGAAAAGCGTCGTAGGTGAGGTCGCCTGTGTACCATTTTACATTTTTTTTACGTTGACAACACTGCTCTGTCATTGGTAGTATAACTACAAGTGTTTGATACTTGGTAGACACCAATTCGGTTTTCATCAGTAGGTACTCGCGTCTACTAAGTAGTCGGTACCTTGGCTGCTGAATAAAATCTTATTATTAGTTCACCGTAACGCCACGACGGTTCTCTTCTTGCGCAAATTCTAGCCAAGAAAACCCATTGTTTTGTATGGGACAGTCTAATTGATCAACAATCACTTGTTTGTGTGTCTGTCTGTTTGTATCCGGTTAGATGTTATAAACTATGTAATATGACGGGCAGTTAGTGCAGAATAAAATATGACGCAGCGATTGCCTCGTGCTTTCTGTCGTAAGGACACGGTTTTCTTGCAAATAATCGCATGAAAGTGTGAGGAGACCGAAGACTTGAGCGAAATTATACACCAATATGACAATTGCGACAATATTTCTTCCATTTTCAGTATTCCACAGCTTGGCGCAGGTACAATTACTTGTTCTCAGCTTGACGTCTGGTTCCAGAATAAATTCAAAAATCCCTTGTGAAACCCCCCATGAGCGTATTTATATTTTTTTTTCACATCCCCCGCAATTGCCAACCATAGCTCGTTTCCGGTAGCATTTATTCTTAAAAAGTCTGTGGTTGACTACCACTTTCGTTAACTTGTGAAACTATCGTATCCGTTCAAAAACGGCACATTATATAAAATATGCAGTTTTTGTCTCAAACCCAACAAAAGCCACCCGTAGGCACTTTGCCAAATGATCATAGATGCACTTCTCGCACGAAGCAATTGTATCAAAATTCTAAAAACGCTTTTTTACTATGCCTATTTGGTACACATAACAGAATACAGTCAATGATATACTTAAATATAGTAGTGTTAAGAACTATGAGCTAAACCATGTTTCAAAACATGTGAACTTATCATGATTATTGTAGTATTTATTATAATATTTAAAAATACATTAATTAAATTTATAAAATTACACACGAGCTAGAAAGAAACATGAAAGATAATCTCGATTGGAAGCTGACTTTTCACAGATAAACATCGATATTTAAAACATATTTCATAATAAAAGTCGTAGGGCCAAAAATTGTATATATTTTTGTGTAGTGAGAATATCCCTCAACTGGCGTTAGGTTTTTAGTAGTTATTAAGTACTTTTTCTCGATGGGAATGTTAGCATCACTTGAGTGGCCAATGTGATAACCGATGAAATTGATACGAGTACAATCGATCACCGTTCACCGTTTAGTCAATAAATAGATCGATTGAACCGGATTCTTTGGAACGTCAGATTGAAGCGTCACGTCACTGTCAGGCGATGCGGTGTGAAAATGTATTTCTTAGAAGAAAAAAATAAAACAAAACATAGGGTCTGCAAAAATCGCTCTGGAAGTGTTTAATAACAAAATATGGCTAAAGTACAAAGTGAGAAGAGTGGGCAACAATGCGGTTTTTTCCAATTACGAGGCATAAATACAAAAGTGAGTAGGTTAAGTTTATATGAAAAAAATAACAAGTACCTATTACAATAGTATAATTTCAAAAGAGTCTAACTATTGTTTTTATTTTTACATACCAACTCAATCGGGGTCTCAAGCACTACAACATTTTTAACAAAAATAATTCTCGAAACATAAAGATGTGTGACAAGGAGAAGTAACTTTTTATTTTGTGTTAATGTTCGATAGCGACTTTTTAGCACACAGACGGCATAGTTACTATCACGAGTGCTAGCGCGAGTAACTGGCTCGAGACGGGAGCAAGAGTTATTAGTTCACGCGACCTATTTCTATTGTTATTCCATTACTGTAGGCATTCCTCATTCCGCCACTCTGAATAAGAGTCTGAGTGTTATTTTGATCGCAAAGGTTTATTGGGTGAAAATATTCATTTATTATTGGGAGGTAACAAAGTAGAGGAAAAAGTGATAGGAAGTAAATTTTGTATATTTTAAAACAACTTTTTTGTAGGTGGGGTGTAGGTGTGGGAAGCTCATCTTGTTTCTGAAATATATCTGTCTGTCTCATCATTGGGTCCAAAAAAATATTGAAACGATGTGAAATACTAGTGTACCTATAGCTGGCACTTCTTACTTATATAAGTACTAGCTTTTGCCCGCGGCTCCGCCCGCGTAGTATTTTGACTTTTGTGCTATCCTACAGGAACCTTTTTTTTTTCGGGATCAAAAGTAGCCTATGTCACTTTCCGGCCATTGAAATATGTCCATGCCAAAAATCAAGTAAATCCGTTCCGCCGTTGCTGCGTGAAAGAGAAACAAACCAACAGACTTCTCGGATTTATAATATTGTCTGATTGTACTGCACTGTACTGTACCAGCCTTTTTAATAGTCAACTGCAGGACGTAGGCCTACCTACGAAGGGTGATTGGGCCATATCCACCACGCTGGCCCAATGTGGGTTGGTGGATTCACATACGCCATCGAATTTCTTCTACGGACGTATGCAGGTTGCCTCACGATGTTTTCCTTCACCGAAAAGCCAATGATGTGAAATTCCGTACATAAGTTCCAAAGAAACTCATTGGTACGGGATCGGGATTTGAACCCACGACCTCACGATTGCAGGTCGGGTGTTACTACCACTACCACCACGGCTCACGCGTGTAATACACGCGTGTAAATCATATTACCTACTACATAAAGTTGTTTTCATTAACCTACAGCTGGACATAGGCCTCCCCACCAATATCCAAAAGAACCAATTGAAACTATTCTCTGTGATTCTAAAGAATCTCTTCTTAATAGCTTGAAGCACACTTAAACTGCTGTAGTATCTGTTAACGTATACTAACGGCACTTTATTCTAAGTACGTGGGTACCTAATGCTGTCTGGAAAATGAGCAAAAGTTTTTTCCAGCAATGTCAGCAACATACCTATCTAGAGGAATAATATTTTCGAAAGAAGTGGCGAAATCGCTTAGAGAAAGTGTTTGGCACATTTAACACTAAACACTTACGTTAGAAAACAAATTTATTGAGGCCGTGCGGTCAATATATTACAGTAATTGCCCCACAGGAATCTTCTGGAGCTAAATAAATAGTAGGAACATGTACTAAAGTAAATAAATAAGTTCTATGAATGTAGTTTCAATAATACCTTTTATAGTGAGATGCGCAATAAGCTGCTCAGCAAGCGTAACTAAAAACTCGTTTCTTTAAAACACTACATAATATATAGCACAGAGCAAAGCCGTATTTTTGTGTTCGCCTCTGAATTCGTTTAAATCATCTAGCTCCAGCGTCCAGTCTAAAGACGATTTAATAGCAATGCTATTAGAATAGTTTTTGTAAAAGGTTAAAGTTATTTATAGCCGAATGAACGCAGCAACACTTTAGCTAGGCTTTCTACTTTTTGTCTAACGCCACTTTTTCACGAGTTTTTGATACAAAGTACAACACAGCGGCAAATTCGCAAGTAATATTTAAGCCATGTATTCATTAAGCAAAAAAAAGAAACAAAATCTACGTGTTTCTGAAACAAATCATAATGTTTCAGAGACAGTTATTGGGTTTCTAAAAACACAACGTGTTTATCTGTACGTTTCTAAGTGATGTTTTAGAAACAGTGTATCCGAAACATAGTTGCTCAGTGAATACATGGCTTTATTCTGGCTCATATTAGAGCGATATACGCAATTTTATATTTATATGTTAGATTTTGTCAGACATATTTTAAGTTTATTTTCGTTACTAATATTATAAAAGCGAAAATTTGTGAGTATGTATAGATGTATGTTACTCATTCACGAAATAAACTACTGAACGGATTGAAATGAAACTTTGTAATAATAATAATGCTTATATATAAGAATAACACATAGGCTATAATTTACAAAAATATCGCACGAAACGAAGTTCGCCGGGTCAGTTATATTCAATTAATTAATAATAATTTAAAGATTTCGTATTTCGATCTGTCTTCGCAAAAAGTCTAACAATAAAAATATAATCCAAGAATTCAGGAGTTATCTCGCTCTCACTAACATTAATCTACACCTAACAATTGTACTTATGTACAATTACATGTTATTCAATCAGCAGGACGCCGCGCGCCGCTGGGCCAAGTCAAAATCTGTCCAAGTGTTGAACAGTTTGTTCTTAGTCGCGTAATGCCCTGAACGAATAAATGCCTGTCTCTAGATATATTTTCTGTTGGGTTAGGTACATATATGTCCCACAGGAGATTAATTATAGAGAGCTCCAGAATGTTGGAAAGTCCTTGCTTGTTGTGTGAAGTTAAAAGGAGATAGTAAATAGGGAATAGTAAACGAGGGTCGAATTAAATTATTACGATACTGTACTACGGTACATATTATATAACATTTGAACTCCGAAAACAAAAATAAGTTTTTCTTTAAATATTGTTGGAAGGTAGACGAGAACCAGCCGGCGAATGATATAAAAGGCGGTGCGCAAACGCCGCGCCGTCACTTTGCCTCGAGCCACCGTCGTGGAAACATCGTCCGACATTTCATTTCTCTTTCGTTAAATTGTGTCGAATCGCTGTCCGATTGTTTAACTTTTGATTATTTTTGTTGAATTATAATTGTCAGAAGTAATTCGATGTTTTATTTTTGAAATAAAATCGGTTCAAGTATCCAAAATCAGAAGTGGGATAGAATCTACGTTTCACACGTTGTTCTATCTCACTACTCTGCCCACATTTTGCTGCAAAGAAATGTCGGATGTGATGGCCATCGAAATAGTAGTTTGCACAAAATCTAAATGAAGGTAGTTGCCTAAGAGCGAAACTAGGCGCGAGTTAATAGTGAAGTGAAGTGTTGGAGCAGTGCTTGATAGCTCATAGGGTGCGTCGAATTCCCGCAACCCGCAGGCCTCGCCGCCTGACCGGTGGGCATGCCGCCCTCAGCAGGCTTCGCACCTGTTCGGTGGGCATTGCTACCTGCCACCTTTGCGATGTCGGCTACTCAGCGGGAATCACCGTCATCAGCAAGCCTCATCGCGCTCAGCGGCACTAAGCACCAAGAGAGGCTGGTGAACTGTTTGTGGCAGACAACGGTCAGGTACAAGTTCACGGTACCAGATTGCATTGTTGATGCAGTACACTTCTTCAGAATGTTGGTGAGAGCTATCCATTACTTTTACATTTTACGTTTATGCCCATGTTTACCAATGGCAAAATAGACCGTGCTAAGTACTAGACTACCGACTTTTTACGAATCGGGTTTTATTTAAATTATGATTCAGGCCCTTGTGTAAACATTTATGACGGGTGAGTGATCGTACATGGGGTTATTTTATTGCGAACACGAGCTATTTTATCTGTAGCTAGACATCGCGATTGTTTTGTTCAGAGTCAGGAACACGACTCGAACAAAACTACCCTACTTGTCATTTTTTTTGCTGTGTAGGTTACGCATTAAACATTTTGTGAAAAATAATAATGTAGCCAAGTATGTGCCTTTAAATAGATGCTGTGAAGTTCAACTCATAAGACAGGCATTGTTTTTTCGTGGTGAATTTGTCCGCCTTTCTGCGAAAGTCAACTGACATTATTTGACACTCATTTAAATCCTAAACGTGCTTATAGCCGGGATTCTAATGTAAAAATTGTTTTGGTGAAAAAAGATAACGCGTAGCATAAGCAACGTTGAATTTCGACGCAATATGATCAGCGTCGCAATGCCTTGAAGTGGTATTGGAATTTCGTAGTCTTGTGAAATAAGAAAACTTGTGAATTGTTTTAGTACTTAAAGAAAAAGCTGGTTTCGATAGATTGTTTTTAGATTTTGAATATGACTTGAGATAGGTACGGGGTTAGTCCCGTCAGATGTTTGTTGGGGAACTGTAAATTCTACTTTGTGTGATTTCGGAATGATTATTTTCTAGTGAAAAAAACTGATCCTTTTAAAATAAAAGTCAAGGTCAGGTGTGACCGAGCTCTGATAAGATCTAAGTTCTACTTATGTAATTTTTCACATGTAGTCGAAGACAAAAGTAGCAGGCAAGTAAGGCAATCATTAAAGCCGGCAGCTTTGCAGCTGCAGTTTGTGCGTTCTGATGGGTTTTATTTGAAAGTATGTACTTAGGGTTGCTTTTATCAAAAGTGTTATCTATGTAGTTGCCGTGACAAAGAAGAAAGAGAGAGTAAGCTCGACTCTTTTTAAACGCTTTTTCTCTGTTTGTAGTTGTGACGCTGCAGCGTTTCCGATAAAACGCGGGAGTGCGTCTCATCGAGGTCACTGAATGTGATGGAATGTGGTGGCCCAGTTGTGAGTGCTTAAATGTTTGATTTTGCACTGGAAAAGGTAAAATGTTTGGTGACCTGTCGACTATAATAAGTCGTAGCCTTGAACGTTTTACACCATCGCCCGGCAGTCGTGAAAGTTTTGGTGACAAGTGGTGTTGTTGATAACTTGTCAGGACTACACCCGATAGACATGGGTAGTAGCTAGATTTCTGAGTTTTGAAAACCCGATCGCAACACTAGTTTTTCAAAATAACCGGTTACATTCTTCTTACCAGGCAAAAATAAATCTTAACTGTGTCGAAATAACGGTGAAATTTAATTAAAATGGCGCCATAACCAGAGAAAAAACTGGTTTTCTTAGAGCAAGCTAAATTTAACCTTCTCTAAAGAAAACTAAAGTTGATTCTTCACTAACTGTGTATGTAGCCGTGATTAGTTCTGGACCTTCGCCGCGTAGCCGTCGGTGTCGCGTGGGTTGCAACGAAACAGTTTGGTTTTTAGTAACCAGAAAAGCCACGACACGAGCGCGACACGGCGTAGCTAGGTTATTATGTGTAGCAGTTTTTCGGCTATGTAGCTAGAAACAGTTTTATAAAGCTGCTACGATACGTAACGCCCAGTCGCCCACTGCTAACACCCGATAAGCGATAACTTACAGATGCAAATAAAGATTTCTAATTTTAATATGATCTACTGTTCGTGCAATATTCATTTACTGGTACAATTTGTAGGGAGTACTGTACACTGATAAACTTGTAATGATCAAATAATGATCAAGTTTGTGCCCGATCAATTAAAGAGTATGAACGTAACCTGCCAAGTGTTTTGTTACGTCTCGGTCTGTCTATAGAAGTACCTACGTTTAACAATGTGTTGCTATATGAAATCTTTACTTTTTGTAAAAAGATACATCTGATCCTTATCATTTTCATCTGCACTGTGTTAGCCTTTTGATGGTCCACTGCAGGATGACGGGCATACCCACGAAGGTTGATTTAAGGGTGGTGTTCATCTATTTGAAGGGAAATGTGCCCCCGAACGATTAACGTAAAAGCTTTGCAATTGTTTCTGAGTTAGATGATTATTGAGAGACCTTGTTATTGACACGTTTTATGACCCTAGCAGCGGCTCAGTGGTGATGTTTTACGTTTCATAGTTCTAATTGTGTTTTTTCTGGTTTGTCTCAGATCGATCGGGATACGGCTTCACGCAGTGCCTCTGTCCCTGGGAAACGAGTATTGCTTCACGTCGTGCCTCTTACTCAGTGCGGGATATCGCTTCACGTAGTGCCTCTGTCCCTGGGAAACGAGTAATGCCTCACGTCGTGCCTCTTACTGTTTCACGTAGTGCCTCTGTCCCTGGGAAACGAGTAATGCCTCACGTCGTGCCTCTTACTGTTTCACGTAGTGCCTCTGTCCCTGGGAAACGAGTAATGCCTCACGTTGTGCCTCTTACTGTTTCACGTAGTGCCTCTGTCCCTGGGAAACGAGTAATGCCTCACGTCGCGCCTCTTACTGTTTCACGTAGTGCCTCTGTCCCTGGAAAACGAATATTGTCTCACGTCGTGTTTCTTACTCAGATACTGCTTCACTCCGTGTTTCTGCCCCTGAGAGCGAGTAAAGCATCAAGTCGTGCTTCTTGCTTGGTCGAGACTGGCTTCACACCGTGCTTCTGTCCTTGGGAGCAAGTAAAGCATGAAGTCTTGCTTCTTGCTTGCTCGGGACATGCTCTGCGGCGTCATCTGTCTCTGTGAGCGAGTAGAGCATCCATTCGTGCTTTTACTTGCTCGGGACAGGCTCTGCGCCAAGCATCTGTCTCTGTGAGCGAGAAAAGCATCCAATCGTGCTGCTTACTTGCTCGGGATAGATAGATTTCACGCCGCTGCGCCGTAGCTCACTAGTTAAGTATACGCCTCTTGACATTTTTGCTGTCTTTTGGCTAAGTAACGATTGTTTATGTTTCTTTTTTAGTCATAACACAGGATACACTTCAAGCGTGTTTCTTTCTTGGTTGTTTAGTCATAATCATAGTCAAGGTTACAAAGTGCCTTTGATGAAATTTTACTTTGCTGCCCTGATCACCCGGTTGATCCACGAGTGAATTTTAATAAGATTTGACGAATCTGAACTGAACTTTATTCGTGACCATTACAAGAAATAATTCTTGACAGCCTTTACAAGGCGATACTTGTAGATTTCAATTTTTTCAGTTCAGTTTCATGTTTAATGATTGAATCTTTTTGAGCAAGAAGAACTTTATGTCTGGAGCTATTAACTTGCCTTCAAGCCTTTTCTATGATTTCGTACATACGCAAATCGTTTTCACGTTCTGTACAGATGCTGACCTAGAAAAGGAAGAAACTACTTCAGCTGCGGCTGAGCTACAGCCGCAAATTGAAGTGTAGCTGTTTCCGGTAGCAGAGCTGTGAAAAGAAAATGAACAGGTTCCGAGCACGTCTGGGTTGCATAGAACTACCAAGAGACTTCTACTCAAGCGTGGAATATGAACCCTCCGAGCCTGAGCACCGTCTAAGCTTCGATGCCAATGCTTGAGACTGGCCTGCAGAGCTAAGGGAGACCGAGGACGGTCTCATTTATCAAGAAAGGCCGTGTTGGAAGGTAGACGAGAACCAGCCGGCGAATGATATAAAAGGCGGTGCGCAAACGCCGCGCCGTCACTTTGCCTCGAGCCACCGTCGTGGAAACATCGTCCGACATTTCATTTCTCTTTCGTTAAATTGTGTCGAATCGCTGTCCGATTGTTTAACTTTTGATTATTTTTGTTGAATTATAATTGTCAGAAGTAATTCGATGTTTTATTTTTGAAATAAAATCGGTTCAAGTATCCAAAAATATATTTTTTTAAGTTCGTATATTTTAATGGTACCATTCCGTAGCCAACTCCGCGAAGCAGCATACTTCAGTTTTTTTTCAGGCGAGACGTACACAGAAGTTGTGACAGACTACAAGTCACTAGCTATGGAATGTTGTCGTCATTTCAGCCATAGTACGTCCACCGTTCGATATAGGCCTCCCTTATGTAAGTATCTCCATTATGACCGGTAGCAATCGGATTGTATTCAGCTTGCCTCTTCAGCGAAAATACGTTCATCTGTTCACCATGTGTGTAGACGTCTTACACTATCCTTGCCGGTATGTGGTTTTCGCTCGAGAACTTTTCAACCAAATTTTCTGGTTATGTCGATCACTTTGTTTCTTCTACGGATCTCCTCATATCTCAGTCGATAAGACTCCAAGCAAAGCCCTATCCATAGCTCGTTAAGGTACTTGGAGCTTAAGGTCAATAGTTACCTACTGTGGCAAAAGGATCGGCGTTTAGATATTACTTACTCCATAACTAGCGCTCGTAGCCCTCGTAGCCCTTGTAGCGCTCGTAGCCCTCGTAGCCCTTGTAGCGCTCGTAGCCCTCGTAGCGTAGTTTGCCTAGATGTTTGTCAGTATAATCACCAAAATTAAGCAACGTTCCGCACTGTCAGTATTCGGATGGGTGACCGGGGGTGGCATTTTATAACTGAGCGCAACCGTGCCTTGGATGACACGTTAAATTGTAGGTCCCTGTTGTTTTAACCGTTTAGCCATGTCAGAAGTCGTCATGCGGCCTAAAACTCTGACACCAGGGCGAGCCATTTGGCTTATACAAACTTAATTACATCATAACTGACTTTGCATCAGGTTATTGTCTCCGTCTGACACGCTTAAAAAAATGCAGCAAAAGCAATAGGTATTATAAAATAAAAATCACAATTATGTCTTAAGACATTGTCCCCAAAGTTCACCCGCCATTTTGCTCGGCAAATAATTGCATTTTCGACTAACAAGCCGGCGAAAGATGAAGTTTCTTCCAAGATTAACTCTCAACTAGATTAGTAGTTACTTCTAGCAGTTTTTAACTTTACAAAGACTTCGCCGGACATGAGTTTTGGAGGCGCTAGGGCTCAACTTGGGACCTAATCTTGCGAAAAGTTTTTTACTTTAATATTATGACGGTGAGTTAAGTGGTTAAAACAGGAGGAGACCGAAAAAGTTGCCAAGTGCGTGTTGAGATATGCGTATGTAAGGCTTCAGTAGATGGTGATTAAGATGATGATAAAAACCAATTCTTATGATATTGATTGGATTGATGTCCATGTACGAGTACTTAATAACGTTGACTTTTGGTGTGAAAAACTAAACCAAAAAAGCGCTTTCACGTTTTGTCCCCAGTAAAATTAAGCGCTGTTGATTTCTGCTACATTTTTCGTTTTCTTTAACAAGTCACTCTGCCGTGACCATTTTTCATCACAAAATAATCATTACAGCGTAATAATGTGACTCAGCTGAACAAAACCCGCTTGTTCATCGTATAATGGCTTTAAAATCATAATCTAACGCAGAGCTCAATATTTGGCTTATAAATATTCTGCTTGCATCGTAGTCTTTTACATGGTTTCTACGTGTAACCGTATAGAGGTTTACAGTAAGTCAGTGTCCAAGAATTCGATATAATTACTACTTGATATTTTTTTTGTAGGAATACTGTAAGCTCAGCAAATAAAAAAATCAAGAGAGAACGTCGTTGAACACTCAAGTGAAGCCGGTTTTTTATACATGTGGTGAGTTCGTAGGTGTTGCGTCATCATAGTTTGACTGACAAGCCAAGGCGTAGTTTAGTAGTACCTAAATGTGTAATTATATCTATACACGTCGAGACGTAGTTTTGCCGGCTTTACTTGTTTGTTCACAACATTCTATCCTTATTTTTTTATTTAATCTGAGACTGTAAGCAAATCATGTAGGTATATATAGAGCACAATTACGAAATTGTTAACCAAACTACATTATTTTGTACATTTAGACCGCTGTTATCTGAGCAGATTAAGCAAGATTGTTTTATTTATGATAAGCTTGCATCATTTCACTTGGTGTTGACCACAATGAACAATTACCTACCTAGAACTGGGATAAATGTACTGTAACTTTCAATTTAATTCAATGTATTTATTTCAATTGTCATTGTATTAACACCAATTACGTTAATTAAATCATTTTTTTTTTAAATATTAGGGACATCTTACACATGGTTTCTGACCCCAAACTAAGCAAAGCTTGTGCTATGGCTGCCGGAGACTGATATACTACATATACTATTTTTTTTAAATACATACTTTTATTTATTTTATATAGATAGTAACTAAATAACATCCAGACACAGAGCAAACACCTATGTTCATCACATAAATACTTGCCCTGGGTGGGAATCGAACCCACGCCTCTTTGAACCAGAAGTTAGGGTCACTAACCACTGAGCCACCGAGGCAGTCTTATTATTTAATCACAATTAGAACAGATTTTTAATAGTCCCCTGCTTCAGCAGGGAGGAAATATGTATTGTACAACGGTTTCCCTCACTAAAAGTGAAAATATCGTAAGAAAACCTGCATTGTTAAAGACAAAGTTCGATAACTATATAAAATTCGTATATAGTCTCTATGAATCGAATTTTGTCTTTAACAATGCAGGTTTTCTTATGATATTTTCACTTTTAGTGAGGGAAACCGTTGTACAACACATATTTCCACAACACTATTTGGTACAAAAACAGCATTAGATTAACCTTATGACTCTAAGATGAACGTCTCTTGGTCACTATGATTAATGGGGTCTTCTTCAGAAGCCTGATGTTCTTTACTGTATTTATATCGCCAGTACAAGATCTGTGTATCGCCTGGATATCTCGGCAAGTGTCGGATTTGCATCACAAAGAGCTGAGCTGTTTATCTGTCTATCCCTGGGTCTATCCATGCGCTGTTTGTCAGATTTTTACATCAGAGAGTCGGTGGTAATGCGCCTTTTGCATGCTCACTGGAGGGCATATTCTCAAGTTTTTCTTGAGGGCTGTGCATTTTAAATTTTATGTTTTAGACATGTTTGGATTTTGAACCATTTTAAAATTCATTTGCGTTTCGAGTCTCAGGTTTTTTGCGTTCTGTAAATATTGATGGACTTTATTTTTCCAATAGTGAGTGCTCAGTAATTGTACCTTGTACCATCAATAAGTTTTAAATCAAAACAATTATCATAACGACGTTTTCAATTTCTTAGTATGGTGCTCATGAATGTACTAATAGTCGATTAGTAGCCAAGGGCTGTAAGGCATCAATTGCAGCTCGAGATATTTCGCCTATAGTTCGAGGATGCAATTGGTGCTTACACCCGAGCTAACTATTCTGCTTTACACCTCGCGAGCTAACTATTCTGCATTACACCTCGATTGTGTTTTGTGAGTAGAAAAAAAACCGGCATTAGAAGAATAAAATATTTTATTAAAATTGAGCCTCGCTGTTCGATATTTAAAATTGATGACTATTATACTCACACAAAGACAAGGCTGAATATTTTCATTTGTGTAAGTACATTACAATGCACATGTTTCGTAATAATCTCTTTTGACAGAGCAAATCGAACAAATCTACAAAAAATTAAATATTTCGAACACTTCTGTTGAATTAATAGTAGATTACTTACCGCCCTAGGGCTTTTCTAGCTACATTATTACCCTAGAGCGCTAATTAGTCACCTACAAGCCCAATTTGGAGGTAATAAGAACCTACTTACCGAACATGAGAGATCTAAAGAATATTATATCAAGTTTTGCTGTATTAGCAAGCGCACTATTCCAGTGACTTATTTGTCTCATCACTCCTCTTAGTAATAAAAATACGAATAAACTTTTTCAACACTTGAAAAGTTGTTCAATTTTCTAACCACAGAATATCTAATTACTAAATAAATGTATTTTTTTGTAAATCTACTCAACAACACAATATTGTGTTCATAAAATTATAGTAATGAGTCCACGTGGGTAGACTACTAGGTAAATCTTTTATTCAACTAAATACAATATTATTCGGTTTCATCCTATTTTTAAATAAACAAGCCAACTATTATTGTTTGGCTCGTAATATTGAAAACACGCAGTTTTATTAGAAAGTCACGTATTTTAGTGAAAAATCCATCAGCCACTTTTCGCCTAAATACCTTATTTACGCAACATTTTACAACCCCAGCCCCGAAGGAACCACTTGAAGCCTTCTATTGCTACGTAGTTCCGATGTAAACTAGTAGATGGCGCGATTTTAAAATTTAAAGTAATCTAAAGTATGCAAATATTTTTTATTTAATCTGAGATTTGTATCGTAAATCTACTCAAATGATGTAAAGTAAAAACTAATTCGTTAATTTTACAATTAAATATTTTTAATCCCATTCCTGAAAAATGCTTCAGCAACTTTTGCCAACCATGACTATTTGGCATAAAATCCCAATGAAATACTTACTTAGCTTCATTATAAACTTTCCAAAGATGTTTTGTAAAAGATTTCTCACTCAAGACAAAAAATAAAATGAAAAGAAGCCACATGAATAATTGTATATTTTATACTAAGTAACAAGTTCAAAACAAACAAAACTCGGTTACAATTTCTTAAATTTCCTACTTCGTAACGCGGTTACTTCCTAATTACCATCAAACTGGAGGAAAAACAGAAAATATCCAACTCGAACAAAAACAGAGAAGAGAAGAAATGAGAAATCTGCGAGAGTTTCCTTGTGTTATTTTTTAACAAATTATGCCATTAAGGATATGGGCCGTGCTTATGAGCGCGAGATGTGCTTGCCAGTTTAGATAATTAAATTAGAGCTCAAAATAGGTGGGCGTAAGTTAGAGGAGGTAGCGAGTTTAGCACAATAGACGCATGGTCTTAGCCCACGATACCCTACCAGAAGAGCATTTTTAGTTAGCCGTTTCGTAACAAGTAGACATTTATTTATGACTTTGTTTCGGTCATAGAGACTAAAATGGGGACGATCTCGATACAGGAACATTTGGTTTTCAAGTTTCGCTGCTATGTGGTAATATTGTTTTCATTCTGCTACAATTTTTATCAGAAATCGATCGTTCTTACGTTTCTTTGCAGTTCAACGTCAATGAGAAGTTTAATATATACTTTAAAATATATGTGTATAATTTGTACGAGACGCCTATAGTAGTGGTAAAAGAGTTAGAAGATTGAGATTCCACAAAAACAGCGACCTGCCCGGACTTTGCACAGGTGTGTAATACATACAAACCATCTACTGAAAAAAATCGTATCGAAATCCGTTGCGTAGTTTTAAAGATATAAGCATACATAGGGACAGACGGCGGGAAGCGACTTTGTTTTATAATATGTAGTGACAGTGATATTGCTATAAAGAGACTATAGCTTGCTTATATTATCAAAAAGTAGAGCTAAGTTTTTAACTCTACAGACCTATCTATACAATTCCTTACTTCAAAAGCTCCATTCCTTTGTCAATATATTATGCAGCTTGACTGTTTTGGCTTAGTATCCATCCATCAGTCATAAGACGTGCACTACTGGACATAGGCCTCCCATGTATTTTTTATATTTATAATTGTACCTATAAAACGTATTATTTTCATTATAATGTTTTTGTTAGATTTATCGTCAAATTCATCATATATGAACGACAAGTACTAGATATATACCTACGAGTACTTAAATAGATTCTAACAAACTCATTGATAAGGGATCGGGTTTGAAACCACGCTTTACGTTCATAAGCCAAGCTTTATATCACTACGCTACCGAACCTATTTTCATGGGGAAAAATAGTATTACTGAACTTTATAATTAAAGTGCTTTACGCTAACTCTTATACTTTGAGTGCAGAAAAAAGGCCGCCAGTGTACCTAAGATCTTCCTCGCGTATTAAGATAATTGTCGACAAAATTAAGATCTCTTCGAGACTTCGCTCACGGCGAATAAATACCAACTGTCGTGTGCCCGCACCTTTTGGCATTATTTCAGTTATTGCCACGTAGGTGTTAAGTAGGTACTGACAATTTTTTGAAGGTTAATTGTGATCGAGTTTTCACTTTTTACTTTTTGGTAAAAACACAACAAAGAGCAAATCCAATTTCAAGTCAACATTCAGTTGGCTGCGTTCCCTACATGCTGTAACATGGAGTACCACGCTGAATGGCAATGCTGACTTTGACATGACATCGTTACCTATTTATATGTGTATATAGGCTGTAATGCAAATAAGTATAAAAAGATAATGTACCAAGAACGAGTCGGACTCGCGGACGAAGGATTCCGTACCGTATAGGAGCCCCTGTTAAATGTTTATGTTTTTCTCTTTTAGTTTTTTTTTTGTATGTTCGTCAGAATTCTTCTTCAACACAAGTCGGGGACGTTAGCAAAAAACACTGTTAAATCATCTTGAAATTGATGCAAATTAACTATAATATCAATCTGTTATTAGTATTTATTGTTATAGTGGCAACAGATGCATCATCTGTGAAAATTTCAACTTTCTAGCTATCGTGGTTCATGAGATACAGCCTGGTGACAGACAGACAGACGGACAGCGGAATCTTAGTAATAGGGTGCCGTTTTTACCCTTTGGGTACGGAACCCTAAAAACGAAGGAAACTGCTGACTTCATACAATAATAATTGAGTTTAAACGAAGTACTTGACTATTCAATATAAATGCGCTGTAATTTTACAAAAAAAAGAGAACTTTGGGAAATTCTAACAGCTATTGCATTAAATTAAAATAATCGTAGAATTTATAATAAACAATTGATAACTTTATTCTAGTAAGAAGTCACTATACTCTATAAAATTTAACTTGATCTCTGCGACAGTAGAAGATTGACATTTTTAGAGTTGGGATAGTGGAGGAAAAAATCGATTTTCAAACAATGTTGTAATGAAATCGAATGAGTAGTTGAAGGTGAGAAATTGGATTTCATTTACTTACTATTATTTAAGATCAAGTATGTACACATGTAAATAATGTTATGATATTAATTATATACTCATAATAATGTAACCATAGTATTTATCGACGTTTTTCACTATTATCGATGCTAATATAACATATAATTGGGTTTAATTTAATTACACATGTAAAAATGTTATGATATTAAAATATACACTAAAATTAATGATAAATCAAGTTTTATTTAAAATATCGTCAGTATAAACTATCGATATTTTAATTAAAAATCTATTTAAAACTCTGTGGTCACGATCATTCGTCGCCCATCCCTAATCGGCATGTCCATAAAGTATGACATTGACAGGTACTGTCTAAACTATTAAGAAATTCAAGACTTCATAGGCGTAATTTTTCTGACAGCTGTCGCAGATATCAAGTTAAATGTTATAGATCCCTGAATTGAGCATTCGCATTTCGGCGTTCTAAGTACATTTTGTTCCATTTGGAAATTTTTGAGCGTTGACCGGAAATCCGACGTTTGGTTGTTTCCTCGTCTTCACACGGTTGTCTGGTGCCTGAGTTGGGTGACTGTTATCCCTTACGCTTTTAAGGCTGTAGCGGCCATAAATAAAATTATAGTAGCGGTGTAGGCTTCTCTGAGCTGATGAAATGTTGTGTGTAATAACTTAAGAGTCATAAATACATACACTTTTAATATAAGATAGAGATTGAATTGGACATTATTAACACGTTTTTATTAGTTTCACCTGTATGTTTGCTTGCTTGCTTGTAACCAACCCCTTTGAGCTCGATTTCGACTTAATTTGAGCGATCAGATTTTCTTTAAACTTTGCACACCTATCAAAGACCGATGACAATGCATTTATAAAAAAAATTATAAGAAAAACTATTTTAATATTGTATTAAATTAACAAATTTCTTGTATTATAGAAAATATTATATAGTAACTTAAATTGTTAACAGAAAATGCAGGTTGAACCTGAACAGTGGACACGTTAGGCTCAGGACCGATTCACCTAGTTTCTCCTGTTCTGTGACCATCGACTAGGTTTTTTTTCTTGTTTTAAATTTATATCTGTAAGTAAGTTCGTACAGGCTGGATAGCCAGCCCTGGTGTCAGATTTTTTCATTCACTTTTCAGGTGAACAGCAGCCAGAAGTGGCCTCTGACATGGTTCAACATCGATGTCTGTGACGAACATAGATGCCAAAGAGTACTACCATACTAGTAATGTGTATCTAAGTGTGTTGCGAACGAGGATCAAAAAGTTAATGATGACGACAAAACTATAGTCTTAAATGATAGGCCTGATTGTATTATTTATTGTACGTACACACCAAACTTTAAAACTAGATATAGCAACGAAAACTTATGAATAGTGACAGTTACCATGACAATTGAAAATAAAAATAGTACACGTACCTAAAGGTACGTAAGTTTAGCGCTGAGGGTAGTATGGATGGGATGGCTGCCCATAGTGATCGCTGTACTTAGCCCATGCGCAACTCTCCTCTCCACACTTCGCTCAGCGCTAAACTTATACGCCGCGACCAAAAAATTAAACAGGCTCGTTAACTCTGTTAGAAATGTTCCTTTTTTCATACGATTAGTTTTTCGATTTTTTCGTTGGTCTTTTTGTCTACGGCTTTTGGCTAGACTAAGCTTTTCTATCTATTAAGTTCAATGACTAATTTTCTAATTTATAAAGCGTCTAAACTTTAGACAAATCGCATTTCAATTTAGAATCTCGTCGACTACTAAAAGCCTTAGATTTAAATCTCATTAAGATTTAAATATTCAAGTGGGTGACTATTTGAAAGACAGTTCAAATTCTTCACTTAGCCACAAATTAAGAAAATTGACTGGACATTGGACACTTCTTGTCTTTAACATTTGTAATATATTATAACTATGTTGTCTGTGTACCGAAAATTTCTAGCAAGACAGACGCTTGCTAGAAATTTTCAGTTAATGTCAGATTTACACATAAGGTTGCATGGCTCGATCGTTTTACGGGCGACGGACGAAATATAAGCAAAAGGCTGGCCTTTTTATTTGCATACGCTGCACCAAAAGTGTCTAAAGACTGATAATAGTAGTTCAACCCGGCATACTTACATAGATCTTCATGTTATTTAAACAATGTTAGTAAATAAGTTCGTGTACTTACACCGAGTGGTTAGCTCTGATGTCAGAATTTTTAAGCCTCCTCAAGGCCGTTGACATGGCTAAAACCACCAGGACCTACATTTTAACATGTCATCCGAGCCACGTCTAGCATCCGAAGTTTTGACTGTTCGCTCCGAACGTTGCTCGCTGACAAACACCGAGTCAAATTCAGGGGTCAAACTACACTATGAGAGCTACAATAATATCTAATAATACAATAATATATTACGCAGACGGTCGTCAAATACTTGTTTGACCATATTCTAACCGTGTCAAAAGCTTAGTTTGCCAAATGATACCTAACTGCGTGCGTTCAACCGTTCATGCGATATTTGACGATATGACTATAGCAGGCTTTTCAGTAGGCACCTTTTTTAGTAGTGTTTCAACTCGCCTGGCTAACGTAACATAAATACTAAAAAAGTGAACGAAAAATGTAAAATTCATCAATTGTAAATTTTAGATATTATGGGTATTGCAATGTTTCGCCCCGCAAGCGGTTCGCATCGCGGGTCGAATCGCGGAAGACTCTTTTTGAAGGCCCCCATTCGTCTCATGGGGCGAAACGTAGAGAGAGAGAGAGATAGTTTTAGACGATCAGGCAACGTCAAGTCAACAACAACTGGACAACATTGTGTAGCCAGCATTACAAAGCTAGTTCTTAGAAGGCCTACTAAGGCTTAATTCCAAAAAATGTGGGTAAGAAGTAAAATTCATCAAATGTCAAATGTAGGCAAGGTTAATCATAGATTCTTGACGATCGCGCATCGTCAATATCTCGACGATATTGGATATTGTGTAGCCAACATAACAAAGCCAGTTCGTAGAAGGTCTATTCGATTCGCGGCTTAATTCCAAACAATCTGAAGTACTCCGAACTAAATCACTTATGTATCCCAGAAGGCCAATCGGCTAGTTCTATCCATCAATTTGAGGTAATTATTAATGCTGTTCCTGAGGGAACTAGTTCTTGGCTCCTGTGATTCGACAGACGACAGAGTTTATTAACATGAAGTTTCCATTTAGGGGCACTTGGTCCCTCAGCTGTGTAAGGTAATCATTAGATTTGAACGTTAATAAATATCTTAGTGAAATTGTTATACGTAATAGATTGTAATAAGTCTCATCAGTGAAACTAGTCATAATTATGACCGCAGGAAGGCGCTGGATGCAAACTATATCCAACTTGGCTTATTGGAAATTTACAGGGGAGGCGCATGTCCGGTAGGAGACTTCCCAGTGCTGAGAATCATGATGTGTCAAAAAGTGCATTTTAGTCTGAAACATAAGAACAATGCAATATAATTTTTATGTAACACTTATAACAACCTTAAAAACTTTTACATATGTTAGCCGCGCTAACTAAAGGGGGTACCAAATAGTCGTAATACATTTCCGTTGGTGAGGAGTATATGGAATGAGGGTAGACAGAGAGATGGTTTGGGCGACCGGTGGTGTAAGAGTGAGTGTGAAACAGCTATGATAAGCCAGTAGTTGGAGCAAGCCTTGTACTTAGAGTTTTATAATGACTGCTGAGATATTGGAGGTCCGTATTATTGTCCAATGGTGTATTATCTGATTGTCCTACTAGAATCTTAGTGACGCTGTTGGTGCTCTATGACCCATCGATCTTTTTATGACGATGCTATTGCAGATACCTACTATATTGTTTTTAATTTTTATATTATTTTATGTTATAGTGTTTTAATTTGTAATAGGTTATTTTATGTAATTAATGAAATTGTAATTATTTGTTATCGTAAACCTTTTGTAAAAGGACGATTCTAAACGCATTTCCACATATCTAAAGAAAAAAGAAAATTTTAAATTTGATCGACGAACAATTTAATAACGGGTTCCCAAAATCGGGAATGTACTTGGTGTAGATGAAAATTACTATTATAGAAGTAGTGTAGGTACTCTAAAGGTACTATGAATAACTTTTACTATAAGAACAACTCTCTACTCTACTACTACTCTACCCTTAAAATGATTTTGTGTCTCAAAACTTTCGAAGATTTTTTAGCAATGTCGGCTTTAGTCCCACTACCAAGTCCGCAGTCTAGAGAAACACCCCTTATGATATACATAAGGGAAATAATGAGACAATAATAAAATAATATAGCTACATCACCTTGACATTTATTACTGTTCCCACGCGCCTCAGTTATCGCCACTCCACTAAATCAAACTAAATCACGTGCTACCAAACGGAAATCTCACCTTGCGTGGTTAGGGCAGGTGCACATCTGACAATGCGGAGAGGAAAATATTTCCCTTCTCAAGAACTTGTTTGCGATAATAAGTATAGAAGCATTAACAGATGTGGATAAATTTATACGTAAGCACTGAGTTTTAGAAATAAATTATTTGCATTTTTTTATTTCCCAATGTTACGCCCAAGATTTATGTCAAGCAAATAAAACCATTGAGGTATTTTCGTATATTTTATTATTTATTGTTCATAAGTCAATACGAGTCAACTAATGATTATAAATAATGACTAATGATGACTAACAAGTTATTGTTGCAGTTTTTTTTTTCAAGATAGTACCAGTAATGATAAATTCAACAAAAAACTTTTACTAAAAATGCTTAAAAACGTGTTTCATAATTTATAACAAGGACTTCATACATCAAATTTCACACCCCAGGCATCAACATTTCGTCGCTTTGGTGTTGAAGAGAGCTAACCCACAAAATCAAGTTTTGAGATAATGAGCAATTATGGGACAAGGGTCAACTACAAAATATATTTTTTATAATATCTTCTAAACCATTGATCCGATTTTGATGAAAATTGAGTCGTTTAAGGAAAATAGCCCTATTGAATCCACGTTTAAATATAATAATTATCTATGTAACTAAATAGATTAAAAACGTGAGTTGACCTCTGTTCACCACCAAAGCGACGATTTGCGAAAGTCACCTACAAACTTCCATTCCCAAATTTTAGGGGTTGGGGGGTGATTTACTAAAAATCCTTAAATATGTGTTTTATTATTTCTAACAAGGAGTCTTCATATCAATTTTCAGACTTCCAGCATAAAAAAACCGGAAGTCTCATTTAAACTTTTATTCCCTGATTTGGCGGGTTCGGGGTGAAAGTTCAAAGTTTTAGTATTTTATGTTGTATGTGTACCATTACTAGCCTACATACCAATTTTCAGTTTTCTAGAACTTCAGAAAGTATCATATAGGTTTTGATGATCATTAGTAAGTTAGTGACGAAATCGGGGGTTTTTAGATAGGTGTCCATAAAATCTAAATTATAAAGCTATGAAATTGAAAATTTCTATGTTTACTACTTATGTTAGTCTAGGACATGATATCCAGAGAATTTTGTTTATCTAGTATACTCCAAACCCAAGTTACAAGGGATCAAAAAATCGGCGAACCACTTCGAGAAAAGGTTGTTAGTGCCATTGCGCTTCGCTTCATTTGGCTCGTTTTGGCGGTGGCACTGCCGTGTCCTTAGATGCATATTATGCAGTAGGTGTAATAATCTCGATTTACGAGACTAGATAATCTAGATATAGAAAATATTTTACTCTCAACAATGGCAAAAATGGTATATAAGACCAGCAAGCAGGACAGTATGAAATGAAATAACAAAATTACTAATTTTGCCTACTATTTTGAGTTTAAAGTCGATTATTATTAGTTAGCAGTTACTTTTTTATCAAAAAATAAATATTCCTAGTCCTATACTAAGATAAATATTTTGTTCCTCCTGGTATATTTTCCGCTTCGCTCAGCGTTCGTGAGCACCTCGCCCAAGATAGCCGCCCGCATGGAGACGGCAGACAAACGACGGATTTACTTTAACGCTCCAGTCATCTACCAGTCATCATCTGTTACATTTGGACACACGGCCTACCACGTTGGCAAGCTAAATTATGAGTAAGTTCACACAGGTTTTAGGAAAAAAAATTATACTAGAGCTTTTTAACTCCGATGAGATGTTAACATGACAAGTAAAAATTCCACCTGCTATCACTTATAGGTATAACAGATACTAGTGCCATTTATCAATTCTCTATCTCATTTATTTACCCCAAAACCTAAATTTAAAAAAAAATCATGTCTCCACATGTGATAATCTTGTAAAAATATTTTCTTGTTTTCACTTATTTATCATTTATTTATTATTTTAATTGTCGCTTCGCTAAATACGTTGTTAAGTTTTAATAAAAAATCATGGTATGCGTCACGCTCAGTTAGCGTGACGCGTGTGTAACGTCACCTGCCTGCGCCATCGGAAGATCAGCGCTGGTTGTTCGCAGCCGGCATTATGCTGAGATGGAGGCGACTTGTCGCAGAAATAAAATAATGTTTAGTTAGTGTATTAGTTTAGTGTAATGTTAAGTTTACTTTTATTAAAATCTATGTTTTGAATTAATATTTAGTGTATTTCCGCTATCTTGTTGTAGGCAAATAAGTTTAAGGGCATTAAGGACATTTATGGAAAAAAAAAAAATTACGAACAATTACTAATATTACAATAATTATACATTTAAAAACTTAATTTTACAAAATAGATAAAATAATAATAAATATCACTTATTTTCACTACACTCTATATTATATATATTTTTAAAAATAGTACAATAATAATCCGTTAACAACTAATAAATATGATAAAAATCTTTTAAAAATAATATGACAAAATATTGAAAACACTTCACTAATAAATAACACCCTTATTCTCACTGCACTACACTCTGTTCGACACGTGTTTCGCCTCTCAACGAGGCATCTTCAGGACGTGTTGACTCTTCGAGGTCGCTCGCAAGAATGGCTCCGCGCCGCGCCGTCACCCCTTATATACTACCGCCCGCTGCCTGTGTACGGTGCGTCATCACGTGATTGCGTCATACTTGACTCACCCATGAAGCATCGCAGCAACGGGGATGTGACGGTAGTTTGATCGTTCAGCAGCTCGTTGTCTCTGTTTTGATGTTTCATTATCTCTAAATGCTCCAAAACGTTTAGGCGAAAACCTTTTTCACATACATGTAAAATTTGGAAAGTGTGGTTGTTTTCCAAAGTGTGGCTTGTTTCCAGTAAATGTTTCGCAAAATTTGATTTCTCTGGGTGATTGTTTCTACATGCAGCTAAGTGTTCTTTGTAACGGGTATCAAAACTTCTTCCAGTTTGTCCCACGTAAACCGCGTCACATGTATCGCAGGTTAACTTGTATACTCCTGATTTTTTGCTTTTCTGTAAGGAGTCTTTTCCGTTGCACATTCGTCTCGTGTTGTGATTAGTTCGAAATGCCACATGTACATCATTTTTCCGGAGTATTTTTGCAATTTTTTCTGACGTAGTTCCCAAATATGTCAAACTCCCGACGTATTTTGTTATTCTTTCGGGTGGGCATGGGTACAGCATAGATCTCGCCATGTTTCTATTCTTCTTTCTGATTTCGTCTTCGATCTTCGTCTTCCTTTTCCATCTTGAATCGATCGATTAGTCACTGAGCGCTACCGTGGCTCGGATGACACGTTAAATTGTAGGTCCCGGTTGTTTTAACCGTTTAGCCATGTCAGAGGCCTTCAGGCGGCCTAAAAACTCTGACACCAGGGCTAGCCACCCGGCCTATACGAACTTACTTACTTAGTCACTGAACTTTCTGGACCTTACCATTACAAGAAAAAATAACAAACTGGACTTCCAAATTTATCGAAAACCCACACATACAGATATAGCAATACCGGAGTCTTCAAATCACCCCATGCAGCACAAATTGCAGCAGTAACACACGAAATTCCTTTCCTTCATTTTCAACACTCGAAAATATTTCTATTTGGCATCCTTTATCAATTTTTTTTGCAGTATTTTCCATGATTTCAATTCTTGATTCGTAAGGAATATTAGGTTCTTCTGCTCTGCTCAACAATTCTTTTTCTTTTTTGTTTCTGCGTTCCATGTATCGGTTATACCTTGACATGGCTAAATTTGCCTTAACCCTCGCGGAGGTGGATGTAGTCTGAAATATTCTTGGGACGTAACTAAGGACTGCCCTGTTCTTCAGCTTTTTTGCCTCCAATGAAGTGTGCACTGCAAATTTTGTCATGGGGCTTTGGGTACCACGGCGATCCATCAGCACTGAAATAAACCAACAAATAAATTATAGTCACTTAACATTCTCATACTACATGGATAATTAAACGATAAAAGTGTTATTTTATAGGTTAACTTACTTTTTCTTCTTGACGGCTGTTATCCATTTCATTCGTTGTTCTTGTTTCCAACGTGCTTGTCGAAATTTGTAGAATTTACAAGCACTGTTTACGCCAGTGTTTTTACAGTTATCAACACAGCAGGTATCGTGACCCATATTTCTTTATTTTTAACGAAATACAATAAACAACAACACTCCACTATGTATACGCAAGGATGACATCCGCCGCGAGTTCCTTTTTTAGCCACGGCGGGCGCTGCGATCGATTCGTCTGTCCCTACTCCCCGTTTTGCACCCAGCGAATTGCAGTGTCACCGCCATAGCACTGATCTCTATGTTCTTAATGCTATCATTATATGACTCCGTCTGTTGTCCATTTTCTGGATATTTTTTTGATAGTATTTATTTAATTATTTATTTATGTGTTGTTCTTTATCATCAAGTACATTAGTCTTGCTACGTTGTAGGTTAGATACACATTATATCACCGTAATTTGTATTATTTTGAGTTGTTTTAAGTAATATGCAAGGTATATTGATTTTATTTTATTAATTATTTTTCGCAATATTATTGATTGTTAACTTGTATTATTTGACTTCTCATACTGAGTTCACCTAAAAACCAGCGCTGGGTGCTCGGTATCTACCAGCACTCAGCATTATTGCTGGTGAGGCCTTTTCGACATTTTTTTTTGTTTACCATTCTTGTGTTCTATTTTATCTGTAATGTCTAATAAACTTTTTTCATTTCATTTCATTTTGCTAGCGACGCGTTTCATGATGCAGATTCACACTTCGTATCACCCGATGATATTCTAGTAACGTGGTGCTACGAGTACGTCCTATCAGCCACGGCTGCCTTTATGTATTGTTTGTTCTAATATATTCAATTGTTAGTGTAGCTTACTTGTTAGCTGCACTAACGCACCTTATGTGTCGCACACTTATCAGTGCGTACCGCTCGAGCGAGCACTAGAGATGACGTCATAATCCGCGACGCCGCGTGTGTGACGCGACGTGATTCTATTAACGACCCTCCGGTGGAGCTCGATTCGTGTGCGATACGCTTTATAGATGCGATGTGTGCTGTGATTGCCAATTTTCAAGTTAACAACACGTCTGCGAGCCTTATGGGGTAATATGGGGGTAATATCGTATTATCAAAGGTCAAACAAAAACGAATCGTGATGTACTTGTTTGCTAAATAGAAATAGAAACGTTGATTTGCACAGCCGAATATTCGTTTCAAAATTAAATATGACGTGAAATCAAGTTTTTTTACGATCTATAATTATTCTGCTTGGCGAACATAGATGGCAGATACAGGTAGATATTGCTTTACGAAGTCAGAGATTCAGATGTGTTTTTTTTATGGAACATAAGCTATTTTTTTGCGATTTTGTGGTCCGAAGAGGAGTATGTAAAATTTTGTTGTTCATGATGATGAGCATATCTGCTAAGGAAACGCTAGAACGCTCGCGCTGGAAAGATCAAATGCACAAAACATACCCATGTGGAACGTCAGTGCAAAATTGATAGCCTATTTTATTTATTCGAAAGGAAATCAAATAAAAATTATGTCAGAATTATGTTTGCTTTAGGCGCGAAATGTAAACTTTGGACTAACATCTCTGCTGATCTACTAGACGCTAAGTTTCTCAGTTGCCAGAGCAACTCAGCTTAAGCAGCCAAATATTCTCTATATATTATCGTTATTTTTCCCGGAAAAGATCTATTTCCGAACTGTTACTTCTATTTTGATATTTTTATTCTTACAAACTTAAGACCCGTTCTTTTAAATTTACAGGAGCAACATTCGTTCGAGCCCATGCGCGAGGCATTGTGGCGTAACGAGCGGCATTGTGCTACTGGATCTCATTAGAGCTGTGTCATTAAGCGCTGCAAACGTGAACGCCGCCTCAGAAGTGGGACGGAAGAACCGGTGGATCTTTAGGTGGCACATATTTTGATTTAAAATTTTGATGCCGGAGATACTCGTATACTGATTTATTTTGGGTGGAAATAGGAATTGAACTGTTCGGGGTGGTAAATAATTTAATTTACAGTTAGAAAAATATTATTTCTGTTACGTTAAAAGCATTATTGTTTTAATTTTCTTAATTACGTTAAAAATACAAGAGTTTACAATTACTTTTACATATTTTGAACAACAGTATCAAAACATACGGTTATAAAATTACTAATCAGCTATTATGACATTTTATACAAACATAAAAAAAGAAACCTTGTTCAATTTAAGTGTTTGTTTATATAAACAAGTTTTAGATTACATTTATTTAAATCTAAAGAAGCAATGTTAGTTTCAATGAGTCCATGCGAGACGCTATTGTGGTGTAATGAGCGGCATTGTGCCACTGAATCTCATCAGAGCTGTATCATTAAGCGCTGCAAACATAGCGCTGTTTTGAATGCCGCCTCAGAAGTGGGATGGAAAAATCGGTGGATCTTTGCAGTAGTTTGATCTACATATTTGTGACTATCGAGATTTATTGTACTTCGCTTTAAGGTATTCATATGTTGTATTTACCGTAAAAATATTCTAGCATTTTATACGCGAATACAAAAATATATCAATTTTTAAATTAAGTGTCATTTTTTAAACCTACATGAGGTATGATGGCACAAAGAGAAAAATAAAATTTTATTGTACTGAGTGTTGTATGTAGTTGTCATAGAACACTCAGTACAATAGGTTAGGTAGTTTTAGGTTTGTATTTATAATGTACTAGCTTAAAACCCGCGGCTTCGCCCGCGTTGTATTAGTACCTAGGTTCTTACTTAAAATAAAAATAGTCCGCGGTTTTATCTACTTTGTCTTTGTACTTGCTTATAAATTGACATTACATTAACATTCAAATCATAGATCTTAATTATGTACCTACCTTTTTGACATTTGATTATATTATTGATAATTTTATTGTGATTATTTTTGATGCATTATGTATACTTACTCAGAAATGTAAGTTTTATTGAAAGACCAATTTTTACGATAATTATTACAGGTACAATACCATAACCTTTTTTATGTATCTAATTAGAAATTCAATGTAATGACATGTAACTATTGTTATCAATAAATTGATTATGACTATGATTAATAATATCTAATAGTCCGCGATTTGGCCCGCGTTGTCTTAGTACTTGCTTAAAATTACTTGCAAGGATAGTGCCCACGGTTTGGCCAAAATTGTAACAGTATTTGTCTTAATGATAATAGGTCACAGTGTGGCCTGCGTATTATTAGTACTTGCTTATGATGGTTATTTATAGCACGCAGCATGGACTGCGATGTCTTAATACTTGCTTAAAATTATAAAAGCTTGCCGTTTGGCCTGCATTGTCGTATTAATTACAATGATAATAGCCCATGGTCTGGCCCGTGTTGTCTTAGCACTTGCTCAAAATGATAATAGCCCGCGTAATTTGGTACTTACGACAGTTTGGCCCAAGTTGTTTTAGTACTTACTTGATTAAAATAACAGCCCGCGGTTCAACCCGCGTTATATTGGCATTTGCTTATAATAATATCTAATAGTTCGCGGTCTGTTGCGTTGTCTTAATAAATCCTGGCGCTTTCATAATTGAGCATATTATCGTATTACTTGCAAGGATAATGCCTACGGTTTAGCCTGAATTGTATCAGTATTTGCCTAAAATGATAATAGCCCACGGATTGGCCTGCATTGTCTCAGTATTTGGTTATTTAATTTACTTGTATCTAAAGCTTATTACAGAGTACGTGAATTTTTGGATGATAAATTGCCGAATTTCTGAAATTAACTCAATAATAAATAAATATATAAAATAAATATTGAGGGACATCTCACACACGGTTTCTGACCCCAAACTAAGCAAAGCTTGTGGTTTGGCTGGCAGAGACTGATATACTACATATACATATACCTGTAAGTTGACTGGCTGATAATGATATTTAGCGTTAAGTCCTCCTTTTGTACAAATGGTGTGCAAGAAAGTATTAAATAAATAAATAAATAAAAATACATTAATTACACCCAGACACAGAGCAAACACATATGATCATCACATAAATATTTGCCCTGGGTAGGAATCGAACCCACGCCTCTCGGACCCAGGAGTCAGGGTCACAAATCACTGAGCCACCGAGGGAGCCAATAATAATAATTGTATGAGTAACTATGTAAGGAATTTCACACTACTGGCTTTTCATTGATGGAAAACTTTGAGGCAACCTGTATAGGTACGTCCGTAGAGAAAAAATCAATATCGTTTGTGGATTCGGCAACCCGCGCTCGGTCGGCGTGATGGATATGGCCTAATCGCCCTTCGCGGGTAGGCCTATGTTCAGTAGTGCACTATTAATTAAGGCCGGTTCAGGTATTCGACATGTTTCATTAAGTCATTAGAAATTTAATTTTCCTTATCCATATCTTATTTTATTTGAGAAACACATAGTGTATATCTAGACGTCACTCGTCAGGCATGTTCTAGGATGCTATTATACTCATCATTTGATTAATTTTTACAATGGTATCAACCCCAAAATCACATGAATAAAATCAGCTGTTCGACACAAAAAGTTCATCGACCCGCGACAAATGTATGGAAAATGTAGGTAATTTTCGCCTGTCAGGGTTGATCCCATAGTGAAATACGTATATTGATCCGTATGTGCGCTAAGGACTATTGTCTCACAAAATAAAAAATCGTAAACTATTGGGGACCCATTTTGCCCCATTCAAGGATAAATCATTATCTTAATCCTTTTCTAGATACTACATTATTTAAAAAAGCGCATTGGAGTTTTGGGACGTATTTGACCCCTTAGGAATTTTTGAAAGAAAAATTCAGAAAACAGGTAATTTTGTATTTAGTCTCAAAAGCATCTATACAAAGTTTCATGTCAATCGGTACGGGGAATAAAAAGTTACATGCAAACAAAAAGGGCCCGTTTTACCCCGTAAGTTAGAGTTGGGTACGCTTTTCATCCTTAGTGCTTCATTATGTCGTACGATGTACGTATATTCCAAATTTCAAGCTCATATCTTCAGCGGCTTGGGCTGTAGCCTAAACTTATTAATTTTACGTATCCCTAAGGAACCTTATAGATTTTCCTGGATTTTATTAGTTCCTTTATTAAAACATGCTGTGTGCCTCCTTCATACCAATTTTCAACCATAACCGTTCAGCTGGTTCGATGTAACTGACGCTTTTTTCACCAACTTTGGGACCTTATTTGACCCCTTAGATGAGGAAAATTCGGAAAAACAGGAAAAAACGTAACTTTTATTTTGTTTGAAAAGCATGTATACAAAGTTTCAAATCAATCGGTACAGGGAATAAAAAGTTACATACAAACGAAAAGGGCCCGTTTTACCCCCTTAGAGGTCGAAATATTAAAATTTTCGTCCTTAGTGCTCCATTACGTCGTTCAATGTACCTATATTCCAAATTTTAAGCTCGTATCTTAAGCGGTTTGGGCTGTAGCCTAAACTTGTTAATTTTACGTATCCCAAAGGAACCTTATAGATTTTCCTGGATTTTATTAGTTCGTGTATTAAAACATGCTGTGTGCCTCCTTCATACCAATTTTCAACCATAACCGTTCAGCTGGTTCGATGTAACTGACGCTTTTTTCACCAACTTTGGGACCTTATTTGACCCCTTAGATGAGAAAAATTCGGAAAAACAGGAAATAACGTAACTTTTATTTTGTTTGAAAAGCATGTATACAAAGTTTCAAATCAATCGGTACAGGGAATAAAAAGTTACATACAAACGAAAAGGGCCCGTTTTACCCCCTTAGAGGTCGAAATATTAACATTTTCGTCCTTAGTCCTCCATTACGTCGTTCAATGTACCTATATACCAAATTTTAAGCTCATATCTTAAGCAGTTTGGGCTGTAGCCTAAACTTGTTAATTTTACGTATCCCTAAGGAACCTTATAGATTTTCCTGGATTTTATTAGTTCCTGTATTAAAACATGCTGTGTGCCTCCATCATACCAATTTTCAACCATAACCGTTCAGCTGGTTCGATGTAACTGACGCTTTTTTTACCAACTTTGGGACCTTATTTGACCCCTCAGATGAAGAAAATTCGGAAAAACAAGATAAAACGTAACTTTTATTTTGTTTGAAAAGCATGTATACAAAGTTTCAAATCAATCGGTACAGGGAATAAAAAGTTACATACAAACGAAAAGGGCCCGTTTTACCCCCTTAGAGGTCGAAAGTTCAAAATTTTCGTCCTTAGTGCTCCATTACGTCGTTCAATGTACCTATATTCCAAATTTCAAGCTCATATCTTAAGCGGTTTGGGCTGTAGGCTGTCTGTCAGTCAGTCACTCAGGGAAGCCTTTTATATAATAGATGTGTATTATGTCCATCCATCCATCAGCCAAAGGATGTCCTGGACATAGGCCTCCTCTATGGATCTCCAATAAGACCGGTTGGAAGCGGCTTGCATCCAGCGCGTCGAAAACTTTCGACTTGAGGCACTGAGGTATGTCGGACGAGAAGACGCTACGCAATTTTCCGAACGCTGCCCAGTCAAGTTGGATTCGGCGATTAGCCTCTTTGTTGAAGTCGAACCTACCTAACTGGACTACTTATCCTAGTTAGACGTACGAGTCAACGACATCAAGAATCGAGTTTCCAACAGAAATCGGGATTGGTAAAACATGGGAATTACACATGACTTTCGTTTTGTCCATGTTCATCTTAAGACCCACCTGTTGAGAAACCCGATTGAGGCCTTCGAGCATCGTGCTGAGCTCATCCATCGATTTTGCCATGACAACTATATAGTCGGCAAACCGATTATGTTTTATGTGGGTGCTTAGAAATAAATCAGTTGTCTTGTAACTGAGCACACGGCTGTTTGATTTATATGTTTCTCGGGTACCACTGGATACTGGGATGTTTCTAAGAGATCCAGTAGGTATCCGTTACCTACTAGATCTCTTAGAAACATCGATGAAAAAAAAATTGATAAATCATCTTGATCATCATCATTTCAATTTCAATTATTTATAAAAGTTTATATAATGGAATTTTTAAATCGGAATTTCTGTAATATCGAAGTCGATATTATAGAAATTTCAATTATATAGGTATGTCTGGGTCTGAGAGTGATCGTCTCAATCACCCGCCATCGTTATTTGTGGGTCATTCATTGGTACAGCTCGCCGGCGGTCTCCAGTTGTCCATCTCACCAAAATAAACACTCTGTACTACTGCAACGGGTGGTTTTATTGACCTAGGATCACTTCGTAATCAATTTAACAAGAATTATCGAGGATGGAAACCGATTTCAAAGTCAATGGATTTGCACGGGTGCAATCCGCCTCGCGCTCGGTATGACATGACGTCAACTGTCAAAGTCATTTCATTCCGACACAAGCTCGCAGTGTTGCCACGTGCGATCCCATTCGGGTGATACCCACTTTAAAATCATCACTATTGCTTTCAACTAAAACCAGCTATTCTGGCACAGTTACCAAACGCAGTTACCAAACGCAGTTAGTTACCACACGGAGTAACCACACGAAGTTACCACACAGAGTTACCTTACGGAGTTACCACACGGAGTAACCACACGAAGTTACCACACAGAGTTACCTTACGGGGTTACCACACGGAGTTACAACACGGAGTTACCACACGGAGTTACCAAACTGAGTTACCAAACCGAGTTACCAAACGAAGTTACCACACGGAGTTACCACACCAAGTTACCATACGGATTTACCACACGGAGTTAGTAACCACACGGAGTTACCACACGAAGTTACCACACGGAGTTACCTCACGGAGTTACCAAACGGAGTTAGTTACCAGATGGAGTTACCACCACCAAGTTACCACACGAAGTTATCTCACGGAGTTACCACATGGAGTTAGTACACTGACTTGTTACGAAGAGTTACTACACTGTCTTGTTACGAGGAGTTGTCACACAGGTTTGTTACACGGAGTTGCCACACAGGCTCGCCACACAGGCTCGCCACACAGGCTTGTCACACAGAGCTTTCACACAGGCTTCTCACACAGAGTTTTCACACAGGCTTGTCACACAGATCTTTCACACAGGCTTCTCACACAGAGTTTTCACACAGGCTTGTCACACAGAGCTTTCACACAGGCTTTTCACACAGAGTTTTCACACAGACTTGTCTCACAGAACACATGATTTTCACACAGGCTTATTACGCAGTTTTCACACAGGCTTGTCACGCAGAGTTTCCACACAGGCTTATCAAACAGGCTTGCTTCACAGGGTTACCAAGTTACCACACAAAATTATCACACAAGCTTATCACACAGGCTTACCACATAGGCTCACCACGCAGGCGTATCACACAGGCTTACTACACTGTGTAGATGTCTGGGTCTGAGAGTGATCGTCTCAATCACCCGCCATTGTTATTTGTGGGTCATTCATTGGTACAGCTCGCCGGCGGTCTCCAGTTGTCCATCTCACCAAAATAAACACTCTGTACTACTGCAACGAGTGGTTTTATTGACCTAGGATCACTTCGTTATCAATTTAACAAGAATTATCGAGGATGGAAACCGATTTCAAAGTCAATGGATTTGCACGGGTGCAATCCGCCTCGCGCTCGGTATGGCATGACGTCAACTGTCAAAGTCATTTCATTCCGACACAAGCTCGCAGTGTTGCCACGTGCGACCCCATTCGGGTGATACCCACTTTAAAATCATCACTATTGCTTTCAACTAAAACCAGCTATTCTGTCTCACTCCGTCAGGTATATATTTTTACAGTGCAAAATGGTATTATTTTTCCATAACATGCAGCAGAAAACAAATAAAAAAACAAGTGCCATTACGCTGGTCTCCTACTGTACAGTGTACCTCTCAGTCCAACGTTAAACACTATTGTTTTCATCACAAAGCAGTGAAATGGAAAATTGAATTTATTATTTTATGGGTCTCTTGTTAAAAACAGAAAGAAAAATCCGCCGCTGGGAATTGTTTTCTTTTCTCGGCCGATTTTCCCACAGTTCGCTAGTGTTCTTAGTATGAGTTTGCATAGCAAATTAAAAAAAAAAACTATTGTCGTTTTCGTGTGATTCATAATTTTTAGGGTTCTGTACCCAAAGGGTAAAAACGGTACCTTATTATTAAAACTCCACTGTCCGTCTATCCGTCTGTCTGTTACCATGCTTCTCATCAACCGTGACAGCTAAAACATTGAAATTTTCTCAGTTGACTTATTTTTGTTGCTGCTATAACAAAAAAAAACTAAAAATAGAAAAAAAATTAAGAATAAAAGTTAGGGGCTCCCATACAAGAAACCTGAATTTTTAGCCGTTTTTCGCTTTTCTCTTGATATTAATAACGGTGACAGATAGATGCTTAAAATATTCACAGAATGTTTAGTTATCTATTCACTAATAAATATTTTAAAATTTAGTGTATGAAGAATAAATACCTAATTGTATTCGCATACGTTTGCTCGGCTATGTGGCGGGATAAGCTAGCTGCAGTAGTCCTTGACACGGGCTGCTTCGCAAAGCTTACTGTTTTCCATTACTATTAATAATGTTTATTGCCAATATTTATCATGCATACCTTACCTGTCTAACCTATGGGTGCCAAACGTGGATTTATGATCACAAGGCAAGACACAAAATACAAACAACTCAGAGGGCAATGGAAAGGAGCTGTTTAAATATAAAACTGAGAGATAGAGTAAAAAACATAAACATTCGGAAAATGACCAAGGTAAAGGATGCTCTGCACTTCTCTCAAAGTCTCAAATGGAGATGGGCTGGCCATGTTGGGAGATACGGTGACAATAGATGGACAATTAACATCACAAAATGGAAAGGACCACATGGCGTGAGAAGTAGAGGTCGCCCGGGAGCCCGGTGGCAGGACGAGATTGTATCCGTTGCAGGAAGAGACTGGATGATCACTGCTAAAGATAAGGATAAATGGAATTCTTTGGGGGAGGCTTTTACCCTGAGGGGGTCCACATTAGAAGGAGATGAAATTGCATAAACTAACTAATCTAATCAATTCTTTGTGGAATTAAATAAAGCTTTTATTATTATTATTATACCTTACCTACCTAAAGATAACATTTCTAAGTACCCACATCTTTATGTTTGTGAAACTTTATATTATGTTGAGGTTGAGTGAGTTATGGTATCTATACATATGTATATATATATGTGCTATGTATTATAAATTAATGAAATAAAAAATCTTTAAAACTAAATAATTAAATTAAAATAATTAAATACCTCGGGGGGCTTCCACACAAGAAACGTGATTTTTTTGCTCGCTATTAATAGCGGCAGCAGGAAGATGCTTGAAATATTCACAGAATATTTAGTTATAAAATAAATAGTTTTAAGAAATTTCCTTTCAAAGTTTTTATGGTTGAGTTCTGTGGGCGTTTTCTAGTTGCTAATGACGCTTTTTGTTGTTTTACTATCGAAGCTTTCAAGCTATCGATGTGATAAAAATTGTGTTTAGTTGATAGTAAATGTAGTAAATTCAATTGGTGCTCCAAATTATATTATCTGATTTTTTTATATTAAAATTGCCGTAAATTTACAGATGATGGAATAAAAAATCAAAAGCTCTTTTAAATTCACATAAGTTGTAGCTTTCATAAGCGCAAACGGATTCTGAACAGTTATGGACCCATATTTTTGTGAACCATATATTGTCACAAAAATATTTTTAAACATCTACGTCATTCTGATCACGCAACGCAAACAAAAGCATTTTTCGTTGAATGTACAAAATACTAAACCACCATTGTAGTATTTCTCTTAAACATTTATTGTTCTTTAAAATAATACCAATTTACCTTTACATAGGTACAAAAAGCTTATACATGTTCTAAGTTTTCCATATTTATTTGAAGCAGTGAAAGCCAGGACACGAGTCTGTTTTCAACAAACACCTACATTCAAGCTCCCTTTGAGGTGCATTCTCAAGTTACTAATTCGCACAAGGAGCATAATTTGGGCGCCGCTTGAGAGACATAATTTGAACGCCAGTTTGAGAAACATAATTTAAACGCCATGGGAGCTTTAGAGCATTCCTGGGATGGAACTCAACGTAACGTAGCCACGTAGGATGAAAGAAAAGGACGAATTTTGACTAATGCATGTTTCAGGCGGCTTAAAAACTAAAACCGATCTATATGAACTAACGGAGTCTTCTATCTATCTATCTATCTATCAGCCGTAGGATGTCCACTGCTGGACATAGGCCTCCCCCATGGATTTCCAATAAGGCCGGTTGGAAGCGGCCTGCATCCAGCGCGTTCCCGCGATTTTTATTATGTCGTCAGTCCACCTAGTCGGTGGACGTCCTACGCTGCGCTTGCCGGTCCGCGGTCTCCATTCGAGAACTTTCCGGCCCCATCGACCATCCGTTCTTCGAACAATGTGTCCTGCCCATTGCCACTTTAATTTGCTAATCCGCTGGGCTATGTCGGTAAATTTGGTTCGTCTGCGGATCTCCTCATTTCTGATTCGATCCCGCAGAGAGACACCGAGCATAGCCCTCTCCATAGCACGTTGGGCTATCTTGAGCTTATTCATGAGGCGCACATTAAAAGACCACGTTTCAGTTCCATATGTCATCACTGGCAACACACAACTATCGAAAACTCTCGTCTTGAGGCACTGAGGTATATCGGATGAAAAGATGTCACGCAATTTTCCGAACGCTGCCCAGCCGAGTCGGATTCGGCGATCGACCTCTTTCTTAAAGTTGGACCTACCTAGCTGGACTACTTGTCCTAGGTAGACGTACGAGTCAACAACTTCAAGAACCGAGCTCTCAACAAATATTGGGGTGGGTACAACATGGGCATTACACATGACCTTCGTTTTATCCATGTTTATTTTAAGACCCACCTGTCGAGAAACTCGATTGAGGCATTCGAGCATCGTGCTGAGTTCTTCCATCGACTTCGCCATGACCACAATATCGTCAGCAAACCGAAGGTGAGTGATGTATTCGCCATTGATGTTGATGCCAAATCCTTTCCATTCCAGAAGCTTAAAGGCGTTCTCTAAAGTAGTAGTAAACAGTTTCGGAGATATCACATCTCCCTGTCTGACCCCTCTTTTTTTTTTTTTTTTTTTTAAACGGATTCTTAAACTTCTTTAATAGTGTTAAGTACGAATGAGTATGTAGTGTAAAAGTCGAAATTTTCTAGAAAATTCGTCATCATATCATTTGCTCGTCTTCCTTCACAGGTTAATTACGTCATATGACGTCACACGTCGGAAGTACGTCAGAGTCGGTGCAGCGGAAAATTAATGCCTGTGTGATGTAACAGAAGCAATTTGACGCCGCGCCGGGAGTGTGGAGGGTGCTTTATTCCAAAGCAGGGTTTTATAATGTTTCTGCAATTTTGTAAACTTATGCAATCTGTTGCTTTGAAAAGTGCAGGAATTTTGAGAAGTGCACATGCTATGGGAGCAATCGTGAATTAAAAAAAAATCATCTTTTCCACCTATGTGAAAAGAAAACTAACTCCAGTTTTGAAAAGTGCGGGAACTTTTTTTAAGAAGTAAACATTTATAATGTCGCGGATTCTTAAATCGCGAGTAAAAAAACAGCTGTTCTAATTAAGGAGTTCATTAAAATATAGCAATCTATTATATAAAAGGCTTCCCTGAGTGACTGACTGACAGACAGCCTACAGCCCAAACCGCTTAAGATATAACGTTGAAATTTGGAATATAGGTACATTGTACTACGTAATGGAGCACTAAGGACGAAAATTTTGAACTTTCGACCTCAAAGGGGGTAAAACGGGCCCTTTTCGTTTGTATGTAACTTTTTATTCATTATTCCGATTGACTTGAAACTTCGTATACATGCTTTTCAAACAAAATAAAAGTTACGTTTTTTCCTGTTTTTCCGAATTTTCCTTATCTAAGGGGTCAAATAAGGTCCCAAAGTTGGTGAAAAAAGCGTCTATTACATCCAACCAGGTGAACGGTTATGGTTGAACTCTGGTATGAAGAAAGCACACAGCAGGTTTTAATACAGGAACTAATAATATCCAGGAAAATCTGTAGGGTTCCTGAGGGATAGCCAATATTAATCAGTTTAGGCTACAGCCCAAACCGTCGATGATATAGACTTGAAA